>VYXB01003341.1:293613-343320 GCA_013397135.1 Pachyramphus minor | reverse complement strand
GGGGAGGATAGGGCCCGCTGGAACTTCTAAAAGTGGTGTCTTTTAGCATCTACTGGAAACTTGTGAGACCGCACACTCCACTATATAGTTTTCCTCTAACGTGCGAGTTTGCTGTATGTTAGGAAAGATCAGGTCATTGTCTCTTTCTTTCCTCTTGGAGCTATGGCTCTTAGTGCATCGCCAGAATCATTCCCGTGAATTCGGTGGGAGTAGAGACACTTTCCATGTCAGTAAACAGTAGAAAAGGGACGCTTTGGAGTAAGCGTACGAACTGTCTACTTACAAATGTCAAGAGTGGTGTGACTAGGCACATAGCAAGGGGGAAAAACACAGTAAATTACTGCCTTAGATGAAAATTAGTTTGCTATGCAAATGAAGTTTAGAGCATCTCCAAATTATTGCAGAAGTGGCCTGACCTGGTGGACCCCTCCTTCTTGTGGCAAGAAATAGGTCATTCAGATGAGCCAGGCTGTATTTGGGTGTCTGGAAGGATCATACAGGATCACTTTATTTTGCTTAAATAGTAGTGTATAATCTTAATTTTTCTGAACATGTGTTCGTACAAAAGTAGAGAGGTGGTGATTGTGTTGATGGTTGTAGTACAGGGTATGTAGAAGCAGATTCTAGTTTAGTCTGTATACTTTGGCTTGACAAACAAAATGAGAGGATGGACCTTTGAACTGATACCATTTTTAGACCTTAGGGAAGTACAGAATGTGACTGCCAGTCAACAGGAACTACTTAATTTTCTTTCTAAATTAGTGGAGCTGGCAGTGCTGGTTTTAATAAGATATTTACTAAGCTGCAGAATTGTTCATTGGTTATAAAGTAAATCTGTCTCCTCATCAGAAGGAGAAATTGTATCTTTATCAGTCAAAACTTAGGCATGCTACAGAGCCTTTGATTTCATGAGAATGTTTATATTATGTGGAATAGTTTTTTCTGGTAGAGTCTAACTACCTCTTTAAAAAAATCCATAAACTTTAAAGAATTAGAGTGTCACACCTTAAAATTTAGAACTGTTCCCTCCCTCTCCCCATGTTTTTGACTAACCTACTAAGAAGGTAAAATGGAGATTAATTTTTAGTAATTGTAGGATAATGGACTTTAGCTTGTAGGCCCAGCCTTGAAACAGAGCACTGTCTTTATGGAGATCTTTTTATAGTTGCTTATTAATGTGCCTAAAATACCTGCTTGCAGTGAAGCTTCTTGGTCATTGAAGGGGATGATTCTAGGAAAGGTTCCTTGGCAGTCAAGCCAAAGGCACTCTATTAAAAGATTCAAGAAACTTCCGCATGCTTCTTGTTCACCTGAATGATTCAACGAACTTTTCTGAGCTTCACATTGGATGTGCCTGGGATTGGATTTGGGTGCTGCATTAACAAAGTTCTGGAAGAGGGTAGGGACAAGAGCCTGATCTGGGGGAGCACAGTCAGGGAATGAACATCTGGAATGAAAGCTGTCCACAGCCCTCTCCTTACAGTGACACCCACTCTGATTTTGTCCCTCTGCTCTCTTTGATTTCACTCTGGGATAGGAACCATGAGTAATTATTTTGCATTGGTAAATATCTGTTTGAAAAGAAAGCAGGATGACTTTAAGTTGTAGCAGGCATGGCTCAAAATGAAATGTAGGAGGTGAGGGAAGCAGCCTACATATGCTTTCCCCAGCAGCATGAATAATGCCTGGTATGTGTCAGGTCCTTCTGCTCCTTTCCTGTTTATGTCCATGTCAGACAGACGTAGACGCTAAATTCCCACGGATGGAGCATGTACTGTAATGTTCACAGGTGTTCCTGTGCACCTGTTGGGTGCTGGGTTACAGGTATCCGCCAGCAGCAGGGCTGTTCCCGAGTTGCAGCATGGCATGATGGTCACTGTAGTTCCTCTGGGATGTACCAAGGCGTGTGAAGGGGAGGGCTCTTGCAGTTTGTTGCATCATGCAAACAACGCCGTCAGCTTATGATGATGTGTCCTTCTCCTTGGAGAAGGGGAGCATAAGTAGCAGTGGAGTGTATAAGGCACAATGCTTAAATGTTAAACTGTTGGATAAACTCTGCCTCAACCTTGTGACAAAGAATAAGGCTTTAGTCAAAAAAGCCATGTGTGGCAGTTCTCCTTTAAACGTCCATCTCTGACATTTCTGTTCACAGCAAAGTGAAGACAGAGGCATGTAAATAACAGTATAAAAATGGGTGTTGCAGGAAGAATGAGAAAAAGCAAAAAGCCATGTGGACAAGATGCTTCTTTGTGCCTGTGGAATACATCAGTTTACTGAAGGGATTACTCGGGTGACAGGAAATCAGTCATCTGTAGGTTTCTAACCTAGACCAAAGGTTATTTCCTTCTAGTTGTTATTCAGTGTAAAATTAGCCAGCAGGTTCCTTGAACTAAGCATATGCCTGAGTAGTGGCACTTAACACAGAGCCATGCTGGCATTGCAACCTACAGGACCTGAGAGGTTGAAAGAGTTTGGTGGAACTAAGTTTACAGAATTTCCTTCCTGTTCTGGTCAGCTGTGGCAGCTAACCTGAGAATACCAAAGAATTTTTGTAGATAAAAAATTGTAATTCTAGCTCCATCCTGACTCTTCTCAAG
Source organism: Pachyramphus minor (assembly GCA_013397135.1). Classification (NCBI taxonomy): domain Eukaryota; kingdom Metazoa; phylum Chordata; class Aves; order Passeriformes; family Tyrannidae; genus Pachyramphus; species Pachyramphus minor. The sequence goes on along the minus strand of VYXB01003341.1, from coordinate 340,723 downwards.
AATTATTCTAAAGGTGAACAATGTCCTAAGCCTTAGCAGGTGTCAGGCAATCACCAGAGGCCCTTCTATGAAAATGAGGAGTTGGTTGTCAGATGACAGCCATTACCTTACACATTCAGGAGCTGAGTTCCAAAGTCCCATTTTCTCCCTGAAATTACAGATTCCTGACAGGAAACCTTGGCCCATACTTTCTGCTCTGCTTCAGGCTCTGGTGAGTCAACAGTTGCTGGCATTTGGAGCTTTAGAGGTAACAGTATGAATTTCCAAATGTTTCATGAATGTTACAGATAGTTTGAGATCTTGCAGGAAGAATCAAAATTCTGCTGCAGCAGGGCAGAATCATGAGGCTCTCATTCTTTGAAACCTCAGTTTAAGACATGTCTCTGGTGGCTGTTTCTTTCCTCTGGAGATATTTGGGTGTGTGGTCATTAGAACTAATTCCTGTACTGCACTGAGAATCATGCAGATGATCATGTTTGTTTCCTTTCCCAACAGACCAGTGAGCCTAACACCTTCCATTAGTTTCCAAATGTTTCATAATAGTTGATATCAAAAATTTTTTCCAGTTTCATAAGGCAAGTGTGTGTGCTTCATTTGATAGCTCATCCACAACATCAGGAGATATACTTTCTTGCCTGTTTATCCAGGGCATAGAAATGGCCTCTCACTTCTTTTTGAATTAAAAGCTAGTTTGATTTCTCTTGCTATTTAAATATCAGCATTCTCCTTGCTGAGGGGAAAAAAAAGGTATTTTTTGGTGCAGTATTTTATCACCTGTATCAGCCAGGTTTTGTTGTAGATATTGGATCTCCTCAACCCTTTCAGTTCTTCACTTAATCAGTCAAAAGAACAATAACAGGTCATTCTTGTCTGTTTTATAGTTTGGCTTGGGTTTTTTTTCATAGTGGGAAGAGTCTATATTAAAGGGTTATTATTTTTTTTTTAATTTGGAGTGCTGCATCAATTAAACAGCACTTTAAGTGCTGACTTCTTTTTGCACCCCCTAAGGTAGAAGAGGTCTGTAATCTCAGTCTACTGGAGGTAAAGGCAGGGAAAGAAAGTATAATAGTTTTGGTGAGGAGGATTAAATATTCAAAGGATAATTTGCTAATGCGTCTGATGTTGAATGGCTTGTGTTGTTAGGTCTCAATTTAATTTATAATTTGTAACAAGAATAGCACAGCACTAGGAGATAAGTATGAATGTAGCCTAGGAGCTTTTCAACCATATTGTATGTCCAACTTTCTTTTTATAGAATCATTCAAAAAACAGCACTGTTCTTTTTAAGTTGCAGTGTTCTTATCTAGCAGCCCATCTTGGATGATGGTTCTAAAGCATTAGGCCTTTATTGCTATTAACTGAGATATTTTGAATAGAAGTCCTGCATGTGAGTGGTTATTTAAGATAATATATCTTCTTTGTGAACATGGTAATTAGCCCCTTCATCCTGCTAGGCTTTAATCTGTATAAATAGCATATCTTGCTGCAAGTTCAGTCTTTGCTTAGCAATTGAACACTGAGTAACATTGTGCACAGCAGCTGCTCGTGCTCCCTGACCTCGGATCGCCAGCGTGTCTGTGATGAGCAGCACGTTCCGTAAATACGTGATGTTTGACAAGCTGCTTCAGGCTGATTAGCTCTCTCAAAACAGCAACGGGAGTTAAGGGTGAATTAATATTTTGAAGGCTTATGAGCAAAAAGTACAGTTAATGCTACTAATTATGGCCTTCCTTCCCATGGTCTCTTATACGATTATTAACTTATATGTGAAGAAACTGAGAGACAGAAAAATTGTGTTTTATCCCCGGCCATGTCACGTGATGATGGCAGAAATCAGATTAGTGTCTTGCCCTGCCTCACTTCAGATGCTGTGCAAGTTCATTGTGTTGCTAGAAACAATCATATTTCGAAAAACAAGTCAGTGTGAGTGTGAAAGCTAAGTATTTGTTATCAGAGCTTTCAAGAGAAATGAACAGAGGACTTTGGTCTATTCCTTGGTAAAATTGTGTCTTTTCAGTTGGTTGTAGGTAAATTTATAGCTGTGCAGTTTTACTACAAGCACTATTTGTTAGAAGTAAAGAAGCCCATTCCAGCAGTGGTTTATTATATAGATTTCAGTGTCTGCTGAAGTACCACTGAAATACTGGATTTAGAATTTCAGACTCAAGAAAACTATTTGGCTTTGTTTTGACCAGTGCTGATAGCTGAATATACATAATTCTTGAAGGAGAGACTTCCGTGTCTCCTGGATAGCTTGGTACAGCATCCAGTCAGTGTAGTAGTGTTTTGGGTAGGGTTTTTGGGGTTTTTTTGTGGGTTGGTTTGTTTGTTTTTCATTTGGTTTGGTCGGTTGGGCGTTTTGTTGTTGTTGGTTTTGCTTTTTTTAATTAAGGTAGCAAAATCGGAGAACTTGTGGTGAGTTTTAATTCTGAACTTCCTTTGTTGTTCTTTTCACTATTTTTATCTTTGCATTGACCAGGTAAACTATTAGTGCGTGTTAATACCTCACCCTCACACTCCAAAGTTCTTAGCATGTTAGCATTTTGACAGGTAGAGGGATTTGGTGTTTGTTGTTCCTTTAAGGTGGCCTCTAATGGCAAAAATATTTTGAAATCTAAACAGAAAGCTGAAGGAAGACTTCATTCCCAGGCCTGTGCTATATTTCAGATTGCCATATGCAATGGACACTGATCTCAGTTCCCAGGACAGGAAGGACCTGGACAAGTTCATCAAATTTTTTGCTTTAAAGGTAACTTCTCTCCTTTGGCCAAATGCCTCTTCTTTCCTGTATAAGAAAAAGACCCAACATACTTGCTGTGGCTAGAATAACTACATGGGATTTGGGTTTCTTTTTTTTGTTTTCCTGAAGACCAAAGCAAGAAAAAGTGATGTCAAGTTTAGGAAATTCCTGAGAGTAACTGTGAAAACATCTTATCCCCTTTTTTCTACTTCAAATCCTCTTTCATCCCCCAGAAGTGTCCTGCTTTAGAATCAGTTGTAGGCACTTCACACCTCTGTCAGCTTTGGGTTTCTATCAACACAACAGACAATCCAGCTGTTAGGTGGTATCTTCTGCTGGACTCTACTCTTTGTTTCCAGTGTATCTCAATTTTCACATTGCATCCAAAAGCAATAGTACCAGAATGTTCTTTTGAATTATGTTAATAAGTAACCAAAATTTGGCCTCACTTGGTACATAGATGCAATGACATACTCTGATGGCTTTGGTATACATGTACAGATTCACTTGACTTTCGTTTAGTTGTCCAGGTTCAGGATATAGTTGTAAATTTTGTTTCAGTATTACTGAAAACTGCAACTCCTGATTGCAAAATTGACTTGGTCACCTCATGTTATTACAGAGAAAGGTCAGCCTAAAATGATTTTCTCTCTGAAATACATTTGCCTGTTACATGTAATAATTTAGATTGATTAGACATGAAGACCCGTGTAGCAAGCTCTATTTCTCTATATCCTGGTCAACCCTTTCATTTTTTTTACTTGAAACTTGTCTAACTCAGGTTTTGAACTAAGGGCTCTGCTAAGCCTAAAACATGAGTGTATATCTTTTCCTTTCTATTCCAGACAGTACAAGTAATTGTCCAGGCCCGACTTGGAGAGAAAATCTGTACCCGATCGTCATCCTCCCCAACAGGTTCTGACTGGGTAAAGTCATGTTTTTTAAAGCAAGTCCTGAACTCTGTGTGTGTGTGTGTGTGTGTGTGTGTGCACTCACACTGTTGTGGTGAGAACACCACGTGATTGTTACAGTCTTGTGCAGATTATAATAACTATTCATAGAATAGGTACTGTATTCAGTTATGTTCATTGGGGGTGTGGGGGTTTTTTTGCTTGTTGTTGTTCATATGCAACAAATCACTCTGGTCTCTTAAGGGCTGCTTAGAGGAGAGACAAATTGTGCCTCTCAGCATTTCCTGCCAGCTAAGGCATGTTTCCAAGATCTTTGGGATTGAGGTGATGAATTAGTTTCTGTCAGAAGTTTGCAACTCTGCAATTTAGGACTTTGTAGTAATGGGCTTTATTAAAACTGAAAAGAGTCAAGATACTTCATGGGTGAAGATAGGACTCAAGTGAGGGAAAAGGAATTTTTTATGGCAGGATCTAGAAAAACATTTGAATTAGCAGCCAAGGAAATATTTCCAAATATGAAGAGCCTGAGCTCAGCTGGAAATTTTCTGTTTCATAAATATTTCAGTGGACACTGACCTAGTATGTTATATATGGGTCTATGAGCAGTGTACCATTAGGCAGTTTTTCAAAGAAATTAAAAAATTGAATCATCCCTTTCATTCTGCAGTTCAATTTGGCAATCAAAGATATACCAGAGGTTACTCATGAAGCAAAGAAAGCCCTGGCAGGGCAGCTGCCCGCTGTTGGACGGTCTATGTGCGTGGAGATTTCTCTCAAAACCTCAGAGGTGAGAACTGAGTCAAAGTAGATGCCCTTTTTTGTTTGTGGGGGTTTTTTTTAACTTGAATCTTATGTCACCCACCAGAGCACCTTTAGTCCAAGACAATGTGAAAATATCTAAATTTTACTAAGTTAGGTGGTATGCTAATGAAATGTATTGTTTAGCAGAAGCAATGCACTGCAAATATGTGAGGCCAAACACACTAATGATAGAGCAGCAAAATTTAGTTTCTTAGACTATGAAGAACTTAGTCATTCTGAGGAAGGTATTCCCTCAGGTGATGTAATTGTGCAGTGAGACTTCCAGTGCACATTTTCTATCATTGCATTACAAGAAAGTGGGAGCCAGGAGATAAATCTTCATTGAGAGGTGTGGGCATTGCTGATCGTTAATGAGATGTGAAAAAGTTTGTGTTCTGAAATGAGCCTTTGTTTGGCATCCTTTCTCTGACCCAGGGGGACTCCATGGAGCTGGAAATTTGGTGTCTAGAAATGAATGAAAAGTAAGTACATTCTTCACACATTCTTTGTGTATGTTTGTAGTTTTTAGCTGATGAAAACGGGAATCGTGGCTAATCCATGGTGATCAAGTTCAGAGGGAACTCCCCTTTGTCTAATAAAGTAGTCAAACTGTTTAACATTGGTGTCAAGAAAGTAAACTAGTAATTTTATTATTTTTCCATTCTTCCATTAAAACTAGTATGCTTCTTCAGATAATGATGAATGCTTTTAGTACTGAAAAGATGTTTCTGTTTAATATAAGGCTGCATGTATTTTTTCAGCAATTACTTCTGCAACAGGTGACTAGGTTGAAGTAGGACTCTTAGCTGGTTGGTCAATACAGGTAGCCACACTGGGGATTTATTTTATCATTTTGGCAATAAAACTGACATTAAACAACCAGCCCAGACTAATTTTTATTTAAAATAAAATAAACAAAATAAAAGCCAACCACAAATTGAAACACGCAAAGAAAACCAAGCAACTTAGTTGGGAACAAAAAACTAATTTTTTTCCTTTGTGTTCTATAGGTGTGACAAAGAAATCAAAGTTTCATACACTGTATACAACAGGCTGTCCCTCTTGCTCAAGTCTTTGCTTGCTATAACCAGGGTAACTCCAGCCTACAGACTCTCAAGGAAACAAGGCCATGAATATGTAATATTGTACAGGTAAAGTAGAAATTTCCCATTTGAAATACAAACAGCAGAAACTCTAGAGTTGCACAGTGTAGCTGCAAGTGTGGTTAAAAAGGTATGAGTAATAATGAAATCAAATTATTTGGATTTAACTACTGCTGATCAGGGAGGGAAGAAGACTTTGGGCTATGTATCATCTTGTAGGCTCCACTGGAGCCACTGGAAATAAAACTAAGCACGGGCTGTGAAGTGTTGTTTCCCTACCACGTTGGGAAGAGTAAAAATAATTCTACATGCAAGCACTGGTTAAAGTGCTTCTTAGCATCCAGTTCTTCTGTGTGTCTGGCCTGTATTTGGTAACTGCCTGTTTACATTGCACATACCTGCAATCTGTACTTCTGCCCTGCTGCTCCATTTTAAAGATGCTTTATATCACTTCACGTTTTTGATCTGAACTGTAGACTTAACCACAGAAGCTTAAAAAACTTGAAGAGAAATTTCCTGTTAAGCTACCATTTTTTCTTCCTTCTTCTTTTTTTATATGATATGTTCTCCTCTGAAGTAGCTGGAAGGCTTTTTTGAGATGGGCATTCTAGCCATTCCTTTGGGGTTTTTTTTCCTGAAGAGGAAAAGTAGTTCCATCCTTTCAACTCTTAAAATTAAATTAAGATACATATATAGCATTATGTCCCCAGTGGACCTAATAGCTTTTTTTCTTCCTTTTGCTTTAGGATATATTTTGGTGAAGTGCAGCTGAGTGGCTTGGGAGAAGGTATGATTAGACAACATACAAACTAGAGCAGAACTGTTTTTCATACTGACTAGCTTTTTATTACTATTCCTAAGTGCTATGAGGAAAGTGTGAGGTTTACATATGCTTTTTATCTGGATCTGCCAGTGAAGGCTTGTGTCATAAGGTACCAAGTATAATGGTGGTAATTTCACAAAGTCTAGGGTGATTGCCATTTTGACTCTGGTGATCCAGAACTGAAATAAGAATGTAGAAGTATGTTGTTAAAGGGTAGGACTGCTAAAGAAGATCATGATCAACATGGAACAAGAAGCACTTCAGGACAATATTTTAAGATAGGAAGATAACCAAGATAGGAAGCACCATCAGAAGTCTTGCAGGTGAAGCCTATCAGCAAGGCAGCCTAGTGCTGCTGCTTTGTTACGGGTTCTTTATGTGTCTTTGGAATTCAGATTGCAAGGGATAATGGAAACACTATAGAATTAAGAAAATGTGACCTCAGAATACAAAAAGTGCCATGTGTAAATAATCAGTGAAACTGATAGTCATTCCTTAACCTTACAGGTTTCCAGACAGTCCGTGTTGGAACAGTGGGTACTCCAGTGGGTACCATCACTTTGTCTTGTGCCTACAGAATCAACCTTGCTTTCATGTCCACCAGGTAAGAAAATGTGATTATGCCAGAAAGTGTTTTACAATAATGTGCTATTAAACCCCTCATATTCTGAGCCCCTAAATCTTTCCCTTCGGCTTATCCTTTCCTGCTGAGATTCTCCTTCATGGAGAATACTCTCTCTCTTGCTTAAGTCTTGCAGCAAGGGGAGTATTTGGGTAGCCCTGAGCCAGGCTCTAGAACTCCAAATTGTTGATGGAGTAACAGGACTGAATTGTAAAGATGCTCTGGTCCCATTAATAGACACAAGGGTTTTCTGTGAAGGCACCATGAGTTGGGAAGAGAGTAGAGAGAAGAAGCCAATAACACCATTGCTTGTTGCCTTGCAGGCAGTTTGAGAGGACCCCTCCTATCATGGGGATTATAATTGATCACTTTGTGGACCGTCCCTATCCCAGCTCTTCACCCATGCATCCCTGCAATTACAGGTGAGGAAATACTGAGTTGTGGGCCATGGTGAAGGCATCAATTATGCCCAAATACAGAGCCTTTTCCACTATTTGCTAACTGCATGGGAAGGGACGCTGGAGGATTAGTGTCAGTCATATTGACATGGTTGAGCTTGTGATGAAGGTTGACATTTTCCTCCTCATAACTAGAACACTGAGTGAGCAAGTCCCAGTATTTTCCCAAAGTCCTTACAGAAGTACTTGAACACAAAGAGTATTTAATCTTGGCTGCCTTCAGGAATTTGAAAGTGTAATGGTTAATCCTGCTGTCAACTATGTGTCCAGATGCATGCATCTCCAGATAGTTCCACTGGGGGAAGATCAGAGTTTAATTTCTTTTTGTAGATGAGAAGTTTGTCTTCTCTAAAACACGTGTGAGGGCATTCAGATTGGGACCAGTGGTGGTGTTTGACAATGGTTGTTAACACCAAAGCCATATACCAGCATTAGCTGGTATAACAGAAGCATTGGTTAGAAACACCTCTGGTTTTTTATGTGGGGGTAGAAGGCGAACGCCTGAGGAAAATGAAAGTTTTCATACCTTGTTTTCCTCAGTTCTGCCAAGTAGATGAGAGCCCTTCATAATTCTCCTTTGAGCTCCACCCAAATACTCTCAACCTCCCTGCAGTGTTTGTCCCAGTGTGTTTTACGATTTGTTTCAAGGAATATTTCCAGTTAGAAAACTTTTCTTTCTGCTTTAGAGCTGGTGAGGACAATGGTGCAGTATACCCCTCAGTAGAAGATTCCCAAGAAGTGTGTACCACATCTTTTTCCACTTCTCCTCCATCTCAGGTAAGAGAAACCAGGCTCTTCTTAATTATGCACAGCAATTGCTGTTAGGGTAGTGTGCATATTCCTACATCAGCTATTGTGCAAACAGGCAGCCTCCTGCTGTTAATCAAAATTTAATGTGTGGGTTATTTATGTCATTATACTCTGAGTAAAACCTAGTTAAATACTAATTTCAACAAAATTCTGGGGGACTAGAAAGACTGAATTACTAAGAAAAAATGAAAAGATCCTACTCCTGTAGCTGGGCTGAGATGTGCTTGAAGAGGATAGCAGGGTACTTACACATTTACATTCTAATACTGCAGGAGGAGGAATTCAGGACATTGATGCCAGACAGCCTAATTGGGGGTGACAGACTGACATTGAGAAATAAACATTGAAATACCAGGAAAATGCTGGAGAAAGACTGAAAAAAAGACAAGAGCTGTATTTGTTAGACCATCTAAAAGTAGTTGGGGCAGCAGGAATAAGTATCAGCAAGAAAAAATTGGGTCATAGTATTGAACTGGGGACTTAATACTCTATAATTCCACCTACCCATGCAAATTTCATTTAAGTTTCAATTTTAAAATAAATAGTGGCTTTCTTTTAAATATCAGAAACTCCCAACTGCTTATAATGTCCTATGTATAGGACTCCACAGTTCTGTATTTTGAAGACTTGGCCAGAGGTGCAGTTGTTCTATCGCTTTAAATATTCAGGAATGCCCTGCCTTGTTGTCCAGCCAAGCAGATGGCTCTACTGATCTTTAAAGGCAATCTAAAGACTCTAAATCTCTTTTGCTGTCAATGTGAAACATAGAATGAAGTATAATTGGAATGCTGTTCCACAGTGAAAGAATTTGCCATGGGTCTTTCTGCTGCTTCAGAGGAATTAGTGTGCCTGGTTTAGCAGGATGTATTCTGCTGTGTGAATGAGCTAGAAATGAGCCTTTCTTAGGAAGGATTTCTTTGCCAAGTGGATTTTGGGTGACAGGGCATCAGGCAGAGTTGAACTGATTAGCCAGCACTCACGGTAAGTCTAATGGAATAAAGCGTCTCTTATTCTGCAATACACAGTTCAGGAAATGAGTTTGTGGCTGAGTCGTGTCCTGCATTTTCATAAAATGGGTCAAATACAAAAGGTTTCATAAGGAAATTTCCACTGGCTTGCTTGTGCCAGTGTTACTTAACAGTAATAGTGCATGTAACTACATTAAAGTTGACATTTTGCCAGGGGTCATGAGCTTTGCTGTCACTGAGGGGGAAAAGCTTTATGAAATCACATGAACCTTGAGGATTCACACTGAGTATGAGCCTAAATTCTTCCTTTTCCTGTGGTTAATAGTTGCCATATGCTGTATCCTTATTTATAAAGCAACTGCCAGTCCTTATTATCACAGTTAAGAATTTTAAGGCTGTCTTGGCAGAGTGGACTTCATCAAAGTAAATTAGAAGGGCAAAAATAAGTTAATTTCTTTCTCCAGGTTTCTATATGCAACTTAATATGTAGGAAAATACTGGGAACTCTGTGGTTTTCTAGGCAAATTTTTCAAATCTCTACCTGCCTCATAAAAGGCAGTAAAAGTGAGGCCTAACCTGCATGATACAAGGGAATAGTTGCTTCCTTCTCCCTGTGAGCTTGCGTAGCGTGTCTGTGTGTGTGTGTGTGTTGTGAAGTAGCCCAAATTTCAGGAGAGAGTCTGGCCATGAATAATTCCCAGAAATGAACCTGAAGCTTTCTTAAAAATGAAAACTGTCAGTAGGAAAATGACTGGGGGGAGGTATGGGACAGAGCTGGGTTTGAATTGCCGTTTTTGCATTAGTACCCTCTGTGAGACCATTTACTTCTGCAGCTTTGCTCCTGTTGGTGGAGTTCTCTCTTCACATCTGTTTGAATTACACTGTAGTCTGGGTACCCTTTATTCTAAGGGTGCAGCACAGATCTGCCAAGATATGATCCCTTGGAAATCTGGAGGATAAGGAGCATAGATGGATGGAGAGTATTGAAATACATGTAATTTGTAAATTTAGAAAAAATTATTTGCTTTTTCTGGCATCTGCTCAGCCTTCTCCTTGCTAATTATACTAGTTATAATTAGCTGTGGAACAGAGTCTCTGGCAGTTGGTTCTTGTCAGGGTTCACTAAAATATTACCTGTGTTCAGTGGTTCACTCAGATTCTTTACAAAATGAATGTGTTTCTGGCAGAACTGAGACTTCTCTATGTGTAGGTGTGGCTGCTGCAGCCAAAACCTCTTCACTAGCATTCAGTTCATCCAACTCTTCATAGTTCTTCTCTGAAGTCCTTCTCTCTCTCTCTCTCTCTCCTCCCCCGCCCCACTCTCTCTCTTTTCCTTGTTTCCTCTGTTTGTCTGTATCTGTGCACAGTGTGTTTTTACTGTCACAAAGGCACATTTTCAGACCCCTCCTCCTGTGGTGACGGACACCTTGAAGGTCCCAGTGATGGGACTGGCCTTTTCACATCAAGTGAGTTGTCAGTAGAATATGCTATATATGGTCAGAATAGGGTTCTGGCATGACAAAACAAATACAGGAAAGTACAAATGTGATAATATGGAATGTTTGGTGTGCATGGGAAAGACTGGTGAACCCACAGTGGGCCAGGCACATTATTGAGACTGGCTTCTTAGATGCCTTTGCAGATCAAGGTCTCCCAAAGACAGGATAAGCACCCCTAAAAACAAAACAGCTGTGCAGGATTGTTAGTGAAAGACATAAGTAGTAAGGCACAGTTCTGAGTGTTTTCTGTTAACAGCCAGTGTCCCTTTAACTGTACAGTCATTAGGGCTCCACTCAGCTAACCAGCCTCATGTGAGTAAAAGTGCTGTTCCTCCTTCTGACCCCTGTAAATTACATCAGCCTTGGTGCTGCTGGAGCTCACTGAGCTCTGGAAGGAGCTTCTGGAAGGAGCTCCTCTTCAGCTCAAGCAAGCCAGAACAGGAAAGCTTATTTAACCTGACTGGATAGATTTCTGCCTGGGGTGTGTAAGGAACTTCTCCTAGGTTTCACTGGTTCCAACACTTCATTCCTAAAGCAATCTTGCAAGGCTTAGCTTCCCAGTTCCCTTCACCTTGCACATTTTATGGGACTCTGTATACTTTCACTGAAGCTATTTGAACCGTCCTGGAAGATCAGCTGTTTTAATATGCAATGGGAGTAGGTTCAAACAGTTGATAGTGTAGTTGCTTTGGGATGAAAAAGTATTAAATATTAGCACTTTAGTAAGTTGATGATGGCATTCATGCGTTTTCCAGTATTTGAAGCCAGCCTGTAGGCAAAGCTTCCCTGGGACTGGGTGTCAGTCATACCTTGCTCAGCCTCCTCCTCTGTGTGTAGGAAGCCAGTCTTGTTTTTCCTGTCGAGGCCCAGACTTAGTCCCCTGGACTACTATCAAATAGTCCTCTTACAATCAAGAAGTTTTTACAGCCATAACCTTCATTATTGATTCCATTGAATCAGTGGAATCCTTCTGTCAGCCAGCTGTGCCTCTGACTTTTCCTGTTCCTTCTTCGGTGACTGGTGGTTATTCAGACTGTGGGGCATTCCCCTTCCTCTCTCCTCTCCCTTTGCCCTTCTTGTTTTTTCTCGTCTTTCTTAGCTTTCCAGCTCTCGTCTTTCCTATCAGCCTGCTGCCCTGGGAGTTGGATCAGCTGACATGGGGTATCCTGTACTCTTTGCTGGTGGCTTGAATGCTGCACACCCTCACCAGGTACTTGTAGAGAGTAGAAAACCAACGTGGCTGGTATTGCAGCCATTTGTGTCACATGTACATCTGAGAGAGGCATTGAAACCAGTGCATGCATTGGTATCCTGTCTGTCAGCAATGAAAAGAATGTAAGATAAATATAGAGAAAGCACAGCTTCCACAAGAGCTGGGAATTGGCTCCTCAGCATCCCCGAGTTTACTGGGATAGGGGTCATGTGGAAAAACTACACTGAGAGAGGAGGCACCAGACCTGTTTGCCTGCACCTGCAAGTTGCTGATTCTAAACTATGCCTGTCTTACAGAGCTGCTGCCCCTATAGCTATGCAAGCACAGTTCTGTAGTCTGGACATCGGATACACTGACAGTCCTTATTGGTGTATTTACATTCATTCATCAGACAAATAAGCAGAGTTGACAGAAGTCTTTTTCTGCCTGTGACATCGCTGCTACACCAGAGTTTTGCTGATACGGTGATAACAGAATAGAAGAGTTTCAGTCAGAATGTCCCACAATGAGCATCCCCAGTCCAACTGCCCGACCAGTTCAGGTCTGACCAAGTTAAAGCGTGGTATTAAGGGCTTTGTCGAAATGCCTCTTAAACACTGACAAACTGGAGCATCAGCCACCTCTTTAGGAAGCCTGTTCCATGGTTTGACCACCCTCTCAGCAAAGAAATGCTTCCTAATGTTCAGTCTAAACCTTCCCTGATGCAGCTTCAAACCATTCTTATGTGTCCTGCCACTGGATCCCAGGGAGATCAGCACTGCCCTCTCTACTTCCCCTTCCCAGGAAGCTGTAGGGAGCCATGGGCTTGTAGCAAGAAGATATTTTCTTTTTTCCCCCACTCCTCTCCTTGAAGCAGAGGACCTACAGCCAGAGAGCTCTGCCATGTAAAACAGGCCTGAAGTGGAGTCGAGTAGGGAGGGAATAAAAAAAATTTGTATTGTGGTAATCACCTGCTACTTGACACCTCTCTCAGTCTTATGGGGCCTAGAGCCCAGTCATATGCCAAAAGCCCCACAACTTAGGCCCAGTGTAATGGAATCTACTTTGTATTGAACTGTGATGTTTGTTTGATTTTGAGGTATCTAACTCAACTGTTCCTCTCCGTCTCAGTTGATTGGTCCGGGCAAAGAGGGGGGAGTTCCCCCAGTTCCTAGCCAGCCAGCACATGGCACTCAAGCTGACCAAGAGAGGATGTGCACCCCACTGGATGGAGTCCACTACTCAGCAGCTACTCCTTCTAGTAGGTAGGTTGGTTTTAGATGATCCACCTTGTGTGCTAGCCCATTTATAATCCTATTAAGATAAAACTCTGTTTTCTTTTTATCTATTGTTTGTAGCAATACAAACAATGCTGTCTTTTCATCCCCCAAAACAAAGTACAGCCTTCTTTGATAGAGGCTTTTTCAGCCTTTCTCCAAACAGTGATCTTGCCCACCTATTTAAACCTGTTATGCAGTGTAAGATCCTTCTGTTATGTCAACTTAAACTTTATTATCAATTTTATCTTTTTTAATCTCTTTGCTAGTTTTGCTGATTATAAAACAAAATGAAGTGAGTTCACAAATGAGTCTTAAATGCTATCTAAATAATCATCTTTCCATGAGACTAAACCATTTTTTTTGTTTTAAAGTTCTGAATACCTGTGGTAAGACCCCAGTGGGTTGGGTTGCAATGGCTGTTGCGATGTACTAGACTACTACATTTGTAAACTGAGTGACCGATACAATTCTGGTCCTTGCCCTCACCTCCTGAGAGATCTGTGACTACTGTTTTACTGAAAAAATAAGTAGTGAACAGGAATTGCTATAAACATGCACATTCTGAAGTGTAAAGTCCACCTCCAAAAAGAAAAGCCTATTTCAGTTGGCAGCAACTTTTCATTCATCTAAATTGTTTTTGTCCAGCTTTAATTGAAAATCTTGATTCCACAAGTGTTCACGCTTCTTTGGCGCTCATGACTAAGGAGGAAGGTGTGGTACAACAGCAGAGATTTCTGTTCTTTGTCCAGTATTAGGAGTAAACCAAGAAAAATGAAGGAGTCTCATAAAGATTGTGACTTGTCTATAGATTTGTCTGTATTATTTGTGCCATGAGTCACTAGTTACCTATTTTCCTCCCCCAGTGAGGACACAGAAACAGTATCAAACAGCAGTGAAGGAAAATGTGGCTCCCCACATGACCTTTTGGAAACCATCTTTGTCCGGAAGGTGGGAGCTTTTGTCAACAAACCCATTAACCAGGTAATGAGCAGTGAATCTTCTCAGAGGGCACCATAATACCCTTCTTGTCCCATCTGTTCCTACACAGAGGAACAAAAAGCACCCCAATGCCAGGGCAGCCCCAGAGACTGAGAGTGCATATTCCTGCCTGCTGCATTTCCCTACCAGGTTTTACCATAGGCTTGTTTTTCATAAAATCCTTTTGGGATGTGACAGCCATTGAATTTGCCCCACTATGCCAACACCCTATTTGAGAATAGAAGACTATATACTGCACTTGCAATGATCTGCCACTACCACATGTTTATAAACTGGGAAAGCTGGTAGCAAGTCTCCTTTTCCTTGGAGGGACAAGCAGTAGACTAGTTCATCATTAGTAAGCAAGCATTTAGGTCTGCCCAGTTCCTAGGGCTGTTGTTCTAGGCTTTTTGGATGGATGAAGAGTTCTTTGAATTTTTAGCAGTTTGTTAATCTTTGCCTATATTATACAAGTATATAAGCAATCCCACCTCAGGGTATGTATCTGCATTAGGTCAGCTCAGTATCATCTCTCTATTTTATGCCTTTTAAATGAGGCTGTCAGCCTCCTGCCTAACTGCTGACATGATCTTGGGCCATTTTTAGCTGGCCTGACAAAGACGTTCAGTATCCTGTTCTGTGCTGGGTAAGCAGAGCGTCTTAGTGAAATTCTGTTTGCTGAATCTCCTCAGGTGACCATGGCCAACTTAGACATTCCTTTTGCCATGTTTGCTCCCAAGAATGTTGAGCTGGAAGATAACGACCCCATGGTAAGCCTCTTCCAGAGGTATATGTGCCTTCTCAGCAACCCTCCATGCAAACATCCATGAATCTCTTCCTTGAATACACTTTGTATTTTGAGAAAATAACTAGTTACTCAGATTTGTTTGATTTCAAGAAGTCTCCCATGTTGAAGTCTCGGGCTCTCTAGACATTCAAATAACAGCATGTGTTTGCTGCCCCTGCTGTAGTGTGTTTATTGTCCAACCTCTTAACTGCCCCCATGCTGTCAAAATACACAGACAGACATGATCATAAGATCAGTATTCACCATCTTTGATTTCTTGGGCAGGTCAATCCTCCTGACTCCCCAGAAACTGAATCTCCTCTACAAGGCAGCTTACACTCAGAGGGCTCCAGTGGCAGCAGCACAGGGAACACCCATGATGACTTTGTTATGATCGACTTTGTAAGTGCCCCCATCAGTGCTCTTACCTAACACCTCCATCTTAGGTGGGCTTCAGGTGCTGTATGATGGCAAATGATGTAAGAGTAGTTTTCAATGGGAGTGGAAAAGACCCAGTTCCAAACAGTTCCAAACTAAAGCTTGACAATCCCAGAACTGCAAAGACATACTTGGAATCAGCAGCTACAGATTAAATACCTAGACTTGGCATCCTCTCTCTAATGCCTAAAATCCAAAGAAATGCCAGATTCCAAAGCAATGCTCTTTTCCAACTGCTGAACAATCACAGATCTTGGCTGTTCTTCAGTTATTTATTATGCATTATTGCAGTGACAGCTGTAATGCCAAGATGTTTACTAAGAGCAGGTAATGACTTTACCTGAGATTATAGCAAAAGGGAAGACAATGTCTGTGGGAATTAACAGCAGTATCTTTGATTCTAGAAACCAGCATTTTCAAAAGATGACATTCTTCCAATGGACCTGGGGACGTTTTACCGTGAGTTTCAGAACCCCCCTCAACTCAGCAGCCTCTCCATTGACATTGGAGCACAGTCCATGGCAGAGGATTTGGTATGGAGCCCTGAAATTTCTTTTTGTGGCAGTCATATGTATTTTATAATGCTCTCCCCTAATTTGAAAAAAGTATCTTTATAGAATCATAGAATAGTTTGGGTTGGAAGGGACATCTTCAACTAGACCAGGTTGCTCAGAGCCCCATCCAGTCAGACCTTGAATGTTTTCAGGGATGGGGCATCCACCACCTCTCTGGGCAACCTGTTACAGAGTTTCATCACGTTCATAAAAAAATGTCATATCTATTCTGAATCTACTGTCTTTTAATTTAAAACTATTGCCCCCTGTCCTATTGCAACAGCCCCTACTAAAAAGTCTGGCCCATTTTTCTTAAAGGCCCCCTTTTAGTACTGAAAAGCCACAAGAAGGTTTCCAGTAAGGTTTCCCCAGAGCCTTCTCATCTCCAGGCTGAACAACCCCAACTCTCTCAGCATGTCTTCACAGGATGTGCTCCAGCCCTTGAATAATTTTTGTGTCTCTCCTTTGGATCTGCTCCAAAAGCCCCCATGTCTTTCCTGTACTTCTCAGAAGAGGGACCCTGTCCAAAGGGAGTTCCTCATTAATATGTTCCAGACAAATGCAGATTTGTGGCACACCTGAGCCTCTGAAACTTGTGTGTTTGTCTCGAAACTGAAAGCTGCTGCTGCTTGCTTGCTTTGATTGCCATTGAAACCCCCCAAACCAGTCCTCCCTCGGGGTGTCAAACTTGTGGCAAATCAGGTCTGATTTTGCAGCCTGAGCAGAGGTAAAGTCCCGGTGGGCTCTCTGGCATTGTAACATACTGTGGAGAAGAATGAATACCAAAGGCTGAGCTGCAAGTGACTTGATGAAGGCAGCGACGTGAGCAGGTTATTGTGCTGCAGCTGTGGCAGGGATTGCACAAGGAAAGGCCCCAGTGCACCTCCTGTTCCTGCAGAACAAACAGACTCTGGGCAGAGTGCCCTTGTCAGGGTCAGTTGCTGGATGCTGCCAGAGGATTCCTGGTTTTGTGCACGTGTGAAGGGGAGCCCAGAGCAGTGGAGAGGGGTTGCAGGACTCAGAAGCAGAGTTTTAATCCTGGAGTGTGTGTTTAAAACTTCCTTCTGTCTGCTGTGAATGGGCCCTGACCTGCACCTTTCTTTACCCTTCCAGGACTCATTACCAGAGAAGCTGGCAGTCCATGAGAAAAACGTCAAAGAATTTGATGCTTTTGTAGAAACCTTGCAGTGAAGCTGTTTCCCAGTTTTGCTGCAGCAGTTCTTCCTCCTCAAGGCATCCTGGAGATGACATCAACAAATATCTCTATTGCCCCTGCTCTGCCTTTTGTCTCACGTTGACTAGTTCCTTCCATCAAGTGAGCTTTCTTTGATTGCTCTCTTCAACAGCAGATACAGTTCATCTGCTGATTTTCCTCAACTTTTCCACCCTATAGTTCTGGACCGGTTTTCCTGCTCACAGTCAGTTTTGAATTTAAGACTTCAGTAGGGACAAGGAAGTCAAACCCCAGTGTATGAAAACTATTTTTTCCTCAGTCTTTGTTCTGTGTGGAGGGGCTTCATGAAGAATTGCCATATGTTTCCTCCAAGGGTC
Organism: Pachyramphus minor; assembly: GCA_013397135.1. Classification (NCBI taxonomy): domain Eukaryota; kingdom Metazoa; phylum Chordata; class Aves; order Passeriformes; family Tyrannidae; genus Pachyramphus; species Pachyramphus minor. The sequence goes on along the minus strand of VYXB01003341.1, from coordinate 323,208 downwards.
CTCTGGTGTAAGTTCCCTATGTAGAGCTTCTTGCTAACAGACTTTTTCCTACAGTCTCCAATCTTGTTAGAGCATAGAAAGCTTTAGCTCATTTCCAGGGTCTGTGAGTTCAGCAGATTCAATAGTTTTCAGTCCAGGACATCCATTCCGCAGAACGGGGCATTTCATCCTGACTTCAGTGCGTGTGCCTGGAGCCCACGGAGAGACGTCAGCTTTGGGACCTGTGTAACACAAGTTACCTTTGTTTTCCTGCTTCCAAGGAACTGGGTCTCTGCACAGTGGTTTGGTGCCAGGCCCTCTGTTAGGTGGCTGATCAGCCAGAGTGAAACTGCAGAAGCGCTTTCCACATTTCCTTCCCGAGTGCACTGACACTGGGCCATGCTGAGTTCAACAGGGTTGACTGTTTGCAAACCTGCATGTAGCAGCTGTGATGATGCTGAATTCATAGTCTCTGCTTCTGAAACATAACTGTAAATACTAGGAATCCTATTTCTTTAGGGTTATGTAACTAGGAGTCTTAGTCCAAGATTCTTTCCTCTAATCCTTGCAAACCTTCCTGCTTTATGGTTAATAGAAAAACTTAAGAATCAAAAAATATTTATTGCTTTTAAAGAAACCTATATTTAAAAGATGTTCTGTTTTCATGTAGTAGTGCGGGTCATTCTGCCCTGGATCACTGCCAAGAGCAAGTGTGCCATGGAACCCTGGCCAGTGAGACTGGTTTCTCTTTGCAGGAAAATATCCAAGATATTTATTTTCTAAGACAGACTTGATTAATATTATACTTGGTTTTGGGGACTGTGTGTCTATTACATCCAGTCAGGGCCCGTTGATAGAATGAAATGCACACATTAGTGGAGTGGAGTGGCAGGGACTTGGTAAAAAGCTGTTTTCTGATAGGCATGGATGAATTTGCAGTGTTCTTCAGCCATTCAGAAGGCAGCTTCTTCAAAGAAGCACATTTTTGGGGAAGCTTATGGTACTTTTTAATCAGCTGGCTTTTGAGTAGCTGAAATTTTATTTTTGTAATGATCTGGCCATGGACAGTGTGACTGGTTGGCAGTGCTCTGTGGTTGATTTGGCTGCTGTGTTCCTTTTGCCCGATGTAAGGATGGGAGGAGAAACAGTGACACTAAACAGAAGCTTGGAGAAGGTGGATTTTCTTGTGGTTCTCCCTCCTCCCATGTGTAACTAGAGTGAGCAACTGCAAGACCCCTTACTGTCCTAAAACACTTTTTCTTTCTCCAGAAGTGAGGTTATGTTGCCTCAGTACCGAGGAACCGTCTTAATTTCCTCAGAGTGTCCAAGGAACCAGCCTTCTAGTTAGTGCAGTATGGCAGCTTCTTTAGCTTTGCTGCATTCATAGCTGAAAGATATTGCTTGCAGCTGATGGGGAAATCTCAGCTTCACTCCAGAACACTATTTCTGTGCCACTGCTAGAGCAAGGAGCCATGTTCAGAATACAGCTTATTGTAAAGTCAGAGCAATGCAATGCTTTGAATTTTCCCAACTTTTTTGTTGAGTGATGTGTTTGGTGGGAGGCCATGTGAGTTCTAAAACTCTAGGTAAGAGCTTTATTGAAGGAAAATTACCCATCAGAACCTTTTCAGCTTACTCAACCAATTCAACTTTTCAGCAACCTCACACGGACATTCCCTTGTGCTTGCAAGGTAAAATGCACAAACATTTAAGAAAACTTCAAAGATAAACAGTTCAGAAGAGGGCTTAAGTTACATGGGCTTTAACAAATATTTGATCCCCACAGCCAGAGCCACCTTGTTTCACAGGTGGAAAGGGTTGCAGAAGGATTGCATTAACACAAGGAATTAATTAGATGACTCTCATCTTTGCTCAGGAAGCTGGTCTGCCAACTTGTAGTAAGTAGCTCAGACAGGTGGTTGTCACCTTTCTCTAGTGATGCTATGGGTTGCAGAGCAGCAGAGAGGAGGCAAAGTGCTGGTTCACACTGTATGAATGGAGAAGAATAGTCAAGGTTGAACGTTATCTAGCCAGCACTCCTGCTGTGCTCTCCCACTGACAAGCTGTGGAGCTGGCAGAGAGCATGCCATTCTTGCTTATCCCATCTAGAGGGTCAGTGCTATTACTTGTGCTCATTTGTTGATGTTCCTAACACAGCTATAGCTCCCGCATCTCATGAGGCAGAATGTCGGTGTGGCACGTTTTCTTTTTCTACTTCAAAAGGCTGGAAAATTGCCTATATAAGCTGCTAGTGTTGAGCTGGATGGCCATAGCAATAAGAGATTCTCCAGGGCTGAGTTAGGTGCCTCTTCTCTGGACATTCCTCAGTTTCAACACATAGTTGCTACATCTAGGCTCCAAGTTTCCTGACCATTGCACAAATGCTCTGCTTCAGGAAAGATCTAGCTACTGCTGTGGCCTGCCAGCAGTTGTGTTATGAAGGCTGTTTATTTTAGCAGCTGTCTGCTTGATTTGATATTAAGGACAGTATGTATGTAGCTGCTGATTTACAGATACTTTGGGTGGAGGGGAAGGCTCCTCAAATTGTATTGTTTTGGAAAGTCTCCAGTGTACTTCAAGTATTCACAGAATTTCCAATAAAACTTTTATGTAAGCAACGCTCTGCTTTTCTCCATGTGTACCAACAGGTCTGGGCCAGTCCCAACCTCATGCTCTTTCTCCTCCAGGAAACTGAACAGTCAGAGAGCTGCCTGTCCAAGAGTGCAGGATGGAGCAGGTTGCTCTCTCCATCAGAGAGGGTAAAATGGACTGGTACATTACAGTTGGAGCAGGTGCCAATACCTTCCCTTTAAAGGAAAGACAAGATGGTAAAAATCTGTAAATACAACAACTGCTAATTTAAGCTGCAATCTAAAGGGTGTCTAGTTATTATAAAAAAGACAGAGTGGATAAAATGGCAGGAATGGGGGGAAAATTAGACTGTGTATATTGAAAGCTTCTATGACAGGAAATATTCCAGCTTGGGGTACAAGGATAACTATTAAAAGCAATCTTTTCTTACGTCTTCAGGAGATAACACAGTAAACTGGAGCATCCCACTGCAACCTTACTAATCAGTCTACAGTATATGCTTATATATCTGTATGTTTTTATGCATGTCATTTCACGCACTTTCAAAAGACACTGAGGGGAGATAAAGTGCTGGCAAACTCACAGAAACCCTCCTCTGGGATCTGAGTTTTACTACAGGGCCTTCAGTATGCATCCTTTTTACCAAGTCACCAGTAAGACAAGGGACTGGAGAAACCATCAGCAAATATGGGAAAAAGCAAACAGTCACAGAAGTAGGATTAATCACCAAAGTCAGGTCCTCCCTTTATGAGCCTATTGTATGTATTTATAAAAAGAAAAATGTTCTCAGAATAATATCCATAAGGCTACAGGGCAGGTACTCATGAAAACATGCCCAGTTGCAGTGGTGTTTACACTGTGTTCAGTAGTGCCCATATGATTGCACTTAGCATAGGTCCTGCCACTGCCAGATCCCTGTCAGGGACCCATGCACCTGCTCTGCAGCTCCTCTGAGGCCAGAGCAGATGTTTCTACAGCATAGTGACAGGCAGGTCACCGTGACCAAGCCCAGAAACTGGACCAACTGCTGCACTCACAGGAGGTTTGTGATCTGACTGCGTAGTCGGCACATTAACCACCATGGCCCCATTTACAGGGGCCAGTGTCAACATGCAGAACGAGAACTGGCAACACTGGGAAGCCCTTTAATTGGATGGTTTATCAACAATAAAAACTGAAAAGCGGCATATTTTTAGAAATGCAAGAGTTGACATCAGCATTAACAGATCATCCTGACAAGGCCAGTAGCCAGGGCTCAGGCTACTGCCTGATGCTGATGCTTTTAGCTCCAGCACTCTCCATTCTACTCCTAATTCTTGGCTGCTAACAAAAAAGCTTACTGATGTAACCAGCAAATTAGAGAGTTTTTAGGAAAAGACAGTTAACTGTATGGGATCAAGGGCTAGAGTGCAGTGGTCCTAACCAGACTACTGTACACTGAGGAGTTAGTAATCCAGGTATACTGAGATGAGAAGGGGCAGACCCATGCTGCACATATTACCTGGCCACAGGATAAACTTAGCCAGCTAATCCTAACTGGAAAGCCTGCAGGTGGCTCCCACTTGGCACCTGGTGATACCACAACCTGTGCAACTGCTCGGTCTGCCTCTTGGAAAGGGCAGTCCTAGGCAGACTGTTCATCGTGACAGGGAGACGGTAACACGGAAGTGCAGCCCTGTTCAGGAAATAGCCAACTTTATAATTCATTCTGTTTGAACTGTTTCCAGCCTGAGGCTCCTGCAAACTTCTTCCCAGAGTTACTCACATAGGAGGCATTTCATATTCTCTTTCCTCCCTCTCAGCATGGTTGTGGCTGGCAGCATAACCAGCCTTACTTCTGTTTCTTGTAGATGTCCCACACCTGCTGCGACTTGATAGACACACCTGGATCTGGGATTACATTTTGATTTTTATTGAAATACAAAAAGTGCAAACTGTGAAATATAAGATTGGTGCAGATTAGAAGAAGATAAACAGTGTGAACCGTGAAAACCCCAGGCCTGCACCTCACAAACATCAACAAAAGAAGAAGGCAGGGAACATCAGCAACAAAAGCAAAGCCAAAAATTTTGCACAGGAGCCCCTGTGCATAAAAGAGGAAACTGGGACCAAACTGGCCCTCATCTCTCATGTTAGCAAACACTGCCACAAGGTATCCAGATGGCCCCCAACCCCCTGCACCACCAAAAAGCTCTGGTGTCAATACATAGCTTGGGCCAAGGAGTGATCAGAGGCCAATAAGACAGCAGGAGGCTTAGCAAAGGGGAATGTTCTACGTGCTAAAAGCAGCAGGTTGATGCAGAACAAGTACCCCCCACAGGGAGAAATGGCTAATAGCTAACCTGAAAGAGCCAGGGAAGAGACCCTTGAGCAGCTTACAGCAAGGAGAAAACCAACACGGACCAGCACCTAATCAGATGGTGCCTCCCATCTAGACAAGGCAGAGAAGCCCAGCCCAGCCAGCACCCTGCCTGTGTGAGGAGACTGACCAGGTGGGGAGGGAATTTAACCTCCTGGCCTTGGCAGGTGCAGGCTCTGGTGACCACCCACCCAGCCCAGGCTGTAGGCAGGCCCAGACCAGTTCCTTGCTCAAGTCACAGGAGGGATATTTCAATACAAGGCATTCAGGAGAACAGATTGCAAAAGCAAAAGCAACTCTGGTTACTATGCCTGCTCCAGAGCCCTCAGCAACTCCAGCACAAGGAACAGCAGAGGAAAGGGGATATTTACACTGTGTCCGTTCCAGGATTTGCAAGCACTTTTCCCACCATGAGCAGTAGCAGTTCCCTGAACACTCTCCAAATCTGCTCCCTGCAGGCACTGAACTGGAGCAGGCTTTTATCCCTGCCTGCAGGGGATGCACCAGTCTCTATTTTGCTAAAAAAGGAAATGTTATTTCAAGAATTCACTTAAAAAAAAAATCCCAAAAACCCCCAAAATAAACCACCAAACTCCAGCCAGCACTCAGACACTTCCAGCAATCCCTGCTCTCCCTCTGGGCAGGAGCTACTCCAGGACTGCTCCCCTGGCTACTAGGCAGGGAACAGTCCTTGCTACTCTGCAGGGCTGGAACGTGCCACCTTCCCCAGGCAGTTCATAGGGCCAAGGCCTTATACCCCAGCACACAGGCACTTTGATTCCAAGTTGCTGAGCTTGGGCTTCTTGGTTGCAGGGGAAGTTAGTTCGGTTTGCCTTTCCCATAGGGTGATGGAGGCAGTATCAGCTGCCGATACAGTCAGAGCACCAAATCTCCCTCTCCCCATACCAAAACCTGCACAGAGCAAAATGCCTGCAGGGAAAGAGGGGCTGCACTTGGGCTTCCTCAGCCTCCACAGCCTTGCCCCTTAAATACTGGGGCAAGTACACCTCTCTCCACACTGTCCACCCCAAGAGATTACTCCTCCACAGCACGTCAGCCCTCCTAATTTACTGTAGGAGAGACCAGAGGTGGATTAGGAGCAGATTATCTCTACCTCCAAAACATTTATTTGGTTACTGCTGTGAATTGTTCAGGATGAAACAATTCATATCCTGGCCAAACAAGGCAGGCTTCTACTCTTGGAAAAGAGAGACTTGAAGTCAGCAGCCTTGTAGCATCCATAGGACAGAATCTCCCAGTATCTGTAACAGATCAGATCCAGTCCTATCTAGAACATCTCTTGCTCTAGTCTTAGTAATGCTCCGTTTCTTGCTCACTGTTCCCACCCACATGTTGCTGTGCCTCCTCCTAGACAGCTGGCTGGACCTGTGCTACCTTGCAGAGCTGCCTGTGTTTGCACCCATTCCCATTCCAGAGCTTAGCAAAAAGAGCAATCTTCTTAATTCCTATGACAGATGTCACTTATTTTGATTACAACAGGGGCACCAACCTTTGGTCAGTGTTTATAAGCAGGCTAAAGTATGAAAAAGCAAATTCTATTTAGCATCCAGTAGCTTTTTAAAAACCAATTCTGCTTGGTCCAAAAGATTTGTCCCTGAGGCCAGATGCAGCAGGGAGGCTTGGCCCAGGCATGCAGGGCACAAGATATAAAGATACATCACACCAGTGAAGTAAGGCTAGAAGCTCCCTCCTAAAACCCTGAGAGACCCAGGCTAAGGAGAGGGATCTCTTTTAGCTCAGATAACAGCAATGCTGCAACCCAAAACCAACAGCGATGCTGTAACAGTATTGCCGCTGCCCTGGGATGGTGCCAGGACCATCCTACTCTGAGCCTGCCTTGTGGGCTACCTGATCTCTCCAGCTGTGCCAAGGGCATACAGGATGCATCTGACCAGGCTTTCATGATAGGATGGAAGGTATGAACTGAGGAGACAGGGCAAAGGCCCTTGACATAGAATAGCTGTTCCCTCACAGCTTTGGCATGTGAGTGCTCAGCACCTGAATTTTCAGGCGGAAATTCATAATCCAGGCCTGGTTGCACTCCAGAGTGATGTTGGCCCCAGTCCCCAGACCTTCCCTCAAGGCCATGCTCTCTGTTACACCATGCTGGGGAAAGTTTTGCTCAAAAAGACATCTCAGGGTAGTCTGTGCCAGTCAGCACAGACACACAAGTCAGAGGGAGAAGAGGCCTTGTGCTGCTGCCAGGATAGGCCACCAGGGCACTTCCTGCCTGCCATTCAGACTCACCAGCTGCCAAAGGACCCTAGCCAGCACCTCCACAGAGCCAGGCCAGAATTGCTGCTGGAGGGACAAACATGCCTGAGCTGGGTAACTATGGGAGGCACATTATCCACTGCACCCCACTACACTGAATTGTATCTGGAGTGGGGGACCCCAGAGAGGTTGGGCTTTGGGCTAAATTTACCTTCATTGTTTTGGAGTCTGACAGGTAATAAAGCCCATTGCTGTGAACCTGTCCTTCACTTACCTGCCAAAAGCTGGAGTTACAGAGTGGTGTTTGCAAGTGCAGGACATGGTGCTACCTGAAGCACAAGGACTGCTCACTCCCTTCCCTGCTTTAGGTGCCTCTGGTGAAAGGCAGGATGCACATTCAATGCTGAGAGATGGCACTTGCAGTAAGAATGTCTCTTGTCACAAAACCCAGCAAGCCTGCCCTAGCCCAGACAGCCCAGCTGAGGCAGGGGAGGTGAGCTGGGGCTATGGGGAGCTTGAACAAAAAAGACCTTTGCTGAAGAAGGGACCAGGAGAGCAGAAAAACTGCATTTAAGGGAAGGAAGAAAAGAAGGCAGGTCATCTGATAGGGCAGCAAACTGGTGATGAGCCCTAGAGGAGCTGCACAGGTGGGTCAGGACTCCACTCTCAGCAGCTGGGAGACCAGCTCCCCTGCTCATGGGAGCTGCAGGTCTCCTGCACACTTACTTGCACACTTTCACCACCATCTCCACAGCCCTCACTCTGCTCATCACCCAGAGAATCAATGGTCCCTTTGTACTGGAGACAGCTTGGTCACAGCTCCAAGACAAAGAAGGGGGAAGGTGGGCACAGTGTGCTGGTGTGGGCTGGCCTGGATTCAGGCCTCCGCATCCTCAAACAGCTCCTTCTGGTGGTCCAGCAGGAATTTGGTAAAGGTATTGATGGGGTTGATGGCTTTTAGAGTGATGGCTACATCTTTGGCCCACAGCAGATTTGGGCCAAATACAACTGCCAGGTTGGCATTTGTCATCTTGTTTCTGTCACTGTGAGCAGAGACCTATGTAGGAAGGAAAGAGATCATTGTGAATCCTACAGAACAGCACAGCAGCTGCCCTCTACTCTCCCCAAAGCCAGAGCTGACAGGCTGCCAGGGCAAATGAGGAGAAAAGCTGACCAGGCCATATCATAACAACAGGACTGAGAGCACTGTCAGCCAATCTCTCTGCAAGTCAAGATCATGATCTTCCCTCTTGCTAGAACAGCCTTGCAGTGCCTTCCTTGGCAGCAGAAAGTTCTGTAAGGCAAATCTGAGACCCCTTTTCTACTCAGGTATTTTACAGTTCTACCTCCACCCTGGGGAGCTTTCAGCCTCCCTGGTACAGACCACACGGCACCTCTTATGCTGAAGGCCTGCCTGCACCTCTCAGCATTATGAAAAGCAACTGCTTAGGCTAGTTCATCATGACCATTCTTGATCTTTGTATAAGAAGAAAGTAAGGTAAAGAAAGGCAATTCCCTAGCTTTTCCTCTCAGAGGAAGAGAGAGAGCAGGCAGTCAAAAAGTTGATGCAACACACTGGCAACTGAACCAGTATACAACTGCTCACTTTTGGAACAGCTCACCTGCACCAGGAAAGCTGTCAGTAAATGGAGCACTTGGTAGTTTTCTTCTGGCAAAGTCTGGAGTGTTCTGCGAACAACATCCACACGATTCACCTCCTCCACACCTGAAAATCAAGAGAGACAGGACAAGCAGGTCCATGAGGAATCCTCAGTACTCATCCTGATGAAAGCCCTGTTTGCTATCTTTGCCTTTAGCCAGTGCAACATTCAGGGAATAGCACACTTGTTACAACTCACTGTGAAAGTTGACAACATGGCTGTAGAGGCCAAAAGTGAGGAGGGGTTCAGGTAGCTCCCTCAAGAAAGTCTTGAGAATCACAGCAGGGAGATGGACATCTTCATACTGCTGGAAATCTACAGGCACACCTGAGAAAGTAGAGCAGAGACTCAGTGCCCACTGGACAAAGCAAGATCTCCATCAAAGGATAGAACATGATGCAGAGCCCAGAACCAGGGAAGGAGTATTTTAAAGAACACAGAAAACTGAAGTACTGTGTCTTCTAGCAGAGTGGAAAAACGTATCCCAAAGTCATATGTAAAGCAAAGCTGAATCCAGCATTACATCTTTAGGAGTCATCAAATGAAGCATGACCAAATTTCTTCCTGGTCATCTTCAGTCCCTCCAGTATAACCAGACTACTAAGATGGTATAGCCAGCCCAAGAAACAGGGAAACTTTCAGGAATAAAAAAAGGACAGTGAGGGGAACATGAATGGGAAAGACTATGCTTTCCACACAGCAGAAGTATCAGATGCTTCTCCCTTGCAACTCAGGTCATACCCTGAGATGAGGCCTTGCCTACAGACCTATCAGAGAAGTGGATTCTTGACGGACTAGTTCCAATACAGTTCCAGTTGGACAGTGGTAGTTAGGGAATGAGAGGGGCTCTAATGATTTTGGGCACTTACCCATGTTGTATTTCTGCTGGACCTCCTTGACAACCTGTGTATTTGCTGATCTCCGGAAAATTCCCTCTGTAGCAAGAGCTGTGAAGTGAGAAGTATCAGCCATGTGAAAGTCTCAAAAATGCTGGCCTTAACAATTATAAATCCATGCTATGGGGCATTCAGACAGATGTCAACATGTCCCTTTTTTGGAGTACAGCAATTCTTTCTGCTTCCACTACCAGACAGAGATACAAGGAGCGTTTTGCTACTCATACAAGTGGGAGTATGTACTCCTGGAAGAAAGAGGTCTCCTAAGCCCTGCACAATCTCTCTTGAAGGCTAACTCACCTATTTCAGGCTTACACTTTATTCTAGACTGCTGTTCTTCTTTAGCTTACCACATTCTTGATGGGAGCTTGGGAGGAGGAGAGGTCACTGACATGGAACTGAAAGGGGCTGCAGCTTTCCCCAAGCACTTACCATGCTCCTGCAAATGAGCAATAGTGTCTCTGACCACCAGAGGAACCGGAGACTGATCAGGGTTCTTCTCCCTGAGACTGTGGCAAGAGACAAAAGGTTACATATGACTCCCTACCCTGCATGCAGCCCCCATTTTTGAAGTTGCCCACACAAGCTGTACCACATAGGATCGTGCTATCCCAGTCCCTGGTTCAGCCATTATTCAGCCTTCTATCCCCTTCACCCATCATGCTACATCACTCACTGGAGCAAGTATGAGCTCATTACTAGACCACAGGAACATTTTTCTATCTTCTGTAAAAATCATAGCCTGTAGGTGCCAGGGCAAAGGGGTTCCCAGAAGGCAAGGCTACTAGTTATGAATCAGGTGAAAAGGGTTAAGCTTCTTTTTTCCTTCCCCATAGGAGCAAGGGCAGAAAGCAGGTGACATGAGAGAAATGATTTTAGCCACCATACTCCTGTGACAGAAGATTTATCAACATGATGGCTGTCAGGGAAAACCTAGTGATGCCAAGTTGTTCACTGCCACCCTCACATTCAATTGTCCAGGCCACTCGATAGCACAGAGCTGCTCCCCCTTCTCAGGCTACTACCAAGCTCAGGCACACAGGACCATGGGAAACACCATTTGGAAATGTATCGAAGCTGGGGAATGTGTTCCCAGATTGCCTCGGAGGTTCTGTCTGGCTACACAGTACTGGCTCCTGCTCATTCCTCGGGGAGGCAAAATCACACTGGAAATTAAAAATACTTTCAACACTTACACAGTATCACTAGCCCTTGCCAGTGTCTGTGTTTGCTTGTGTCACCGTGCAGGAATGGGGAGTGGGATTCAGTACAAGGCTGAATAGAAGTGCTTTTAAAATAGATATGGAAAAAAATTAAGAAACAGATCTGCAGTACTGCTGAATCAAAATAGCACAGTCCTAAACACACCTCCATCAGCCTCCTACAGACTTGCTTTGCTTAAAAGGAAGTTTCTAGAGCCATAAAGCCATCCCTATGGCCATTACTTTGCTCTTCCCTTAGTGACCCTTAGCTGCAGAAACAATCTAACCTGGGGATCAAGCAGGTGGAACTAAACTGAGTCAGTCAGGATCTGGACATGAGCATGGAGTTCCTCAGGAAAATAATTAAAGTTTTGTAGGAAGTCTGAACTGCAAGAAAATTCACAGCCAATTTTGTTGCTGTTCTGTTGTAAATACAGTGACCTCTCATCAAGCAAGTCAGGGCAAAAGCAACACAGATCCACAGATACTCACTGCTGGAGCGAGACTCCAAACTGTTGGTTTGGCAGCGGTGGACGTGGGGGTGTTGGCTTCTGGGGCACTTGTAAAGGTTTCTGCAGGGATCTCAGGTATTCATCATATCTGTAGCAAAACACAGACTAGTAAAAAGCCACTCCACCTCCCAGAAAGTGCATGAACCCAGCACTGCACACCCACTGGTAAATGCTCCCCCCTAAGTACGGTTGATTCTACCTATGCAAAAACAGGACAGGCACCTCTGGAGCTAAACAAACATCTGGTTGCCAAAAAAAAAAGCAGGGAGAAAGGAGTATCTATCCTGATTCAAAGTTGGAGGAGCTGAGGATGACACCATGGGCGGGAGGCCAGGATAGCACTGCTTGTGATGAGACAGATGTGAATGTGTATATGGGACAGGGAACCAATCTGATAGGACTGAGATTATGGCAACTTTGGGAAGCCCCAAAGACAAGCTGAACTATGCAGAGTGAGCTAAGCAGGTGTCCAGACACAGCAGATGCACACCATGAGCTCCAGGTCAGTGTTAAATCTTGCAGAAAGTCCCCAAGGGGTGAGTGGGAGAGGCAGGATTGGTGCTCCACTGGAGAAGGATTTTTAACCCAAAGACAGAACTGGGCACTGGGGCCAAGGACACACAGGAAGGAGTACGGAGAGAAACAACAGTCTTGAAAGCAATTTGTCACCACTCCCTCCAAAACCACCGCCTGAGTGGAACAATCTCTTCCTTCTCTTGCCACTCCTCTAGAAAAGTTCCCTCTCACAGAGCCTGAAGCAAGTGGGAGATAGGCAGTATTCTCACTTCAGCACTTGGCTTGGGATTCCCAACTGTTCCAGCTTCACATACTCCTCCAGCTCACTAAGGTAATTCACATAAAAAATCTTTCGTCCAAATTTAAAGCTGAAAAAGAAGAGAAAGGTAGGTATGAGAGGAATCAGGAAATCCAGTAACAGAACTGATTTCTCACAAGAAAGGACAGCAGGTATTTGCAAGGGACATCAATGCAGCAAAGGGGCAGGTACGGCCAAGCAGCAGAGATATCACCCACACAGCTCTCCAACTCCACCTATTTTACCAGCAGATGCCAAGACTTTCCAAGTCACATTAGAGGCCCTAGCAGCAGCAGACTTCTTAAAACTCTGGATTTCTTCTTCCTATGTTCAGAAGAGCAGCCTTGAGAAAATTTTACTCTCAATTATTTTACATAGTTACAAAGTCAGCAACACAATGAATTAAATGTAATTTGGACTGATGCTCTCACTTCCTTTTCCTTTATTAGCAGAACCTGACCTTTTACTTCTATTTGGCTGAATAGAAAAGGAGCAGCACAGAGCTGCAAACTCTGTAGGTTCCTGAAGTGGTACTTCTGGTGTCTGAATATTTCTGCACTCAGAAACAGGAGGAGATAGCATAAGGTGAGAGACTCCAGGGTAGGCTTGGTAGCCTGGGCTAATCTTGTGCCCAACTGAGAATGCCCCATTGCTCCCCCATAGAGTGAGGATATGGGTGAGCTTCCTATAGTGCTTCCTACCTGATCAGAGGCTTAAAGAGAATCAGAAGGGTCTTGATGAACATGGTTGGGTGCACAATATACAAGGCTTTGATATTCTTCTTGTACCTGCCAAGAGAAGCCCAGTAACAACAAGCTGCACTTTAAGCAGAGGAATCAACCCTTCCACAAGATTAGGCTGCTCCATTCCTTTTGCACTGAGCCTCACCACTCCCCAGCACCCATGGCCTCTGCTCTCCCATGCTTTGTAGCTCTGTAGTGTCAGGCCACTCAGCAGCCTAAGGGCATGCTCTACTGTATTCCAAGATGCACCAAAAAGCACGAGCAGCCTCACCAGGAAGCAATAATTATACCATGGAGCTGATGCACTTGCACCAGGTCCTGGGTTTGCTGCTTGCCTGTTGGCCTAAAGGATGTAACTGCAGAAGGAGCTTTTTATCCCATGATTCAGCCTGCATTGAACAACAATCCACCTCTATAAGCAGGGGATTAAGTGGCAGTAAGTTATGATCACCAAGCTACACAGGGAACCTGGGGAAGATCATCTATGTTAGGCTACAGAACAGCACATTATATCCCTGCTTCCTGCAGCCTTACTCACTTGCGATCAAATTCCCTGTACGCATCTCGCAGCCAGCTCAGGGATGGCTTGTTCTCACTGGTGAGGCCATGGTGCAGGTACACCAACGTGTAATCACTCTCCACATACTGGTCCAGCGTGAATTTCAGGTACCTGAGAAGAGACAACTGCTGAACTCACTTTGTGCTCTGCTACAGAAAGGCTCTTCCTTTGCAACTCATTGTTGTGTGCCATAACAGAGGATTTGCAATGGAGGTAAGCACATGGGAGAACATATCCAGCTAAAGAAGCTACTGCAGATAGACCTGGCCCCAGGAATCCAGCACCTAAGAATTAGGTCAGGTTTAAGAAGTTAATAGCAGCCTACTAAGACACTACTCACCCCAGCAGTTTCACGTGATCTAGCTGATGACTTGGGGGCATCCGGCAGGCACTGAACAAAACTACTTTTCTTCCATATTTGTCATCACCTGCAGATGAAATGCCACAGATTACATGGAGTTTAAGGACTGCATTATGGTCTTGGCAGCAAGGAGTAAAGAAAGAATGAGAAACCACCATAACAAGGCAGAAGCCTGGTTTGCCACAGCTGCCAGCAAAGCTAAACCTGATTTTCAGCAGTTATATGGGACTAGTATGGAAGTAGAAACCTGAACAGCAAGGGCCTGCAAGTCAACAATGAGAATGGAGAACAGAATCCCTCCTCCAGCCCCGAAAACAGAGAAACACTGGAAGCCAGGATGCCTCAGGGCACATAGAGATGGAGGCAAGTACAAAGCAGAGTTCTCAGAGCATTAATCCTGCAAAACTGTCTCATGGCACTGCTCCTGATACATCCAGGGAGGCACAGGGAAAACTGCCCCTCACAGGCACAATAACCACTTCTTCCATCCTGCACATAGTCTCAGATTAACTGCTTAGATTCTGGTGCATCTGTTTCTTGCTTCACCTGAAGCTGCACGCAAAATACAGGCCATTTCATACCCTGGAAACCAAGAAATTCCTAGAAAAAGAGCAGTCCTAGTCACATCCTAGAGATGAGGAACAAGCATCATCATAAGCCTCTTCTACAGATGGACCAAATAGGGCTGCTGAAATCTCCAAGGGGATTGCAGAGTAAACTCTTCATTGCTTCCTAGATTCTTCCATCCACAGAGATATTTTCCCAGTCTGAGCCAGAAGGAGCTGCGAAGTGTGGCACAACAAAGCATTCTTTGTAAAAGACAAGCAGAAAACAGTACCCATCACACTGGAGCCAAATAACCCATAAAGCACTCATCTCATGGAGGACACTCCAAACCACCACTTGAGGCTTCAGACAACAAGCCAAGTTTTCCCCAATGCAAGTCTTGAATGTCAGTGGACTTCTGCCAGCAGAGATCTCAGTCCCATGAACAAAACCCAAGCAGATAAGCATGGCCAAGCTTAGCAGACATGCTAGGAGAATTAGAGATAAGTAAGAACATACAGAGTTCGAGGGAAAGCCTGATTCTCTCCCAGACACGACATCCAATCCATTTCCACAAGGACAACTTGCTTTTCAGCAGCAGTGGAGATGATCTGGTTCCTTTACAGTGAAGGGTTAAAGACTAAAGTCATCCCATCTTTTTAGCTACTCACCCTGCTCCAAAAGCTGTGTTTTCTTGTCAAACAGAAAGAGAGTGGAACAGTGGAAGGGGCTACTGAGGTTATATTCAATAACACACTCCTTCCTCCCCTATGGCACAACTATCTCATACAGACCACAGCACAGAAAAGCAGCAAGGATTGATATTTATGCAGGCCAGACCTTCAATACATCACTCCTCTCAAAAGAAATCCTTTTTCCCATGTAGATTTACAATACTCAAGAGCATGCAGCCATTTTCTTACCTTTGCATGGGTTCTGGCCCTCAACTACTGCTTGGCTACACTTGCCAGTGAGCAACTGAGATCTCGGAACAGCAAACCTTATTTCTGGGAACACTGCCTGTTAGTAACAGGTGAGCACTTGGTGCTGCAAATTGCAGCCCGAGAACTCACACATACCAGCCAGGACATTAAGTTGCCGCTAACCCTCTTTTATCCCCATCTTGGCCAGAAGAACAGATTCTATTGTTACGTGTTCACTTTTGTTTTCTCCTCACAAGTCCCATGTTCAAGTCACTCACCAGACAACACGAGAGACAGAATTTACCAATGCACACAAGCCATAAATTCTACAAAAGCTAAGGACAATGAGGCAGCACTAGGTACAGACCAGGAAAGGGGTGGCATAGGCCATCACGTTGACACACACATGCGGAGATAAGGGGCAATTAGGGAGGACACATGACCCAGAATGCAGGACTAGGAGAGTGTGATGCAAGGCTCATCTGGAACAACCAGATACAGGCACAGCCAGGCCACAAGACCAACATCACATTGCATATCCCACGGCAGCCCACTCTCTGCCTAGCCCAGAGTTTCTTGGTAGCTTGCTATGAGCTGCAGGGCCAGGTCTAATGTACTTAAGTTGTCTATAAAACTAAGTGAAGGCTACAAAGTCCTGGGCAAGGAATATGGCATATTGTGACCCTTCCCATTGGTCTTGAGCAACTCGTATGTCTCTGTCTGGAGGACAAAGGTTTCTGCCTGCACAGAGCACCAAGAAGATAGCAGCATTTGAGAACCTGTTGAGTTTTATAGTGATGAAAGAGAATGGTCAGAAAGACAACAGATCTTTGCAGATCATAGCTCTATACTAAATTCAGAACAGGTGCTATCTTCAGTTAACTGAGAGGCTGCATTTCACACCAGAGTGGATGGTCTGAGGGCCAGAAGCAGATTGCAAGCTTGATCAAGGTAGGCCTTTGTAGCATTCAATACAGCACCATGTTCATGCCACGTTGTGGGTGGCCACAGATTCATCTCAGGCTCCTGGGCACTGATTTCCAGACCTGACAAGTCACAAGTCAGGAACCACACAGTTTAAACAGCTATCTCTGGAATTGCATAAAAGCTCATGGCAGGGCCTATGAGAAGTCAAGAATTTTGTTCCTTATATAGGCTTGGTGAAAAGGTCTGAGATTGCTGGTAAAGAATAAACAGACAATCCACGATTCTGCCAAAGGGGAGATGACATGTTTCCCCTGGACAATTTCCAGGACCGAGTACATCAAGAATTCACTTATAGCCCCCTGGATGACTGAAAAAGGACTGGCCTGTTTTGCCTTCCACATCAGAATGAATTTATGCGTGAGACCTACAAGGAACCAGCATGCCCTCTACTGAGTTCTGGGTTTTGCTCCATTTTCATCACACTGAGCTCAGCCTGTCAACAGAGAAACTTTCAAAACAACAAACTGCCAATCTTGTTTTCACTTGACATATATCTGATCAGTCTGGTTCCTCCAGACACGACAAAATTCAAAATTCAGCATCACAGCTGAACAATCAGTTCTTCCAGTTTACAAACAAGAACCTAAAGCCCATTCCATGCATGCTTGGCCGTTGAAGGAAACTGCCTGCAGGTGGCCTCTCTGCCTCCTACAGAACAGACTCTTATCGGGTTTGATCTTTCCCAGATGCTCCACCCGTTGTACTATTTCTTTCCTGTTTGCAATATTAATCTTAGGTATCTAGGTTTTCACCCCTTGTTTGCAATTGCAAATAGCTCGAGTTTCCATTAAACACAACTACAGACCATGAAGTAGTCACTCAGCTTCTCAGGCTCCTACCTCCTACCTCTACCAAATAAGGAATGCTCAACAGTTAATAACAAAACAACAAAGAAGCAGCTCTATACCATTAGTTTTCACAGAGTGCCCCAACTTTGCAATGTTTTCAATCTACACTGGAATTAAACTACCTTTCTGTAGGTTGCAACGCAGATTGTTTTTCTTTTAACAACAAAGAGCAAGCCAGTAGCCAATATGAAAAGCCTCTCCAGACAAGACAGCTGCTCATCTAAAGAGATGAACTTATAGCACTGATGGACATGCTAATTCTCCTGAACGCTATTATGGTGTTTTAAAGGCCTTAAATCAGTTTTGCCTCTTGCCTGAAGAGCAGCATTTCCAGGGCACTTCTGAGACAAGGGGCAAGGAAAAATCACTGCTGTGTTTCCAAGCCATCAGTGCAGGGCCAAACTTCTAAAAGGACCAAAGTTTAAATACTGAGGCTAATGTTTCATGTTGACACCCACAGCAATAAAACGTGTCACAGCAGAAATTCAAACCAAGACAGCAGTACTGTCCTGAGACAGGACTCTATTAAATGAATCTGCACAGCAAACGTGGAAAACATATTCTTGGGTTGCAATCCTGTTGTGTATTTCTATGTAAACAGAAATATACCCATTATATATCCTGAAATATATTCATTAGCCTTGATGCCATGACTGGAGGCAGCTTAACTGCTCACTCCAATCTTCATCAGGTAACCTCAGTTAAGTGCCCACCTCAATGAAAGATTCAAATAGCCTGGTACTTTGATGCTGAGAGGATGCAGATGGCTAAAACTTGCCACCAAAAGCTTGTGTTACTGGTAAAACAGCAAAGTTAACAGAGTTCAGGGTCAAGGAGAGGGCACCACTACAGAATACCAGAACTTTGCCACACACGTTTCACAAAGCTTAGGATGTTTATCAGAGCCACTGGCAGTAAAAAATGTGTCTAATGTAATTTCAGGTTCCTGCCAAGCTTATGGCGCAGCTGGAAAATGTTTAAGTATAGTAGATTTTAGTTGCCTATTGAATTCCAGAGTGGGTGTAGCCTTGTAGGAAAAGAAGGTAACGAGCTCAAAGTAGAAGTAAAGTAGAAGTATTTTCCACCTAGATATTCCCAATATCCAAATTTACTGCCAGAATCAGACAGCCTTACCAAGTGAATATAGCTTTAATTGACAAAAAAAGTATATTAGAGGGTCAGATTAAAGAATGCAAAATGTTTGAGATGC
Source organism: Pachyramphus minor (assembly GCA_013397135.1). Taxonomy (NCBI): domain Eukaryota; kingdom Metazoa; phylum Chordata; class Aves; order Passeriformes; family Tyrannidae; genus Pachyramphus; species Pachyramphus minor. The sequence continues at coordinate 304,781 of VYXB01003341.1, read as the reverse complement.
ACAGAAAATGTGGGAGAAGAGTCCACATAATGAGGAAGTGAGAATCAGCATTTCCATGGACTGTGTGAAGGTCTTAGCAGAAAGAATTTCACACCAAAAGAAGTTTTTATCTACATTGAGAAGCATGAAAGCACCGGCAGCCAAATTCTTAAGGCTTAGGACTGAAGTCCGGAGAGTATTAACAAATGCTCAGCAAGCACAGGGCAGTCTAGCACAGCTTCGGGTGAACGAATTACCAAAACACAACATCTCTGCAGCCAAATGGAGAAGAAATAGATAACAGTTGCTTTCAGATGGAGAATCCAGTTTAAGTGCCAGCTGCTTAGCACATGAGTGCAGCAGCACATCATGTGAAGGAACAGGAAGCAATCCTATGATAAACTTCCAAAGCACACAAGATAACATGGTAAACTGGAGTTCAAACCGAACTGGTCCAAGCAGGCCACCACCATCACAGGAGAGGAACAGGATTTACACTAAGACCCATGAGGCCCAAAGTGCCCAAAGTAAAGCACACACGCCAAATTTGGCTCAGATGATTCTGCTGTGCCAAAGGCAGAGGTGCAGCCCTCAGACGACAATTTTGTGCAGCCTTTGGACTCCGGAGAAGTTGCCAGTGCAGCCTAAGGCTGAGCAAAGTTTGGGCTCCCCTGAGACAGTCCAGCTACAGGCCATGGTCATGCTAAAGGAATACCATGATCTACAGAACCGAATGTTAATGCCACAAAAATCTACCTACCTGGTTGGGCCCCATCAAGTGCACCCTGGTCTGGAGGAATAGAAAAAAAGTTACAGCAAGCCAAGCTTCGCACCCTTTCCCAGAAAGTCATCTTGAATGTAAAGTGTCAGAGTCTACCCAGATTGCCACTGGGATGCATTTACCTACTGTCTTGCAGCAGACAACCTCCCTCCATTTCATCTTTCCCCAATGCTCCTCTCCAAAGCAACCTAATCTAACACTTAGAGGCAATAACAATTCCCAAATCTCTTTCTTGAATTTGCAACTAATGCTTACAATCACCGTCAAATTTCTGGCTGTTACTGTTATACTTCCCCTGCCACCAAAATGGCAACTGCTGTACTGCCACTTTTAAAAGGATTAATTGCAATTAATTCTGAATGTCAAGTCCTCTGAACAACTCAGAAGCGTACAGAGAACAGCATCATACCAAATGAACACCACATCCCACAGACTGTTCTGCAAGAAGCTAAATTTCACTAATAACCTGAAGATGGGACAATTTATATCTTAACACATCCACAGCTTTTTTTTTTTTTAAATAAAAGTTTAGTAGATTCTGAATAAAAAAATAAACTGCCAATTAGAAAAAAAAAAAAGGAATAAAAAGGTTTCTCTGGACAGGAAGGAGTCTACACCCAGCCCCTTTCCATCTCTCACAGCTATTTACTGAACTGACCCACATGGGCCTATCAAGACAGGAGCCTGACCAGAGCAAGGCTCTAGGAAGAAATTCTCCATTCCCTTGGTCTCCCTTAGAAACTTAAAATTCTTTAGATACTCTCCCTTCCCGTGATCTTGCACATTAAAATGTGGTACACAAGCTGGGCTTGCTTTGAATGGGCTCAATTCTACAGAGGCAACTCATAATTTTGTATCATACAAACATTCGCAAACAAACAAACAAAAGGTCAAAGCCAGAAACTACATCCAAAAGCAGCAGAAATGCAGGCAGCCAATAATCATGGAGAGTACTGGAAGGGAAAAGGACTCTTGTTATCCTTTGCTATTGGGCCTTTGCTGCGTCCATTAGCCACCAAAGACACACTGCAACACACCTTCAACACAAGTTCTGGCTGCCACTTCTGCCTTTGCCTGCCTAGAGAAACAACAGCTACTGTTGCTCCAAGATTGATTTTACCTCCCCATGTCAATCACCAACAGCAAATCATCAGCACTAGTTACAGCTTTGGCACCCGCAGCCAACAGCTAGCCAAAATGGGTTTTTTGGGTAGGTTTGGTACCAGATTCACCATTGAAAATATATTCACTGATGAAATTGCAGTTTCAATCTAGTAACGTGCAAGAAGGTACACTCCCAGCTCTCCACCTTGTTTTCCCACTTCAATCACAGGTCTTACACACACTAGCATCACATGTTATCTGCGAGGGCAGCCCTGCAGACTGACAATTAATAGAGTGACGCACCAGATTTCCCATAAAAAGTAGCAGAAATATGCTCTGAGCTTCAGCAAAGCTTTGAAATCACTGGGCAGGGATTATTTTTGTAGCTGGAGTAAATAGTGATGGCCTCTTTCCTGAACACTGATAGACCAACTCATAGCCTCCCACAGCAGTGAGAAATTCATATGTTAAGCCATTCACATGTTAAGCCTCAGTTTACTTATCCCAAAAGAAAGCAAGCCAGTTATTGTGTAAAGTGGGAATGCTGATGAACCTCATAGCCATAGCTTCGTATATCGACCACAAAGAAGAGACCAGTATTTCAGACTGGGCAGCAGAATGAGGAAGGAATACATTGCCAGAGCTGTTGTGAGCCCTGCTCTTCCCATACAGCTTGTGTTTCCTCCAAATGCTGTGATGTGAGCAAGGAAAAAAAATACACTTTGCAGGAGTGATTTGTGCAGTGAAATCGAACCTCCTCTGTTCCAGCCATGTGTAAAGATGAATTTCACTGCTACAATGCTCACAAAAAGAGGCACTCAGAATTAAGAAGAGCAAAACCACAGAGACCCTCTCCAGAGCCTGTGCAAAACACTCCTGAAACACACACCTTAAGATAGGGTGAAAGGATTAGCAGAGCACCACCTTTTTCCTTCAGAAAAGTACTGAATCCCAGAACCGAAAGAAGTGGTTTAGTTTTTCCTAAAACTAAAATATTCTAATTCCCAACAATACTCCAGTTCTGAGTATTCCCTCAGAACTGTGGCCTGGATGCCTTTTGCTGTCATCTTCCTGTAACATGCCACTGCACGGGACAGCAACAACATGCCTGCTCTTTCCCCATGGACAGCCTCTTCCAGGAAGAACCCAGTCCCCAGAAGAAACAGGAACATAGGGCACAAAGGAGAGTCTCCATGAAACTGCTGCACTATTTTTAAGTGAAAAACAAAAACCTACTTCCTAACATTTTCTGCAAAATGTTTTTCTGTACTTTTTCCCCTCTTTAGGTCAGAGAGCCTAAAGGATATTCAAATGCAGCCCACCTTAAACTGAACCAGAAATTAAGGTCAGCTAGAAAATGAATGTGCTAACTTTTTCTCAACAAAACTGTGCTTCCAATAGGTTATTAACACCAATCACCCATCCCACAGGAAGCAATGACTTTTCTGACCACACAGGATAACCCTGGGATCATGGAATTCAGCCCAAGGATGGGAACCAGCCTTTTGTTTTTGTTTCAAAATAGCATCATCATCCCAGAATATATTTCAGGGCAGGGAGAAAGAACAGAGTTAGCCGTATGTTTTCTGCTCTGAAGTGTACAACAGGGAAGGACATGGGACAGAAAGCTAATAAATCAGTAGAACAGATAAAATTTCCCTTTATCTGCTGCCATTCTGGTAATATTTACAAAAGAATCAGGATGGAGCTATTTTGTTTCAGGCTCAGCATGGCCAGTGTTCACTGTACCTGAAAGTGCTGAGCACCACAAGTTGTCAGCATGGCCAGATCCAAACCATTTCATATTAATCATCCAGAGAGATTTTTATTCTCCAGGCTATTCCTAATAGGATTTTTCCAGATTGTTTGCCTCCAACAACAACCCAGAGAAAACTACCCTGTCTGATTCTCTTAACAGTTAAAATTATTAATTATTGACCAAAAAAACTGAACAGCTCCACCTCAGAGCCCAGATTACAACTCTGGCCCCTTTGATCAACTTCATAAAGCGTCCTTCCAGGAGATGAGACACCAGCAAGTCTCAAAACTATGTGACAGCAAATCCTCCCTTCTGGAGCTGTGCTCCTCACTCTCCCAATGCCAAGAAAGGAATCACACCACACTCAGTGTGTGGGACCATCACATGCTTTCAGATCCATCAGCTACTGGTGAAAACTGGTCAGAAATTGCCAAGAACCAAAGCTTCTCAGAGCTGCTTCTGCACTATGCAGAGACACTGCAGGGACAGAGACTTCACTAGAAATTCAAATTTAAACCACAACAGGGAAGAGATCCCTTTCAGAATGCAGGCACAGCTCCCAGTCAGCCACCATACCACCCTGAAATCTTTTCAGGAAGCTAGATAATTCTTCGTTTCCTATCCTAGACAGTGTCAAATGGCTACTTTCCAACAGCCACTCAGACACACCTCCACTCTCCATTCAGAGAGCTTCTGGGGGAAAAAAAAAAATAAATCATGTTACCTTGGAACAGAAATCCCACAGAAAGAGTGGGGCTTATGTCAGGAGGCAGCACACAAAGCATATCCTTGGCTTGGGCTGACATTCCAGTCTTATCAATGTCTCTGATCTAAACTCTCTGCTAAGCATCTTGTCTGAAGCAAACATCATTATCATTCAACTCACTCATTCCCAGAGTCCTGAAACACCAGTTACCTCTGCCATTTGCATTCCAAGTATTCTATCACTGAAATGGTGGGTTCCACACATCTGTCCCTTCCCAGTTTCAGCAGCAGAGACACCAGGGTGTAGAGCCCTATAAAGATCAGACTGCAGATCCCAGTCCTGAAACTCTGGCCCCATGAAAAATTAGGTTAGTAGCACATTTGCAAATGAAAGCACTTGTGGCAAATCTAAAACATACTGGCCAAAACGTTAAACATCTGGCCTATCAACCTGAGCAGGAGACAAAAGACAACAAAGTCTGCCATTAAAATTTTGTTTCACAAAAGATAGAACATGAGAGATTATGAGAAAGAAAACTAGAAAACTGCCCAGAAAAGAAAGACATCGGGACAACTCTTACCAAAGTGCCTGAGACTCTTCCCTTGTGGTCAAACCTGCTGCAGAACTCTGAATTAGGAGGACTCCAGCTTGTGCCTCTGCTTCACTGCAAACTCCTATGTGGGGCAGGGACCGAGGTACAGAGAAATGCCAATAGGAAGGGTACGAGGTGGCAGTGGGAGGGGTAGGAGGTGGCTATAGATAATCACGGAGAAAGTATGAATCAAGTCACAACAGGTTGAAAAGGTGGGGGGGTTTGTTTGTTTGTTTTTTTTAAACAAGGAACACAAGACAAGCTGGGCTTACCCTTCTCTCAGGCTTACCACAGCAAACTAACAAATACTCCAAAACTTTCCTATGGATGTCCCAGCAGTAAATCACCAGGGGTTAGCATAAATAGAATAATATGTACCAGACAACAACAGAGAAAATCCAAATGCTTGTGGCCCTGAATGATCAAGTCTTTCCTTGCGGTGAAACAAGGGCCTATTCCCCCTGTTTCAGATTTCTGTACGTGCTGTTTCTGACAGGATGGCAAGCTCTGACTGTTCAGATGTGAGAGTTGCCACCTACTGTGGATTACTCAGTCAGTTGAGGATCTCACAGCTCTATTGCTTAACTAGATAATTTCTTTGGCACTATCATGCAAAAACCACATTTGTGCTCAGGATATAGTCAAGTCACCTAAAACAATTCAGCAAAAGAAACTGACTCCCACTAATAATATAATCAAGACAGCAAAAGCCAAAAAGGAATGCAAGTTTAACTGAGGTCAAAGAAAATTACACATATCACAAACATTCAAGAAGTTTGCTATTCCTCCCTTTACAGTGCCACCTGTGATTGCCTGTGATGGCCAGGCAAACAGCAAATATCCACAGAGCCCATTAGAAAGGCCCTCCCTCAGCCTAGTTGTAAAGACACCTAAAGGAGAAAACAGAAAGACCCCTACCTGCTACTTCCACAATGTGGTGCCTGGCAATATCATAGTAGGGATCATTCCATTGCAGGTGATTGACGGGCTCAGGGGAGCCTTTGGAGTCCTCTGCACAAAATACAAGGAACAAACAATTAGAAGAAGGATCTGGAGCACCTTGGTGAGGGGTACAAGAGGGATAAAAGGTATGAGAAAAAATGGCAGTTCTACATGGGAGTGACTAACGTACGCACCTGTACACCTTGAAAACCCACTTTTGAAATTCTGAGTGGACAAGAGCAGCAATGACTTCAGAAGAGTCCTGTCAGTTCTATGAGGTGTGTCCCTCAGACTTTCTCAAACAACTGGTCAGATACATCACAAATGTTCACAAAGACAAAACCCAAGGACACTGAGGACACCATCACGGCTTTTTAGCCGGATCATAACACAGTCCCTCAATGGATGGCCATCCTGTATGCCCTTGAGCTAATTTCCCTGACCTCTTTGGGCAGCTTTGCACAGCACAGGATTTCAGAGCAACAACTCAGTTCTCCAGCCCCACCTCCCACATGGAAGTTTGAGACCCCTCCAGTCCAGAAGGCCAAACTATCCTGCAAGACACCGTAACAAAGAACACTCAAGGATTTAGAGCTCATCTGTACTGTCAGCATCAAAATGCAGTTAGGCACAGGATGGAGAAGAGTATATTTACATCAGCTGGCTCTGCACTTTTTAGTGCTGTTCAGTACCAAGGCTGATTCATTTGGGTGTGGTGCAAGTTTAATGTGTCTATAAAGCTTTTAAATGGAGCCGGGGCTCTCTGTATGTGTAGATATGACCACAATGCTGCAGAACAAATAATTGCTTTTTGGCCAAAACCCAGATCCCAAACAAGCACGATACTGACCTGATTCGGGAAAAGCAGGGGCTTCATCTGCTGGCCAGCTCTGATCATCTATGGAGGCCAGTTTCAGCTGGTTGAGGGACTGGTTGGTATCATCCAAGTTCAGGTCATCCTGAAGCTCCGAGAGTGGATCTGTAGCCATGGTCCCCAAATACCACAGTTTATTTTGCAGCACCTAGAAAAAGGACTACAAAGATTGTTAGGTGTGAAACAGAGATCACAAATTTACCTCCCCACAGGGGCTCTTCCTCTTCTCACTGATATTCCCCAAATAATTCCTTATCTTTACATCCAGGAACTCCTCCTCCAAGCCAGAAGCACTGAATCTATCAGATTCTCTCATAACAATTGCTATCAAAAGGCTATCAGAAGCTGTACCAACCCTCTCAGTGAGTCTCTGCTTGACCACAGCCCTGTAAAGAGTAGTTTCTCTCCTGAAACAGAAGCAGCACCAAGACGCTGAGGAAGGCGACAGGCTACACCAGCCCCTGCCTGACACACTCACTGTACCAGCTCTGAGCTCCCCCTCCCTCCAAAGGGCTGGCACAAAGCCCAGCTGTTTCCACAGTTGGCCCAGTGCTGGAAGCTTTCCCAGGAATCACTCCCCCTTCTTCTACCCATAAGGGAGAGACAGAGCTCTCAACGACACTGAAGTGGGTGCTTCAGTGTGTTGGGATCTGAGCACAGAAGTGAACATCTTCTTAAAACGGGATTTTGTAGGCTGAGTTAGTTAGACACGGAGAACAATACACTCACAAACCTCATCTCCTTTCAGCATCGCCCAATAAATCCTTTCTCCTACATGATAGCAAGCAGCAAGGAATCACCTCTTTCATTTAAAGCCATACTGCCAGAATGAGTATTTTTACCAAGCATGCCATAATACTGAGGTGACCAAATAACTAAGAGGGTTCAAGAAACAGAAAGGTCAATGCATTTGCTGTTTGCAAATATTTCTCACTCTCACCTGGAGCAGAAGATGCATCAAAGCCGGAACTGAACTAGTACAGCATACAGCACCTCCTAAGGGTACCAATTCTTAGGGACAACCGTAGGGAAATAGCCGTTATCCTCTGAAGTCAGTGTCCTGGAAGTAAGGAAACGTTAGAAAGGACAACTACGAAGATCTGGATTGCTCACACAGACAGTAATTCAGTGGTCAACAGACACCAAGCCAACAGGCACTGTAGAAAAACCAAACGACACCTTGCACCCAAAAGAGTCTCTGTAACACTGTTTCACAGACAGGCTTGTGCTTATTTTGTATTATGAGAAGACCAAACGGTTCAAAGATGATCTGAGGAGGCACAATGCCTTTGTGTGAAAAGTATATTCAGGGTAAAGCTATTTTCTTTAGCAGAACTGAGAGAGGACAATGATGCTTTACATCCTCCATTCCTAGAGCTTGAATGTGTCTCTTTATCCAATGAAAACAATGCAAAAGTTACCCAGATGTGAGCACAGAGGCCAAAATCTGCGAGAGACTGAGCACTTGAAGGTGTCACATCCACGCTCAGGTCTATATTTGTGACCAAGCTTGGGGATGTGTTTTGTGAGCGCAGAAAATTGGATATTAAGTGTTTGCCCTTTCCCTCTGGATCACTCCAAGCTTATTACTTCCTGTCCTCCCCTATCTGCTACTCACCTGTTTGCAACCAGTTTTCACCTCTTTGGGGCTCCAAAAGAGCTGGGAGCTATTGCTAATCAAATGCAATGTTTCCCAAATTATGAAAGAGTGTGACATATATTGGCTGTGGATCACCAAGACACCACATCAGACACACAGGGCCTGACCACCGCAGCCAAGCAAAGACCCAAGCAAAATTATTCCCTGCCCTATAGTGAGGGCTGCAAGAGCTGCCTGACCTTCTCTGATCTCAACGGGACAAGGAGCAAGAAATCAGGTTCCCTTGCACCGTGAGCTCATGCTGGAACCACGCAACAGTGGAGCCAAGGGACAAGGACTCCCCACCCCTGGCAGCTGATCTGATTTCTATGGTAACAGCAGGCACTGACTCCTATGACTCAGCAAGCTTAAAGCATTTCTCACAGCAGCTCAGCAGCCCCAAAAGCTCAGCACCCCATGCTGAGGAAGGATCCAAGTCCCATCAGGGCAGCCTCTCGGCATTCCCAGCTCCGGGGGATTTCACGACCCTGGTGGGGACAGAAGACCCAAGTTCAACTGCTGCCATCCACTGAGATGCCTTTCCTGTGAGATGCTTGGGGATGCCCAGTAGCAACCCCATCCCCAAAGCAAGGTCCTGAAACACTTAGAGACCAAATCCAAATCCTCCCACAGAGCAGTGATGGTACTGCCACAGGGCCAGCAAGATGCTAAGTGTTCTCACTTTTCCCTACACGGATCACCACTTGGCTTCACAGTCAACTTGCAGCACCCGATCAGAGGCAGAAGAGTTGGTTATTAGACTGGGGGATTTCCCCTGCAGCATAAAATTAATCTTAGTGTAGCACTATGTGGAAGAAGGAAGTCATTAGTAGGCTACACACTGGAAAAAGAGCCCAGTGGATAGTGCTCTTGCCTAAACCTTCCTTAACCCTTGGAAAGACACAGCATTTCACCTGGTTTAATTCAATTTAAGAACCACACTTGTTTTACATAAATGTCATGACCAGATGCAAGTGGTACAGCCTGTATAGCAAATTGTAAGGTAAGAAAAATTACATACCTAGCTTTAAAAAGTAAAAATTCTACTCAAACAATTAAAAAATAAAGAATCACACGATGTCAGAAGCATTTATTGACTACCAGGCTCTAAGAGACAACTGTTTCCTTTTTTCCAAGCATTTAAGTCTATTTTATGCACCTATACTGCACATGAACTCTTGCTTTCTAATAAAAATTAGCTTCCTTGATAACAGAGATGTGCTGGAGAACAGCATATTCTGCTAAAGGAGAGAAAACTCAGACCATTAAAATACAATTTTCACATAAATTCTGATCTGGGGATTCCTTATACAAGATCTCACCAGAATTTACTCAGGGAAGACAGTTCACTTATATCTGGAAAGTCTCAGTAACTGCTGTTCATGCAAACTACTTTTTTCTGCAATTGCAGTATCACTACTTTTCCACCACTTATTTTTAACCTGCACTTGCTTGGTAGTTTCCTTTTCCCGTTTTTCTTCCAGATGTACTATCAATTCAGAAGAAAACCTACACTTCAAAATATGTCCATGCATACATACCACACCCTGGACCTGGACTTACACTAAAGAATTACAAAAGTGACCTCTTCTGTGCCAGATGAACAGGCAATGGTCAGATCCAAAGCAATCCCAGTTCTGGAATTAATTTTCGGCCTCTGCTGCCATCCACACCTCCTCCCAGTTTTGTTTCATTTGCACAGATGTCTGTTTTTCACCAATCAAGTACACACCTATGAAGTTCCCTGTACTTTGCTATAGTGTTACAATCAAGCACACTGAAAGAAACCGGAGCAGTTACTCAGCAGCAGACCTTTGGAGTGCTGGTGTGAATGAGCTCCAGAACCACGACTCAACCAAGAAGTCCAGTCCAAGCCTCCCTTCACATCACGACTGATACCACTGAGATACTACCCTGGAATAATGTAAGGGTCAGGAGCCAGCTTTGTCTGGCTCAGTTATCCGTGACCAGATAACTTAGGACAGACAAACCATTGCTCAGGTAACCTCTTTAGTCCTGCATTACCGTAACAGCTTTTTAACGGAGCAATCTTCCTTCCCCAGTCATCCCAATCTGAAGGCCACCTCCATTCTGCTGGAAATACATTCCAGCTAGCAGTCGACCTCCTGTTAGTAGTTTTCTGCAGGGTCTGAGAGCAAAAGTGCTGAGCTCTCCAAGTGTCCCCTCTACAGCACAAAGAACAGAGGCTGCTCTCAAGTGCCCTGCGGGACCCACCCATCACACAGGGTGAGCAAGTGAGGCAGCGGGGCACACACAGCCCTGCGGGGCCTGCACCTCTCTTCATCATCATCACCGGCTCCACCACACATCTGTTCTCTCCCATTCCCTTCGACAGAGCTCCTGGGAGTGCCATGACCCAACCCTAGGACTCACCTACACGACTCACAAATTTGCTGTTTACACTGTTAAAACAAAGCCCCAAGCTCCCCTGCCACACGCCAGTTGCCTGGGGGCGGGACATGTACCAGTCGGGGCCGCTGGGCACCGCGGGGACGGCAGCCAGCCCAGCCCAGCCGGGACGGGACCAGGCAACAGCACGGCCCAGTGGCCCCGCTCCGGCGGCGCCTGCACCGCCAGCGAGCAGCGCCCCGCGGACTCCCGGCTCTGCCCGCCCGGGTGCCGGCGGCGCTTCACCAGCCGCGCTCTTCCCGCCGGGCAGTCACGGCGGGCGAACCGCACCGCACAGCACCGTCCCCCCACAGGGCGCGCCCGGCAGTGCCCGGGCGCAGGGCTCAGGGCCCGAGCCCGGGCCGCTCAGCCCCAGCCCCACC
>VYXB01003341.1:222578-293548 GCA_013397135.1 Pachyramphus minor | reverse complement strand
GCGGGGCGGTGGCGGGGCCGCGGGAGCGCGGGCCGGGCCAGGCCGGCAGCGGCGGAGCCCCTGATGGTGGGTGTCGCGCCCCAGCCGGGGTGGGAAGAGCGGCCGGGCCTTGCCGGACCGGGGGTCTGGGCCTTCAGCTGTCCCCGGCATGTGTGAACCCCGCAGCCCCTCCGGGACGGCTGGCCTGACCTTGCGCCGCTTCTAAGAGCCGACAGCCTAGAAAGGAGCATGCCACCCTGTTTTACTCCTAGATATCTCCTAGAAATACAGAGCGTGAAACACTGGGAATGCTGCACGGGTACTCTCTGTGGTGAGATCAGAGATTCCTCGCTCTTCACCGGTTTAAAAGGAAAAAAGGTCATAAAAGTAGTGGTTCTAATGGCAGAGCCTCACTGCATAGCAGAGTATCTGTCTCCAGTGTTCATGTTCCTCTCAACCACCAGCAATCGTTACATATAACAACAGACAGTGTTAATTCACCCATCACGCTTTTGTGTTTGTGCAGGGGTCTCAATGTCTCCAAGGTGGTAGCTGATGAAACCACAGTCCTCAATGTCTCGGTTAGCAGGCCATCCACCAAACATTTGTTGCAAGAAGAGGAAAGCACAGCTTCTGAACATGAGCCATGGCAAGCCAAGGTGCTGGGGACTGAAAATCAGCACTTCGAGCCCATCTCAACCATTAAGGCCAATGGCAAGTGTAAGCAAGAATCGGTCATGGGTGTGGATCTCAGATCTGCAGCAGAAAAAGTGAGGCATAAAGAGGCAAGACCAGGAGACCTGGATCCGTTGTCTCCCACGAATAGGGTTCAATTCAGTGTTCACTTAGTTGGCAAGGCATACCAGGTGCATGCTCTGGCCAGCCAGGGCCAGAAGTGCCTGCAGGACTGTGGTGGCAGCACAGCTGGGCAGAGATCCCAGCAGGCCAGTTCTTGAGAAGGAGGGACTGTAGAAATTTGTGAGAAAAAGAGCAAAGCTTTCAAAAACTCCAGACTGGCATCCCTGAATCAGGGGGGAAAGGGCCCACTGGAGGGGCCTGAGGGGCAGGAGGAGTATACAGAGCTGGTGGAGGGTCATTCTGGCAGCCCAGGCCCCCCCAGCAAAAGTTCTGTCCCAGAAGGAGATGACCAAGTGCAGGTAGCGCTGTAAGGAGTGTGGTAAAGCCTTTCTGTGACTCTGCCACCTCAAGAAGCACCACTTAGTCCATTCTGGCCACAAGCCCTTCCTGTATATGGAGTGTGGCAAGAGCTATAGTTTAGAGGGGAGCTTTAAGGCCCATGTGTTGGCCCACTGGGGTGTGCACCCAGTATGACAGGGCTTATGCACTCCCTGAGTGATCATGGTCATAATCTTGGAGGGTAGCAGAAGTGGTGGAGGTCAAGACTGGGACCTGACTATCCCAGCCTGCTCTAGTAGTTATTAAAATGAGGTAAAAAGACAACAAAAAAAATACCTCTCTTGTCTCTCTGTTAGCAACAAGGCCCTATGTTCAGCCCCAGGCAGAATTAGCAGTCTTGGAGGTAACTGCCTGTGTAAATGTGGGTCTTTGCAGTAGCTGCTCCTTGAAGCCGTGAGCCTACACATGCCACATGCCAGTCCTAGTGCAGAGAAGTCATTGGCTGTTGAATGGGAATAACTTCTTAGAGAAGACACCTACAGCGTTAATGAGCAGTGCTTCTGCTCTGCCTCTGCCAAACTGTCAGTGGTGACAGTGCTCTGCAGGGGAGGCAGGAAATGTCTCAAAGCAGCGACTTCAAACAATGCCTCCTTTTCAAGATTTTTTAATTCTTGTTATTCAACAAGGTGCTTTCCTGGGCTTTTTTCTCTTGGAGCTCAGGAAGACTTCTGATCAAATATTTGAAGGTGATGCTGATGCCAGACATTACTGTAATCTTGTAACATGAAGACCATTTTTCACAATTAGCAGAAGCAAAGTCCTGCCGTGGAGCTAGGGCCGAGTGTTCCTTCTCCACTCTCATGTGGTTTACTTGCTGCCAGCTTCCTGGCCTTATGGTGACTGGACAGTCTGTCTGAGGACATGAAAACGATAGTTTTGTCTCACTGTGCAAATAGCATTGTACAGTGCAATTTTCACTGTCCCCAGCTGAAAGAATTTCTCATTCCTCTCCGTGTTAAAGTTGGGTTCATTAACCTGTTTCTCTTTTCTCACATTTATCACATTTCTCTCTGTTTCTTTTCTCACATTCTTGCTTCCTCTCTTCCACTTATTTTCTTCTCCTGCACCAAAAAGCTAAAAGAGAGCACCACCACAACTACACCCCAGTACTCCCCCTGGTCCATCTTCTTCAGTACCTGTTTGCCAACTGAGGCATGCTGATGGAAATTGGTCCTGTTTCAGGAAAGAAGTGCATAGTTCCCAATGCCGTGTGAACTTGACCTCAAAGGAAGAGACTGACAATACCAGACCTAACAGGTCTTTCAGACTTGCCCACTCTGTGCTCTCTTTACGTATATTATACAGACACCACGTTCATTTGCTGCATCCTCAATTTTAGCTCTTCTTGCTCTCTGTCTTATGCCTCTCTAACACCTACAATTCCCCAAACTTTTTTGTTTAGTGGCTTTAAATTCTTGGGGCTTCTTATGCCCACTGCATATAAAAGAGGAAAGTATAGGGGAAACATCAGTAGCACAGTTTCTTCTTGGGGTGCTATGAATGCAGTCGTGACACTCTGACAAGCCACTCTCTGAGGTTTTCTACATTGAGCTTTTTTTTCCCTAAAATTTTTTTATTGGTTTGCAGACAAAGTGCTACAGTCAGATCCACGACACTTTGATGTGAAGTGAGGAGCGAAGGTGAATTCAGCTGATAAACATTTGCATGTCTTTAACTATTTTCTTTAAAGTCAGGGGGCACATGAGCTGAGTCTTTACCCTGAGTGCTTGGAGCACAGGCATATGAGGGGGGCTCGTATTTGAAGCTGCAATGCTTCCTACTGTTCCCTCTTTGGTGCTTATCCAAACTCAAATATTGACACAGTTGCAGAGTGTTCTTGCTGTAGCTGGGCTTGTGTGCTGTGTTTTGAAGCACATGCCCTCTGTCACATCAGAACTGGGAGAGAAGGGGGAGCAATGGGGGGAAGGGAAGGGGAAAACCAAGGCCCCTATTTCTTAAACAGCTGACCTGCTACTTTATTCTGAGTAACAGGAGAGAAATAGTAGGACCAGTTATGAATTAGGAGGTCTTCACAGAAACACTGTTCACCTAACAATTGATCTGAGTAGCTGGAGGCAAGTCTGTGCTATGCTGCACGTATCACTTGGCTGTAAGATAAACTCAGCTGACTAATCCGTAATGAGGAGCCCATAGGGGACTCTGACTGGGCACCTGGTGATGATGCCATGACTGTATCTTTGTCCTTATCGTAGAAACACCATGTTCTTATGAACGTTTTGCTTGACAGTAAAGTGATTAATAAAGTTGTTTACTCCTAAGAAAATCCTACAAAAGCCCTGAAGACCGTGATGCTGGTGAACCTCAAAATGGATAGGATCTGTACAGGGTGCAGTGGCCTTACTAGATACTGTCCAGTGCTGTATAGTTTGGTGTTTGGAGCATCTGAAGGGGTCTAGGGTTATCTAATGCTCTACCCTTTCTTGTGTTTTTAATTACTACATTGTGGGCTCTGAATGCCTTTCTTACTGGGATCCATAACAAACACTTGGACCAGTGCATTACATTCAGTGTAGGTGGCAGCATCCTGCTGAGAAACACTTTACTGGAAGAAGGATAGCAAGGAAAAGGATAGGTAGCTGTTTGGTGCCATATGCTGGCATGGGCTTCACCAAGGCTTTGGGGTGCTGCTGCAGCACTCTGGGGTGACAAGTGCACAAGTCTTTCGGATGATCGGGGTCCTTCATGCTAGCAGGGCTCAGCAGCTATCAGGCATGCATGTGAACTTCAATGTTACACTTAAACTTTACACCATAGTCAGGGTTCAGCCCTTGGCCAACTCGTAAACTGGCTTAAACATGACCAAGGGGTTTGAACAAAAAGGCAGCAGCAGGCTACAAGGGAAGGGGATGATTCTCTGGATTCTGAAGTCCTCCTGACTCAACAGCTCCCCTGTCTTCAGGGGCAGGGGAACCTCTGTGTGAGGGGATAGGGGTTTCATCTTTGTGATTGTATCCAAAGTGTTACTTTGATTAAACCGTGATCAAACTGTATAACTCACTTCAGGAACATACTGATAAATACCCCAACTATTGAACCAGCAAACTCTCCATCATAGAGCAGACAAAGGCCCAAGAAAATGGGTCAAGGACAAACCTTCTATATTCTGCTCCCTGAAAGTTGGAAAAATAACTACATAGGAAAAAAATAATTGCTAAAGGCTTTCTTCACTTAAAAAGAAGAGTCAACAGATAGAGGGAAAGAGATCAAAACTCCCAGCTGTGTTAAAAGCCAGAACTGTGGGATGGTAAAGGTATGAATCTTAACTCTCTTGGCCTAAGAAAGAAAACAGCATCCATCATTCAAGAGTGGGTGAAGGTAGAAAGAAAATGATAATAAGTTGCTTACAGGAATGGTGAACAGGTGGAAGAGTTTAATGTTGAAGGGGTGGAAGTCAAAGCCCCTGGAGAGGTGATAGTTTATGCATGCTGTGCTGCTGCAGAGGCTAACCACAGGAGTGGGAGAAACAGAGAGGAGACCTAGAAGCACATTACAGAACAAAAAAGGCCACAACGTGAAGAGTCAGCATCTCAAATTGCTAACCAGATACCAGAAGGGCTGGAAGGTGTCCCAGGATGCAGTGAAAATCTCCAATTACAAAGCAAAAAAAAAATATAAAGAAATAGTAGAAACTTAAGTGATGGATGTAACTGTGAGTAATATAGAGATAAAAGGCTTCAGCAGTTACAGTTAACAACATAGTTGTTCTGATAGGTGGGTTTGTCCTATATCACAAGGGGAAAGAAGAACAGCAACTGGAAAAGAAGCAGCCAAATATAGACAGAATCATCAGTTTCAGTAAGGCTTCTATAAACAAGTGCTTAAGCAAAAAAAAGAACGTAGGAATCAGAACAGAAGTAATACTAAAGGAAGATGGTATATATTTATATCTGTCTGATAACCAAGCTTAAGTGCTCTGTGGTAGCATTGCTTATGGTTAGCCTTATATACTGCATGTTACCGTGGAAGGTGCTAACACCTTTCCTTTAAAGGGAAGACGACAAGATGGTAAAAATCTATGCATAAGTGTAACAATGTTGACTTAAGCTGTGGTGTAAGGGCTGCCTGGTTATTATAATAAGAGACAGAGAGAGATTAAGGAATGAAAAACAAGTGACTGAGAATATTAGAAACTGTTTGCACCCCATCCCACAGCAAGGAGTGGAGGTGGCTGCTGTGTAGGACACGGCAGTGGCTCTGACTTCACCATTCTTCCCAAACCTGTTTGTGCTTTGCACCTCTTTCCTGTCCCTGCCTGTGCTCTTTGACTAAGTGCTTCTGCCCGGCTAAGTAACATGGGTTGTTTGTAGGGTCATGCCTAATTCCAGAAACACTTCTCCACCCAGGTCGTCTCCACCCAGGGCATCCCAGCCATTCCCAAAAGTGTCTCTCCAAAATCTGAGGGGGTGGAGCAAGTGTGTGGATGAGAATAGGAGACATTCTTATATGAAGGAGGGAGCCTCTGCAACTGCTCTTTGTACCAGTGGCCAGAGTCATTCCTCAGCCACCCTAATGCTAATATTTGCACTCCTTCTATGGAGATAAACATTACAGATGTATCCGCTGCACAGACGCTCAGCACAAAACATGCTCCCTGCTGGCAGAAAGCACTTTCATGCCATGTGGCAGTTCCTGAAACTACCCCCACCCTGCCCTACTTTCTGCTGTTTTTTTCACTCTGCCAATGTTCTGCTTGCTGTACAAATCACTAGAGCTTTCCCAGCTTTGGTAGCCCAGTTCTTGACTTATTAACTGATGTCATGATATTCAGACCAGTCCTGCCTCCCTGCTCCTGGAAGCTTTTGTTTTCCTGTCTGGTTTGGGGTATGCTAGCTCCTCACTTGTCAGAGCTTCTCTTTCCTTTTTGGATGTACTTTAGTTTGTTCCACTGTAGGGGATTAAGAGGGGAAGCCCAAGCTTCATGCAGCTTCATCCTCTTCCACTCAGCTGGGATTTGTAAGGCAGTGGGAAGTATGCACTGCCAAGGGCATTACTGACCTAATGTTAAATTCCAAATGGGCTGTTAAAGGCACCCCTTCTGCTCCTTTGGCATCGGTGAGGGAGAAGGGGGAGACTTAAACTCTGTGTTCTGGTGCCAAAAGAGCTGGGGCTGAACTTGCTGATAACTGCAGGGAGAAAAGATAACTGAACTCTAGGGAGAAGCAAAGGGGCTTGCAGCTAAAGAGAGAAGGACTGGGAATGGCTAAGGAGCTCTACAAGCTACAAGGCTCTACAAGGCTACAAGAGAAGAGGTCTCTGAGAAGAGTCAGCATGATAGGGCGGCAGTGATGGTGCCAAGAGCTTCATGGGAGGAAGGTGAGGGAAAAGGACCAAGCTCCTCTCCGTGCCAGCCCAAGTTCTTGTGGTGTCCTAGGACAAGCTTATCCTCTTGCTCCTCATGACATCTTCCCAGTTATTAAATGGGATGTTAATTAAGTAAGAAAATGAAGATGCTCTGAAGGGAGGGAGAGATGCCAAGAGAGAGGAGCCTCAGTCCCACTGTCCCTGACACACCACGACCTCTGGAGTCCTGTTTCTTCATTCTGGTTCAATATTAACCCAGTGGGGCTGTGACTCTGCTTATTCTGCTTCCTTTGCAATTCCCCTGCAGTCAGGGCTGTACAGCATGGCACACACCAAAACCAGCATACTGAAGGGCCTGCTCTTCTCCAGCCTTTTGCACCTCACATTGAGCCATGCTGGAGGTAAGACTCAATGGCAGAGGGAGAAGGACAGTAGTAGTGGGTGACAGCAGGAAGAAAGATGGGGTTATTTCTTTCCAGGGGTAAAGCAGGTGGCAGGTTTTCTTGGTAAGTCAAGAGGACCTGATAAAAGCTTGAAGTTGGAATTGAAAGGGTGCTGAGAGTGGAGTGAGCATAGGACAGTGCAACCAGCATCTGTCAGCTGGTGACAACAGCTCAATGGATTTTTTGGGTGGCCTGGGAAATGGCAGGGGACAGAATGTCCAGGATCATGTGTAATACAACCGTGGGACCTTTGGGGATAGAGTTCCTCAGCTGGCCTGGGTGGCTTCAATTCTACATTACCTCCCCAGCTGTTCCTTATCACAGCTTTAGGTCATATGGAGTATGCTGCCTTCCTGCTTACCGCTCCTTCTGTGAGAGCCTCTAATTCATCTGTCTTTTTTTAGTATGATCCACTGCTGTGGGGGGGATGAACCTGTCTACGGGTCTCAAATCATGGTCTCTGAACATGAAGATGGAACCAAGCTGTGCTTATCACAGTGATATGAGGCTGGAAAGACATAAATACAGTGGCTGGCAGGGACAGTAGCAAGCTCAGGGCAAACAAGCATCTACCTAACTGCAAATCAGCAGAGCAGTTTTGCTGAGGAAGCACAGGATTCCTTTCACTTCTGTTACCTAAGTGACAGATGAATTACAGAGAGCCCGCTCTGATCATCAGGTGTAGACCAGACAGGGCTTTTCCTCCTGTGTGGTGCACTGTGGGAGGCTGGGCTGTGGGACCACTACATCAGCTGCTTGTGGTTTTTGGAAACTGCAGAGGAAAACAAAGGGGCCCTCCAGCTGCAAGCAGCCCTTTGACTGGCAATATTCTGACCCGGTAGTTTTCCTGGAAAAGGGGCAGGCATTGTCACTGCTCAAGCGCCCACGCCGTGCCAACAAGGGATTTCTAGAAGAGATGCTTAAGGGAAACCTGGAGCGAGAGTGCCTGGAGGAGACGTGCAGTTATGAGGAGGCTTTTGAAGCCCTTGAATCCACCGATCAGACGGTATGTACAGGTGTTCCCAAGGAAACATTCCCTCAGCCAACCTCTGCAGTGAGAGACCAGCAGATCGCATGCACAGCCAGGGACTCAGTTCTGTGAACCAAAGATGAGGCTGATGTGTGTGGGCTCCAGGGAGAGTTCCAGCTTTCTTAGGGAGCTTTGCTCCTGGAGACCCTCCAGGCAATGCAGTTCAAAGCTCAGGTTGCTTTTCCTCCCTGCTTTTGCATGAACTGAAGAGGGCCTTCCCACAGGTCCTGAGTAGCATTTTGTACTAGCTCAGCATGGTGCCTTACACATGTGAGCTGCTGCAATCCCAGACACTTATAGAAGAGCTGGTTTGGCAGCCAAACACAGTGCAGGTCCCTCGAACTCCTTTGAGCTGAAGCTTTAGCACATCCTGTCCCTTTTTCTGGTTTCCAGACTCACTCACTCTGCTAAATTTGTGCTGCAGCCTTTTGCGATTTGCTCCTAGCCCCAAGGCTGGTGTCCATGCTGAATTCCACACCCCAGAATACAACAGAGAAACAGTTAGGAGCCTAAGCCAGCAAAACACCACCTCTGTGTAGTACTTCTAAAGCAATCAGCCCCAGGCTGCACAGGAGAGACGTAGATCTAAACAGCTGACCTACATGTGATTTGTGGACTTAGAAGTTATAGGTTCAGTTGCTTGGGTATCTGCAGTGTAGCCTACTGCACCATAGAAGGCTCTGCTTTCTCTGCAGGTTGATGAAGGTTGTAAGCATCTTTAATCTCTTTAGAGAAAACAGTACTCTTTTAATTTCTGAGCCTGATACATGGAAATGTGGGTTTATATCAGATTTTTTACTTTGTTGAACTCTGTAGTAATTGGTATAAACAGAGCTTACATTAGTCTTTCCTTCTGTTGTAATGGGTCATTCTCTTACTGGTTTGAATTGCAGTAGCCAAGCAAGGTCTGATGTTTTGTGTCTCTAAATGTATATTTTTCTAATTAAGTTTTTTTCTTTTTTTTACAGGAGGCGTTTTGGTCAAAATACCAAAGTAAGTTGTTTCAAGTCCTGCAGGCTCTGTATTGTCCCTTAGGATGCACTGTCCCATCCTGGAGAGATGGCTGCCTCTTTCAAGAGCTCACTTTCCAGGGCAAAGCACTGGTGTTTTGTCTCTAGATGCTAAACTGATTCAGATCATGATGCTTATTTGGATTCCTTTCATATGTGTTTCTTTTTCTGATTTTGCTAGTGTGTCAGGGCCAGAGAACGCCCAGGACAGTTCTGGATGCTTGTCTAGAAGGTATGAAATTCATGCTGACCTCAATCTCCCAGATACACTGAGTGCCAGGAACTTGCTTCCTGTAGAGCTTGTACAGAAAAAAAAAAATCTAAAGTTAGAGAAGCCACAGAATTATAAAGAAAAATATCAGGAGGGGAGTTTGAATTCTTTCTGCCTCTTTATTTCCCCACTGACAATTTCACAAACAGCCTGACTTGTGCACTGAAACAGCATGGGGTAAATATCCTGTTCCTTGTGACACAATCACATGCAGCCTGAGGTGAGCAGCTTCTCAGAAGGGCTCTGAGCTAAAGCAAAGCACAGACCCTCAGGAATAGCTCCCTCTGATGAGGCAGAGAGAGCTTAGGCTGTGGGCTCTTCTCACAGGAAGAGGATGACTGCTTGTGCAGGCTTCTGCACACAGCAAAGGCTAAAGCGATATGAGGGATGGTACCTCTGTTGTGGGTTCAGGTGGCCAGATTTTTAGTAATGGGGGCCATAGGGATGATTTCAGTTTCTAGACTGGAGTTCCAGGTGCAAGCACTGAATTAGAAAGAAGCAGCTTATGTGAGAGAAATCAAGGAACTACAAGGGGTGCTGGTGTTTGGCCCGATGAAACCCACCACAACTGCTGACCTTGAAAAATGCAACATCCAGTTCCATTGACCCTGGCTTACACGGTGTTGGGATTTTGACAGGTGACTGCTCTCTTGGGCTGGGCCAGAACTATCGGGGAACAATTAGCTACACCAAATCAGGGATTGAATGTCAAGTGTGGACAAGCAAATATCCACATATTCCTAAGTAAGTTCGTCTCCCGCATACTCCTAAAGGGTTCTCCAAGGTGTCCTTCCTTACTTCCTAGCCTAACCAGCTTTTTTCTCATAGATTTAATGCCACCATTTATCCCAACCTCATTGAGAACTACTGCAGGAACCCAGACAACAACTCAGAAGGCCCGTGGTGCTACACCCGAGACCCAACGGTGGAACGGGAGGAGTGTCCTGTCCCAGTGTGTGGTACGCCTCAGCACAACGCTCCAGAAAGACTTTCACTCACAACAAACACTGCACTGAGACTGATACTAAATCAGTCAAGGAGAGGGCTGGGAGGGAGGGAGCTTACATGAACAGAGGTTAGTAGAAGTAGAGAAGCTGTATCTTAAGGGGTAAAGGATCTGAGGAGGAAAAGTTATTGAGTTGCCCATACATAATGTGCTGTTCTCTCTAGACTACACTAATCCAAATCTATATTAAATCCAGTGTCAGCAGTCCCCTGGAATCTACTACAGTTCTTTATAGTCAGTCGCCCCCAAATCCTGTCTCAGTTGCCTCTAATTTGTGACAGCCATGACTCATACTGTTTTTTGGTCTGAATTCCCACCTTTAGGACAAAATAACTACAGGTTGTGCTTGACTGCCCAACTTAACTTTCCCTTCTGTGGAGGCATGCAGTGTAATACCCACAAACTCAAGAGAAGATGCCCTTCTCTTATTATTGCACTTGACAGGATAGAGAACCATCCTCTACACTAATACGTTCCCATTCCCCCCCCAGTGCAGAGCTGTCTCACTTGGGACTTGGCCTCTGTCTCAGAAGAACTGGTAGAAAGCAGAGAAGCTTCTCACAGCAGAAGTGTCTCTACCAAAAGCAGAGATAAAGGCAACAACCCTAAGTGAAAGTCAGAGAGGTCAGCAACCATTTTGACCCTGGGGTATTCTGAAGTTTTAAAAGCCATTACCATTGCTCTAGTCTGCAGTATGACAAACTGAAAAGAGATAATGCTCTGCTTTGAGGCAATCAGGCATCTGTGCTGTCTCTGTTCACTAGTTAGTTTCTGACCTACAGTAGTTTACAGTTACACTTACAAGTGCATGGATATGGCAGGACTAAAAAAGCCTTGGCTTTGTACCCAGTTCTTTTGTAATCATATTGACATGAGTCAATCAAACAGAAGCAGCCTCGCTGACTAAGGCGAATGCTACTTGCTCAGTGGCTGTTGTGCCCCAGGATGAATAGTCAAACAGCCTTCTTCCCCTGTGCACAAGCAGAAGGCAGCTTGAGGTCAAGCACATGCCACAGGACAGATTATTGGGTGTCCACTCCCTCAGGAAATGCTGCTTAAAGCTTGCAGCCATTAGAACACTTTAAAGTGTGGAAAGCCTTGTAGGACAATTTTACACTTACCATTAGATTTAGAAACACCGGCAAAAGCAAAATTTTGCCATTTTAGTAGCATATTACAGTAAAAGGCTCCCCCAAATATGGGTTAGTTATTATGCATTTGAGTACAAGGCATTGGAGGTTCTAATACAGCAGCATTATGATGCTTGAAAGCACCTACCCATTCCTTGAGTTGATTCTCAAAGATACCCAGAAATCAACACAATATTGTTCCTCACATCTTAGTGACAGAGGAAAGTGTAATGAATAGTGCCAGTTTCACCTCACGCACTGTTGAACCACCTCTGACACTGCAATATTTTAGAGGGCCACCATATGCATGGGAGCACAGCAGGAGCACTCAATCATAATGGGATGCCCCATGGAACGCTAAGCTTTTGTAAAAGGGCACTGCTACAATTCACTAACAGTACTTCTGAGAGCAAAGCTATGGCTTAAATCACAGCTCTCTGTCTTTCTAGGTGAAGAAAGGACAACAGTTCCATTTACTCCTCGGGTCACACCACCTCCCCCAGCGGAGCCTTGTGAACAAGAGAAAGGCATGCTTTACACAGGGACCCTCTCAGTCACTGTGTCTGGAGCTAAGTGTCTGCAGTGGAACTCTGAGAAAGCCAAAGAGGTGCTCCATGGAAAACACCTTGACCCAGAGGTGAAGCTGCTGGAGAATTACTGTCGGAATCCAGACAGAGATGATGAGGGTGTCTGGTGTATCACGGATGAACCACCCTACTTTGACTACTGTGATCTGCACTACTGCGGTGAGAAGTCTGCACAGGTTTGGGTAGGCACACTTGTGAGGCAGTGGCAAATAAAACCAGTACAAGCCACTAGGGTGAAGTGCTTGGTCTGGGAGGTGTAGACAAGGATGTACATGCACCGTGCACATGGGAGTCCTGTTTGTCCAAATATTACATGTACTAACCCACCTTAGGTATATAGTGCTGTTACCTGTCTCAGGGGTTCTCTTCTCCCTGAAAACTCACAATGGTGGACAAGGAACATTAAAAAGAGCAGTAGTTTTAAAACATCATTCCTTCATCAGACTCAGTGTGCGTGGAAAAAAACACTTATATTGCTGATAAATATGGGAACTACAACTAAGCCTTTTACCATGTTTGTCTTTCCATCTCTCTCAGACAGCTTGCTAGAGGAGGAGAACGAAGAAGTGGAGGGAATATCAGGACGTTCTACTCATCCTCAAGAGTTCAAAACCTTCTTTGATGACAAAACTTTTGGTTCAGGTGAAGCAGGTGAGCAAAAACTCTAGATACAGCGTCACACTTTTTAGAAAGGCTGTAGCTTCTTCCCACAGTGCACTCAGTGTTCCTCAGAAACAAACATCAGCTAGACAAATGCTGTTAAAAGCAGGGGAAGATACTGAAACTCCTTGAAGAACTCTCAATAGTAAATATGTAGTTACAATCATGGAGGTAGTGAGCACTTCCTTCTTAGCATCTTCCAACTTAGCATGATGACTGCAGATGACAGTTCTCCATTGTGAATCAGGTAGCAAAGCCAGATATCTATTTTTTCAGACTGTGGTACTCGTCCCTTATTTGAGAAGAAGAAATTAACAGACAAAAGTGAGAAGGAGCTGTTGGAGTCCTACATAGGAGAGAGAGTTGTCCATGGAGATGACGCAGAAGTTGGCAGCTCTCCCTGGTAAGTATTGTCTTTGCATAGTCCTTCATAAGGACTTGTGTCTTCCTTCTCCAGCTCAAGAAGGTAGAAATAAAAGGGCTTTCTTATCTCAGGCAGCATGCACACATTTTGGATTCTTACCAAAACTTCGCCAACTGGTTGATAGGGCAGTAGTAACATAGCTGGAAAGAAACTCACCTCTTGAGCTAAGCACGCAACCACCTCTAAGTAAGAGTGCTGTTGTTTCAACTTTTTCTCTTCCTTTTTCCAGCGTTGCTGGAGCAGAAAGGATGAGGAACTTCTCCAGGTGAAAGAAATAGGGTAAACGGCTACCACACAGAACATATGTGTCCAGGGAAGACTTGCTACAGAGCCACTTATGCAGTTCTCTTTGTCAGTATAGTGCAATGCTCTTCCCTGCTCACTGCAAATTCTGCACTTTCCACATGACACCAGGACCCATTCAGCCAGCCACATCTTTAGTCCTGCTAAGTCTTCCTCCTCCTCATCTCTCAGGCAGGTGATGCTCTACAAAAAGACTCCTCAGGAGCTGCTGTGTGGTGCCAGCCTCATCAGTGACAGCTGGATCCTGACTGCTGCTCATTGTATTTATTACCCACCGTGGGACAAGAACTTAACCACAAATGACATCTTGGTGCGGATTGGCAAGCACGAAAGGACAAAGTAAGAGTCTGGATGAAGTGAAAGTAAACTAGTCTTACTCTTGGAGTAATGAGATACAGTTCAGTATCCAAGGAAATATCTCACCAATGTCACATATCTCTCAATAATGGGATCTAATGGGGCTGTCATTTGCTGCTCTTGCTGATCCTAAAGATTAAAGTCAAAGGGAGGGCAGAAGAATGGAAAGTCTAAAGGGGTGCTCCAATGTAAAGACAGCATTGTCTCAGAGGTTACAAAGCACCTGAGAGTATCACGAAGCCCAGAAGACTCTTAGTTGCTAATGTACAGCAAGTTCTTTCCTTCATAACTATTTCAGATATGAAAAGAATAAAGAGAAGATTGCTCTGTTGGATAAAATCATCATCCACCCTAAGTACAACTGGAAAGAGAACATGGACCGAGACATTGCACTGATGCACTTAAGGAGACCCATCGTCTTTAGTGACTACATCCATCCTGTCTGCCTGCCTACCAAAGAGGTTGTGCAGAGGTGAGGAGACTGTCCTACAGTCCAAAAAATACAGGCTACAAAAGCCATCGCTAGTCTTTAAAAAAAAAAAGACAGAAAAAGATGACTTATCAAGGCTACTTGCAGCAAGAGAGCCAGGTAGGAAAAAGCTGTTACACCACATTTGATTATATTCATGCGTCCTTCCACAGGCTGATGCTGGCGGGCTACAAAGGGCGGGTAACTGGTTGGGGAAACTTGAAAGAAACATGGGCCACTAGCCCCAGCAACCTGCCCAGAGTTCTGCAACAGCTCAATGTGCCCATTGTAGACCAAAGTATCTGCAGGGATTCCACCAAGGTTAAAGTCACTGACAACATGTTTTGTGCAGGTAAGTAGCACTGATGACACAGGCACAACTTGCCACAGAAGATGAGGGCTCTGAGCTCCTGGAGGGGCTCATGCAGCAAGGCTACTTTCTGACAGATTTGCAAATGCCCTCCGCAAAGAATAACTCCCCTGTGATAAGAACTTTCTCAGCTCTCTTAAAGCTATGAATGAAGTTTGTAACATCAAACTGCGTCAGGCACTAGTCTAATGGCATCAGATATCATCAGCAGCTGATTCAGTGGGAGAACTAAGCACATACAAAATTATCTTTTCATGAGCACATAGAACAATTCAGTGACTTCCTAAATTAAAGGTTGCACACCCATTATCCTGTCTACTAGCTTGTCTCAACCTTCTGGAGCCCATTCATACTTACACCTGCAAATTTTGTGGCAACAGGCTCCTACCCTCCTAAATCTCTTCTGGCCCTTTTTCAGTGAGAAGAGAAGTAGACATAGAATTCAAGATACCAAAAGATTATGGATTCATGTAACAGTTCAATAGTTCCTGATGTGTTCTATTTGTGCAGGCTTTATCAGTCCCTACAAGCAAACCTCCAGTGATCTCTGAATAAGTATGTGCTGCTTACATGTAAGCGCATGTGATTGAATTAGCATGGAAGCCAATTTCATAAGTGTGCTGAAAATGTTTGGTTCTTATGCTTTCTTCTTCTAGACAACATTCTTGAAAAACAGCTGAGATGCAGACATACAGAAAAAAAGGGAGACAGAGGTGATGGCAAAATGCAAAGATACTGTCTAGCTCAGCAGAAATGAAAGTGAAATCCTGTTCCTCTTCATAGTGAGATTTTAGGAAGACAGCTGGGGGAGAGGAGAAACAAAGCTTGCAGAGTGACAGGAAGGTGAAAGTGAGGACAGCAATGTATCTCTGTAGTAAACAGAATGATAGAACAGGTAACATGGAGTATTACAAATAAGTTTCTGAGACGAGGAAAGCACAGTAGCTCAAGCTACAGCTGTTGAACACAGTGGCAACTGACACAGCTATTCTGATTAATAAAACAGGAATGAAAGCACAGAGAGTGAATTCAGGAATGCTGCAAAGACAGAAGCAGAGTTAGCTGTTTTACATAGAAATTTAGAAAATTGCTTTGTTTTTTTATTAAGTCTGCATTGGCAGAAGCAGCAAACAATCCTGGGTCTCAGAAAATTTATGCAACTTCAAGGAAAAGATGGCCAATGCCAGCCACTTCCCCTAGTCAAATGTCTGACTCTTTTCTTGGCTGTAGGTTACAGTCCTGAAGACTTGAAGAGAGGAGATGCCTGTGAAGGGGACAGTGGAGGACCTTTTGTAATGAAGGTATGTTCAACAAGCTCAAAAGACATATGGAGCTTGGTTGGTGCTATGGTGAACTTTCATAATCGTCTAAGACAGCAGCAGAGGTGGAGACTGCTGAGTGGCTGAAGCAAACCCAGCTCATGCCCAAGCTGAATCCTGGAGATGAATTCTGCAGTCAGCCAGCCCCATTTCTATACTGAGCTCACAGTGTGATCAGCTGCAGAACGCATGAGTGATGGCCAGTTCTTACTTATAGGTTTAAGAGTAGAAACAAAATGATTCCAACAAGCTCTGTTGGAGATGCCAGTCTGAATCCCAAAGCAGTATCCTTCACTAAATAGGCTGGAGTGCATACAAGATTTAGATCTGAAAGGGCAACAAAGCTGCTAGAGAATCTAGAGCACAGGTCCTATGAGGAGCAGCTGAGGGAGGTGGGGTTATTTAGCCTGGAGAAAATGAAGCTCAGGGGTGACCTTATCACCTTCTTCAACTACCTGAAAGCAGCTTGTAGCAAGGTGGGGGTGCTGGCCTTTTCTCCCAAGGAACTAGCAAAGGGACAAGAGGAAATGGCCTCAAGCTGTGCCAGGGGAGGTTCAGGTTGGACATCAGGAGGAATTTCTTCACTGAAAGAGTGCTGAAGCATGGGAAAGGGCTGCCCATAAAAGTGGTGCCATCAACATCCCTGGTAGTGTCCAAGAAATGACCAGACCTTGAACTTAGTGCTACGGTTTAGTTGGTATGATGGTGTTCACTCAAAGGTTGGGCTTGATAGTGGGAGGTCTTTTCCAACCTTAATGATTCCATGATTCTATGAAAGTCTCTTGCTCCTTGTGTCAATCCCATTTTCTTATTTGCTCTAGAACCCAGATGACAACCGTTGGTATCAAGTGGGAATAGTTTCATGGGGAGAAGGATGTGACCGAGATGGCAAATATGGATTTTACACCCATGTATTCCGGCTGAAAAAGTGGATGCGAAAAGCCATTGAAAAACATGGGCGATAGCTGAAGCATTTACTTTGCTTGCTCTCAGACTTGCTACAATGCTCCACTTAAAACCATAAGCATAGAAGATCCTGAAGTAACAGTTTTATCCTTACAACTTGAAAAAGGAAAGTCTTATCCCTCAAAAATAAAAGCTCTTAAACCCATCCTCTTCCTTTTGTTCATGCTGAGTTTAGTTGCACTTGGATCTAAGCCATAACAGTAGCCAGGAATACCACAGCACTAGTTGTACTGCTAATTACTGTGCTTCAAACAAATTCTCCTCCCTTCAATCAGTTATATATATAAAATCAGCAGGTTTTGGAGCTGAAATGATGGCCTTGGAAGTCACAGCAAACACAATTGTGCCCTCATGCACTGTCCATTTTCTCCCTTCAAGACAACTCATTTTCTGTTCTAGATTTTGAGCCAAGAATGTACCAGAGGTAAGCACCTGATAGAAACTGTGGCATTACACAAAACACCAGTGTCAAAAGAAAAGCCATAAAGACATTGTTCTCAGCTACAATAGCAGGCAACAAATACCAGCAGCACTGTGCAATTCACCCTGCAGAGGAATATAAGCTTGAATACACTAAGCAGCACTTCCAGTAACTTTCTACACAGCATGTTGTGCTGGGCCCTCATTGTGTATTTTCCACCTGCATAGCAAGATTCAGAAGGAAGCAATTCATGCATTGTCAAAGGGCCTCCAAGGGAAGCATCCTGCACTATACCTCTTTGCTTGTCTTATAGAGGCTGTTCAGGGATCTCTCCCAAAAGAAGCTTCAGTTCTTTCATAAGCAGCAATCTGTGGACTGCTGAGGACCCAGCAGTACAGCAGGGAACACATTCTTGGCTAGCCAACTTGTTCAGCCCAATTTTCTCTTAAAGCAATCATGAGATTTAAAAACTTTCCTTGCTCTCTATAGCACTTCATCGCTAAACTCCTCACTCATAATGCCATAAAGTCACAGAAACTGGCAACAGTGAAATTAGTTGTTCTAAAAAACCAGTTATTGATATTAGTGTTTGGCCACCTCCTTGAGCCTCCAAATGAGCCAACTTGAAGTAGCACAATTTCATTGCCCTAATAAAGTACAAAAACCAACTTCTTAATAACATCTGAGGAACGACATCTCAAGAGCTCATGTTCCACAACTGTTTAAAGTCATTGATAACCACAGGCACTGGACACTGAAAATGTTTAGCCCTTCTAATGTTTAAAGGCTCACCCTTAAATTACTATCTAATAATCTGTGACAAATTGCATATCTAAGAGGGGAACCAGGACCACAGAGTTTCTGGAGTGAGTCACTGTTCATATTGACTTGTTACAAACAATACAGAGGAATATTTTTTTTAATTCAGTTTAATGTTATTTAAATATTGTCTGGGCTAAAGATTAGGCTTTATTAATTTATGTGCACAAGTTTTAGTTCAGAACTCCCAGGATATTGAGTCCAACCAAACACTACAGAGACACAGGGCAAAAACTCATTCAGAAAAAGAAACTATATCTTCTGCTACTCAATTTTCCTGTATTTCACTTCCAATTCAGCTTCAAATTTAAAATAGTTTATACAGGTTTGCAGGCATTGCTGTTTTAACATCCTGAGCTAATTAACAAATACTTCTTCAGAATGTCTGCTGGATATGGTAAAGGAACATATGGATTAATTTAAATGTCACTAAGTTTCAGAGAGCAGCTAGTAATTGAGAGGTAGTGGCAGTAACTAGTGCCAGCCAACACAAACTGTTCAAAACCTGCCCCAGGTAAAGTGCACAAAACTCAGCACTTACCAATGAGGGTCAACCTCCACTTGTAACAGAGCTCTGTTCTACAAGAAAGTGCATGCCCATTTCAGGTTATGAGAGAAGACTGCAACTACTAAATCAAGGTTGTGGAGTAAGGAATGGCATCGTATCAATTAACACAGGATGAAGAACGCTCGCAGTCACCTGCTATTGCAGTGTGCAAACTCACCATAAACACCAAGCAGCAATACATCAACTGCAACCCCCACCTAGGGGTCCTGTGAAAGTTTTCAGACATTTGCAGAAGCTCTGGCATAGATCTGTTGTACAAAGTACTAATTTAAAGCCACATTTTTACTGTAATCAGGCAAGGCAGTTTCAGTAATGGCCTAATGCAGAGACTGCTGGTCCACAGAGCAAACAACAAAAGCAGTTACATGGAAGAGATTAAAATATAAAGCAGAAGTGTGCTATTTTAAGCCTGCCTGTCCAACTCTTCAATAACTCTGTTCTAGATACAGAACAGATGTGCAATGTATGCTTCACAACCAGTTCTCACATGGAAGTGCAATAGTAAGGTGAAAACACATCACCTTCCTAGAAATGAAAGGGCTAGAAAGGATACACAGTGTGTCTGTCTTCATCTTCATATTTGTTGTAGCTTCTGAAAAACGCTAATTACTCTTAAGGAAAAAAAAAGTGACTACAGCTTTTTCAGACTAGCACTACTAGGTGTCTTAGTTTCATAAACTAGTAGAGTTTGCTGACATCAATGTTTAAGATGTTTAAGAGCAAAAAGAATGTAGTGGTGAGGTCTACCTGCAAGAGGAAGACTCCTTAACCAAATGAGTTCAGGATAAATGAGCCCACTGACTGTACATCACTGCTAGTCTATTCCATATCAACAGCAGCAGGCTCCCTCAAAGAAAGCTCCCTCAGCTGGGACTATGCTTAATCTGGCTAAAGAGGCATCACAAGGACTAGATAGTTTAAAATAAGCATTTCAGCAAACTAAATATTCTCAAGTTACAGAAACATACTCCAAAACATAAAAAAGGAACTATATAAAAATGCACTACTGCTCTTAGAAGTAAGAGTGCAAAGTCTCAGGACTGCACCCACAGACACTATATTTCCACTCATCTTCCTTATAATGTATCCAAATCCCAAGGTTCATGTCAAGAATAGCTTAGTTCAGTTTCTAGATACCCAGTCACTAACATTGAGGAATAGAGAGTGACCTATAACCAGCAGTTGCTGCTGTTCCTACAGAGGCTGGTATAGTTAATGCAAACTTTATTTACAAAAGACACTTAAATTAGTTACTTCATGCCATGTGTCCATACAGAATCAACAGTTCAAGGATTACATGGAGAAGAATTCACAAAATTAAAACTGAAATCACTAAAGATCTTCTAAGAGTTAAGAACTAGGAAAAAATCTTAAAGACAATTTTACAAATAAAAACCCCAAGTTATGAGAAACTAGTCTGAGCAGGATGGTTGTTTACAGGTCTGTACACTAAAACTAATACACAGACAGCCTTCTATTGTCAAAGAGATGCTCACTGAGAAGCAGAGTATGTACAAATACTTGTGCCACAATGACTCAACCCCCCAAAATCCACTGTATTATACATAAACCAGTTTGTATACATTAGGCCTAAACGAGGCCATTTAACTATGAAGACTTCTAGTTTAGTAAACTAAAGCTGAAGACAGCCCCAAGCAACACTGTCTCTTTTGCATCTCTATTTGCGACTGCTTTTTATTCTCTCCAATCTTTTTTTCAAGTCATCAATATTGGCTGCTGCAGAAGAGGGTGAAGCCAAGGTAGTTCCAATGCCAGAGGAATGAGTCTGATTGGAGTCCAGGTCCAGATGTTGGTACTGCTCCCGGGACTCACGGAGCTGGGAGAGCTTACTGTGAAGCATATCTGTAGAGGATGCAACTGTAGGGAGTGTAGGTTTAGAGAGCAGAGACGTCAGAGGGGGTCTGTCTTCCTGCTACGAGGGGGGAAAGTGAAGTGTTAAAGACATAGTGGTAAATGCTATATAAGAAGTACAAATCATAATCAATGGATTCTCATCTTCGCAGGAAACGGTGAAAACAGAGGAAAGGGAAGGACCACTACAACACAAGTGAATCTGGAGCAATAAAGCCAGAACCATGCAAAACTAACTAAAATACTCAATTCTTATGATTTGAGTAGTTTGTGATTAACTTCATGTCAGTAAGGACACAAAAGAACTACAGTCTTTAAAAATCAAAAAATTCACTGCAGACCAGTGTTTTACTGAGACAGACTGCCAGAGTCTTAAACAGCCTGAATTCTAACACCACAAGAGCAAATCTATGCCTATGTGCAGCATCACCAGGCAATGAGTTTTCTGGAGGAATGAGAAGAGGAAACTTGAATTAACTGGCAAGATAGACCCTGCCAAAGACTTAAAACATCAATTCACTATTCTTTTACCGATTGATATTTCCATCTGAGTGAGTTACCTTGTTTACTATCATCTAGGAAATATTTCCCCTCCTCAGAGCTGTGAGCTGATATGTAAGTTAAAACAGTGATGTACCTTGATAACTTTTCCTAGAGTGAACATCACTTCTGACACGGCCCAGTGCAAATGTCAGTAATTCGCACCAGATCCCTAGCACAGAGATCACTGAACTGTAAGAGATTTTGGTCCACAGGTTTCCAATACTGAGCTCATTCTGCATTTCCATGCCTCAGTATCCATATACCCAAAATATATACAAATTCAAAGCCTTAATTCAGCTCTTATGGTTGTTTCACAGCAGAAAGATCTAGAATTTCCACATCATTCAACTCAGAGGTCAATATATGTTAGTTTTTAGAGAACACTAGTTATTGGAACCTTTGTGAGACTCAACTACCCAGCAAGGGAAGATACCAAACAACAGGGCTGTAGAAACAACCTGCATGCACACCAGTACTGCAGACAGAGTGGCTTCAAACTTAAGCCTACTTGGCCAAGTAATGAGTTTAAAGCCATTTATACACAGTGACATGCAGTGAATAACTAGAACATGCACTATAATGAAAGATCATAAATTCTGATTGGAATCTGCCTTTGGCAGAGAAATCAATCATTCGAATTTAAAAAGCACAAATCAAGTTCTTCCCCTGGAGATTTACAAGAGTTGTCAAGTACAATACCTTTGCGTTGTCAAGGCCACAACGCTGCCTGAGGATTTTTAGTCTTTCCAAATAAACTGAAGGCCCCACTTCCTCCCCATTTGTGTTTCCTATAGAGGAAGATACAGTGTGGGTAGACACAGGAACACATGTTCCTTCCATCTGAGTAGAAATTCCTGGAGGATGAGGGGAAGGAAGGAAAAAAAGTTAAAACCAATTAAAAACATCAGAAAAGAGTAAGCCTCTTGGTCAGTTCCTTGAAATAAGATGCAATGAATGAAGAAGTAACCAATCTATAAACTACCAAGCTATTTGCATTTGCTCGTATAGACATAGCAGCACTTCCAATTCCTTGCAAGAGTGACAATTGAAAACCAAGAAAAGAAATGGAGAAATTTAAGAAGTGGCTGCAGAGCAGCTCCAGAAGTGCTGAGGTCAACAGCTGAAGACAACAGTGGGGAGAGAGGAAGATCTGATGTGGATCAGCAGTAAGTAACCACAACATCTGACAAAATGAACTCAGCAATTAGCAGGATGGAAATATTTGAAGTCTTTAATCTTCTTCTAGTTTAGTACTACTTTTGGGTTTAACACTGATTCTAATCCCTCTTTACTTCACTTGTATAACTTAACGCTCTTTCTTCTAGTTCACTCTCAGTGTGATTTCTGGAAGGCACACAGCAAGGTTTTTAAAGCTTCTCTACCAAAAGACTAGAAAAGGAATTTACGTGATGAAAAAAGCTTTTCCACCATGAAATGAATTGCCAATTCTAAGACTTAGCATGGACAAGGGTTTGTTTTCACTAATTTACTGCGAGGACATTTAAACTAGATAAAAGAGAATTAAGGTTAAGCATTTATACTTTTAATACACCTACTTATATTTTACTCTAAATAAAGCATGGTTGCAATATGGAACAGTATCCTTTATTATAAAAAAATTATAGTTAGGTAGAGGAAAAAAGTGTGGAATGTAAATTTCATTTTGAAAACTGCTTGACTAATTTCTCAGTTGTACAGATTTTTAGGATGAAAAGGTAGAATTTTCTGTGCTACCTAGTTAAACACATTCAAGAGGTTCTGAAAGAATCTCATTATCTTCCTATTCTACAATACAGGGATAGGAGAAGGAACAATAGTAGAAAAAAGGCCAAAGTCTGACAGGACACAATGAAATGTGAAAGAAATGAAACGCAAAGGTAGTTATGATAGACTGTGTATCACCTTTTACTGTCAGCTAATGATTTGTCACACTCCCTCCCTAATATTGAATTAAATACTCATTTGTACTTATCTTCAATGAAAAGACTCACTAACAAACTGTTTTACAGTAATTTATCCAATTAAAGAGCTAGTTTATTGGAAAAGGATCATCACAAATTCTGCTAGAGGAACAGTTCAAGTTATTTAAAATAAGCTTTCCAATTTCACAGTAAATAATACTATAAGAAAGCCTCCTGCACCTTTTTGGTAAAAAGGTAAATGGAGAACCTGTCCGCTGCTGCTGTTAGAAACCAGCTATATACCTTGCAGAACCAATTTTTGACACCAGACACGTGAAAACATAGGCTAATGTTCAACCCACACTACAGGATATATACTAGAACAACTTACTTACCAAGCCTTTCAGATGTTTTCTACATTTAGTGTGGTTATAACTTTTTTTTTTAAACAAAGAATGCATAGTCCCTGCAAATGGTGCCTCATGAAGCAACACAAGCACCAGGAAAATATGTGGCTTGCTTTGGAAATCCATAAACATCTACAAATATTAGTTTCTACCAGAAGACATGTAACTGATCTCTTCTCTCTGCTTCTCATAAATGAATCAGTTTTGCTATAACATGTACCTGTAGAAGGAGCAATGCGTCCTTTCCCCTCACGTTCTGTTTCTATCAGTCGGAGACCTCTTTCCACATAGCTCTGGAAGAACTGAGAGGAGTTTTTCAGGAAGGGCTCAATGTCTGCATCAGAATATTTCTTTTTGTATTCATACAGCTCTGCCAGACCCTGGGAGGGAAGAGTTCCTATGTATTACTACAACTGCTGTATACATGATTCCAACATAACATGCCCTCTTCCATGATGGAAGGAAGCACTCACCTCCTTGGTGTTCTCCTTGGAGCCAATCTTCTTAAATATTTCTGCCAAAATATCATTAACCTTGGCTTTTGAAGCCTTTTCCTCCTAAATAAAACAAGATGGAAGTCAGACAAACCCATGCTACCCTCAGATCTGCTAGCTGGATATAGAGCTTCCAAGATGAAGAAAATCTTTAAGTCATCAGGGTTCTACGTAGCCACTGTTTACACAGAATGATAGGAAGGACATCATCAAGCTGTAGGACTCCTTCTGACAAATTAATGTTTACAACCTGGTTTGGGTATAGTTAACTTTTAGTAGATCAGATGCAGTATCAGACAGCATTAAACCTATGCTGCACACTTGAATGTCCTGAGAGCATTTCATCCTGGGTTATGCACAGAATACTCACATAAACACATACAGCAAGCTCCCAAAACAGTCATAAATGAAAGAGAAATTAGAAGAGTATCTCCAATACAGTACTGCCTGTCGGAAAGGCAATCACTACTGCACATTCCACAAACATAAAATTAAGCTTGTTTTTTAAATTGCCTTACATTCCCTTTCCCTACCAACACATTTCCTTTACTTACTATGCGAGAAGCCCCTTTTTCTGTATCCTTATCAGCTTTTCCACTCTGGTCCATGGAGTGTTTCATTACTCTACAAAGGTGAGCCTCTAGCTCAGACTCATTTTTGTTGTCTATCATTGTTAAATGATCTAAGATCTAAAACCAGAAAAAAGGGGAATAATTAAAAAAATAAAAAAAATAAGGAAAAACTTTAGATACTGCATGAACATCCAATTTAAAAGCACATGACTAGTGACTGCTCTGACCTTGGGCCCTTTCAACTTGCACAGGGTATGAAGCAGAGTCTTCAGTGTCCTTATAGGAAAATCACTCTTACATTGCTTCAGCTTCTCTTTGGGAAAGACCTTCATGAAAATGTGGATATCCAGCAGAATCCGATCCAGATTTATGCTATTAATGGTTTCCGGAAGAAGACGCACCATTCTCCACAGACACTGGAATGAGAGGCTGACTTAAAGCAAGACAACTCAAGGAAAAAGCATTCAATCATATAATGAGCGATTACACAACACTACCACTGAGTCACTTCACTCTCCCACCATGTACAGGCACGCACTGTCTGCTCAAGCTATAATTGCACTGGTATGTACTTTCTCTTTGTAACTGGCTGTACAGTACCCAGATCTTTCTTTAGAGCTGATACATAAATGAGGTGCTGACTTCTCTTACCTACAGCAGGAGACTGAATGCTTTGTGTGAAGAAATTTCAGCAGATAGTACATACATGCTATGTACACTGACACAGAGCACAAGCTTTTTAGTTTTAACCTCGTTAAGAACGCCTAAGCTGCCTTTAAATCACACCAGTTACAAAAGCGTGTTGTACAATAAGAGAAAAAGATCACACTCATGCTTTAAATGCAAACATTTGCGTGTTCACTCTATCGCTAGAGATGACAAAACAGAAGTCAGCTCCAGTCTGGGACTGTCTGAATCCATAGTAGAGTACTTTGCCCAAGCAAACGAGTCCAACAGGTGACTGTACAGCTCCGTATGGAGTTTGCAGCAGTGTGCACAAGTTTCTGTAAACTATTAGCAGGTGTTAAGCTCCCTACTGGCATACAAGAAGTCCCTATATGTGGGACATCTAATAAGGTTATAAGAGTTGTAAGAAGTATTTCAAGTTATGGCCACTAATTTTTTTATTTTTAACTGTGTGTCATTTGAGCTACTATGGTTCAGATAAACCAAGTAAGTTCAAAATCTCTACTATAGGCTCACCTTCATGACAAGTTCTGAAAACTTAGGAGAGCTGGCTGTTGCTAGAAGACTGTCTTGAAGCAAAACAAGCAGAGCACTAAAAGGAATAAATTTACAGAGGTTAAACAGAAAAAGTTCTATACACAAGAAAAAAAGATGCCAACTCACCCCAGAATACCACACCAGAGACTAAGCATAGTCCAGCAGTTTATAATAATAATAATAATAATAATGGCCAGACTTCGCGAACGAAGAACTGTGGAAGGTCTTTGTACGCCTTCCAGCCTGCGCATTGGATTTATTTTAGGTGGGACACAGTGCGCGCAGAACTGAGCCCACTCTTTAATCCTAAGGTTCATCTGCCAGGGCCAAGCGAGCTTGGACAGTGGCAGCGAGGTCCTCAGGACGTAGGTGGATTGCCTTACAGGGCTAACGGGCTCCGCCTACCCGGGGAGTTTCCCCGACCGGGAATCGAACCCGGGCCTCGGCAGTTACAGTGCCGTATCCTTAACCACTAGACCACCGGGGGCTCCCAGCAGTTTATAACATGTGGTGTAATAGCTCTTTCCTTCTTTCTTTCTACTTACAAAAATTTAAGAGGCAGCCTGCTGAACTATAAAGCATATAGAATCATACTAAGCTGGTTTGTTTAGCTTGCCTTCAACTGTGCAGATTGTGCAGTCAAATTCTGATCACCACTGATGGGGGCTCATAATTCTTTATCAGCTAACTGAATGATTCTACAGACAAGCCCATTGCTTACAGAATGACTAACAAACTCAGCCATTCAAGGAACACACAAGCACAGGTGAAGAAAAGCACTAATTGTGCAGTTTCCATTATATACCTCAAAATGTTGGTCTGGTCAGACTTCTCCAGAACTTTCACTACCAAGAGGTTGACTGACCGGATGACCTGCTCCCCCTCCTCAAGGTCTTCAACGCGAGAATCCAGCATTAAGGTAATAAGTCCATGCATTAGGTCTTTAAGCACACCAGTGGAGGCCTCTCGAGCCAGACTCTCTATCTGAAATAGCTATAGATTGAAGACAGTATTAGTTTTCCCTTTACATCATCCTTTAATACAGGTATTTCTCCAGACTACACTGACTAACCATGACATCTCCCTGTTTCCCACAACATTAAACAGTCAAAACACAACTACAAAGAAACTTATTTCTAGTGAGTGTCTTCTGAAAATACTTAGGCTACCAACTCAGCACTCAAAAAGGAATATTATAAACAGAGCTTAATAGAAGTATTACAGTGGCTGTATTCTGCAGAAGCAACAAAG
Source organism: Pachyramphus minor (assembly GCA_013397135.1). Taxonomy (NCBI): domain Eukaryota; kingdom Metazoa; phylum Chordata; class Aves; order Passeriformes; family Tyrannidae; genus Pachyramphus; species Pachyramphus minor. Next base: position 266,633 of record VYXB01003341.1, on the reverse strand, counting down.
AGACCTTCTTACCCAATTTCTCATTCCCCACTCCCTCTCAAAAGGTGCATTGATGAGCACACAGTTAGCAACAAACCTTCATAAAAAAGACTCAGTAGTAATCTAACCTAGGTACAGGACAGACATGCTATTCTCCTGCAACTTCTGCACAGAAGTTATTTGCTCTTCACCTCACATTTTACATCAAAGCCTTACCGTGATCATGCTTCCAATAATACAGCTGTAAAGTCTGACTATCTCATCTTTGTCCAGCTTCTCATCTGCCATGTGTGTGTTGTAGATTAGCCGAAGCTGCATAAATGTAGCTATTAGGAATTGGTCAATGTGGCCAGACATAGCTTCTGCTTTGTCCTCCTGCTTGAGTACCTCATCAATCTAAGATTTAAAAACAAAACACTCTAGTAAAGTCAACATAATGCAAATAGTGCAAAATAAGAATGACTTAAAAACTTTTCTGCAGGAGGGGTCTTGTCTTGACCAATTGATTTGCCAAGGCACTTGTATTCTAAGTTTTCACCTGAAATCAGTAGCCACAGACCTGTATTGCTAATACCAATACAACCAATTATTAATCTTTTAGAGAACTGCAATCCTATCCTGTACACAAATGAAAACAGTTCATTAAAAATTCTGGAATTAACAGCTTTATGAAATCTTTTAAGTGTTACGAAAACTTTGAAGTAGTTAAAGCACCCTAAAACCATGTAAAAACTGAGGCAAGACAATCCTTTTGCAGAGGACCCATAAAACAGTTTATACTAAAAATTAAGTCTCACTGACTAACTGGCTTTTTCAAACTCATAGTACAAATAATTTAACAAAACCAAAAAGCTAACACAGAATCACTAATGAAAAAAGCGTTAAGTCCATTCTACCTCTTCCAAGTGGAATTTCTATTGCTAAAGCGAGTCAGATGGCCCCTGTGCACTTAGTTTTGTCATCAGGGAGATTCTGAGCAGAGTCCACGTCACCTGACATGATTGCTCCACCAGAGTGCAACTCATCACTCTCGCAGACAAATAGTTTAGTACAGTGTGATTTAATTCACTTACCTGTGTCAGAGCCTGAATGCTTGTATTGATATCACCACTGGCTACTTGGGAAATGACAAAGTTGATAGTAGAAGCTGTGTTGCTGTGCATGTCATCAAAGTGCGGGGACACAGCACGAATTCTAAACAGTTGGAAACAGGATTCATTACTTTTTGGAGATCTACTTAAATTCACACTTAATTGCTACATTTCAATCAAGATTTAGAGACAAGGGAAAAGGATTTCTTTCTTCCTTGAGGATAGTCAAGGAAGGAATCACTCTTTTTAACATGTCTATTGCACTACTTGTAAACACACCAATGATGCATTTACAAACTCAGATTTCTTTTACTGCAAAAATATGCAAGTAGAACTCAGGTTTTTCATAAAAAATAACTGCTCTCGGGATTTCAGAACAGTATAAGGGACCTTTGTTTTGAGATCCCTTCAAATTAGCTGACACTACTCTGTTATGTAAACAAGTCTGAATGTAGAAACTAGCCAATTCAGCTTCAAAAAATAGTTTTTAAGCAGCCCTGCTGGTTTCACTGAGGAGTTATACTAAACTCACTTGGGCTCAGGAATCAAGACTGGCTCAAAAATGTCATCTAGTTTGTGCTGCACAAGTGCTGGCATCTCACATCTGACAGTTCCGTTGTCATTTTCAATTTCATCAAGATCCAGCTGAAATTCCCGTGGAACAGTATGTGTTGTCTCAGAGTGACTGCCCATGTTGCGATTTTGGCTACAGAAACCAGGAGAGAGGTGTTTATTATACATACACAAGAGGCAAGCGTACTAGCACTAGCATCCACTGGTAGCCCTAAAGCTCTCAGAATAGCACAGATTTTGGAGTTCTGATTATATTTAAGCCCCCTAACATCTCCCTCTGCCTTTCCCCTAAGCTATGAGTAAAACAAACTTTTGTAAGCTAGAAAAGCAGCTGCTATTTACTTGCTTTCCTACTTCCTCTTGTAACCCACAAGACCCCCTGCACCTGTGACAGGTATACAGCGGTTTGAGATAACTAGTAGAGTTTACAGTAGTATAAACGGAATACAGCTTTGAAGTTAGTGTGGCTTTTTTCTCCTCTTTGGCTTTTTTCATGATGGACAGGATACATATGTACACAGCCACCCTGCAAGCTCCTCTGAACCTAAGACTCCCAGCATCCTACATAACTTGTGCTGCATATTAGATTTTTCAAGGAAATATTCTAAAACATAGTTTTCAACACAGACTTTTACTCAAAAATAATGAGCAGGCAACAAGGAATACAGTTTCTGAGCTTTTTGTTTCTGGTACTGTTGCCCCAGGCTCTGTGATTTACACATGCTTATTTATGTTTAACATAAATTAAGAACAGAGTCAAACCAATACAAAGTTTAATGTAACAGATTGAAAGTTCTCCCAAAGTTCTCTTTGAACAGCTGCTTAATGTGGAAGCACCAAGTCTGCCTGCAGCTCGATCTATAGTCACTATGACAGAAACCTGTATTTTTGGTTTCTTTTCTTTGTCAAAGACTTGTAAATAACCTAGAACTAGCCATGGCAAACCCGTCACCCTCAGGAAGGGATGACTGGGATAGAAATGGAAAGAGCCTTGCTACCAAGGAGTTAGTGGGCAGTACTTACATCCTATAAGTGCGATACATAATTCTGTCCATGGAGAAGCAGTGAAAAGAGGCACAAGACCATTTAGAAAGATTTCAAGACAGACAAGACAAAAAAAAGTTTCAGACATTTTGATTTATATTATTTGGCTGATTTTCATAACATGCAAAGATGATGATACGAGAACTAAAATGACATTGCCAGACGTGATATTAGCACATACACTACGCAGGGTAGAGACCACAATGTATCATTACATACTTGAGCTTTGAGGACATGTCCTCAGCTGGTCCCTTCCGCATCATGCCAGCATTAGCACTGATGTTTTGAGTACGTTGAGGTTTCTCCTCTGCCTGTCTCACGGGAGCGGCAGAGGGTCTCTTGGCTGACCGTTTTATTCTTTCCTCCAGCATGCTCATGTCTTTCTCAGAAAGCTGTAACACACAATGCTTTCACTCAACTCAAGTTGTATGGATTTTAGAAAACCTAGGTACCTACAGGATGCATACCACTTACTACTGTAGACTGAAGTTCCCTATTACCAAGGTAGGAACTGTCAATGCTACCACCTCGCAGCAAACTAACAGGACCACTTTGGACTACCAGATGTAACTTCAAGAGCTAACTGATCCATATGACAAGTTGTAATACCAAATACAGTTATTTCTAGTCCACATAATTTTCAAGAAACAATTCATCTTGAATTCAAACTAAGGTACTACCAAGTGTTTCCAATTGTTGCATGTGTTGCTGCAAAAAACCCAAACAAAAAGTCGCCACCCACCTTTTCTATATTCCCTATTAGGAGACAAGGCAGTGCTTTAACACTCTGGACCCTGCCACAGAAGCTAGAGTCCTTCTGAGAGTTGTCCTTTTCAATGCACTCATCATTCAATCTGAACACAAGATCCAACTTTAAACTCCAACTCAGGCAGTGAAAAGATTCATATTTACCTGCTTTTACCTACTGGACCAAAGATTAACAACAACTACATATGAACACAAGTAGGCAGGAAAATTTTGTCAAACTACTTTCCAGCATCCCTATGATTTGGAAACCTTCCTGAGAACCCATACATTTTAGTTGTCACATACTGAAGCTCAGAAAGTCATGGCTAGAAAGAGCTCAATAGTTCAGGCGCTACAGTTCTTTTCTTAACCTTGAAAATCCAAAAGCAAATGGACTACACAAAGCTGAAGAGGAGACAGATTGCACTCTGAACAACAGTTGAAATAAGATGGGAATCTAAAACGTTAATGAAAATGCAACATTAATTCTCATGGAAATGGTTACCAGAGAAAACAAGAGTCACATTAAATTTCAAGTTTTTAAGAAGTTGGAAAGAAAAAAAAAAACCAAACAAAGGGGCAGCCTTGCTTCCCTGCTCATCATATTCCATAAAATATCCATTCAAGTTACTCTTTATAAACAACTTAATTCCCATGAAAGTCAGTGTTTTCCTTGTTTCTTCCAATTTTGTTTTTCATTCATGCACACCCAGGTTATAGACACCTCTCCTCTGAAGACAGGCTGAGAGCTGGGGGTTGTTCAGCATGCTGAAGAGAAGGCTCTGGGGGGACATCATAGAAGCCCTCCAGTACCTAGAAAGGGCCTACAAGAAAGCTGGTAAGGGATTTCTAACAGGAGCCCATAGTGATAAGACAAGGGGTAATTACTTTAAAATGAAAGAGGGTAGGTTTAGACTGGATTAGAAATTCTTGACTATAAAGGGCAGCTGAGACACTGGAACAGGATACACCATCCTTGCAAGTGTTTAAGGCTAGGTTGGATGGGGCTCTAAGGAACCTGGTCTAGTGGAAGGTGTCTCTGCCATGGCAGCAGGGTTGGGCCTAAATGATTCTTAAGGTCCCTTGTCAAACCAATCTATGATTTCATATATCCCACAATCTGGGATTAATCAAATAATTTACCGCACCACAGATCTTCTGGTAGTTATTTTCAAAACTCCAAAATGCTCTTGACGCCAACAGCAAGATGTGCCATGACCAATCACAAGCAAAACAGTGCTAACCCTCGTCAAAAGCGTAAGGATTTGAAAAAAAAACCAATAAAAAAATCCAAAAACCCCGAACAAAAAACCCCCAAACAATCCCACAAACCAAACAAAAACTACCACCTAAATCCCAAACCCCCATAGTCTTATTTCCAGTTATACTCACGTTTCCAATCAGCTTGAACACTTGATCGCCATGAACATTATAGACAGTCACAATGGTGTTCAGTGCAGCATTGCGCACGGTGTTGTCCCTATCACCAATATGAGTTGCCATTTCTTTTAAGGCTTTCCCTGGAGTTGGCTGGCATACATTCATGCCATAGGATTCAACCAGGCATCCAAGCTCTTCCAAGCATTCTAGAGAAAGAAAATAACATACATACATTCAACTTGAAAGCTGCTGGAAAGAGAGCCCTCCCACTTTCTGTGTTGCTTGCACAACGTGAACATTCACTGTAGAGAACTGTCAATCACAAAGCTGATGACAGACACACTCCAGGTGATTTACAGGATGAATAAATAATAAATATTGATGAATAAAAGTAAACTACAGGTGCAGACTACTTTACACAGTATCTAAAAGCTGTCAGTCACCCCTATACCCTTCAAATACTTCCTGTTACCATATATGAGCAATGCTACAGTTAACTTCACATCTAGATAATTTAACCAGTTGTGAGCTTAGACAGTTGTGAGCTTGCTACGCTATACTATGTATAGAACTTAACTTCCTGGTTATACTAGGATAAGGTATTTTCAAGGTGACTAGGGAGCTGTTTGTTTTTCAAGCTCCTTAACTTTATTATAGACCTTACTTGTGTTGAGACACATGTGCAATGTAGAGACATTTCTTGATCAGATTAACTGATTCCCTTGGTGATTAGGATGAGAGCATTGTCACCCTTCTCCCCAGCACTGTTTCACTAAGAAAACAAGCCTACTCAAGGGAGACACAAACTTAATGCTGATAGTAACTTGAGAGACTGCTCATCTTTGGAAGGTACAAAGACCAAAAATAAAAAGTAATATGACACTTTAAAATCTGATCCTTTAAACACTTACAAACATCTGCATAAAATACCACATGCAGGCAAATCTCACATCTCATCCAACACTCTCATGTTGGGTTTTTCAAGACACAAACCAAAGCAATTTCAAGTACTTTGCATAAGTGCAGTTCAAGCTGCCATTTCACACCTGCACGTTGTTTTGAGTTTTTGGATTTTGTCCCCTCCATGATGAAAGGGAACATCTTGCTGGCTGGGTAGATGAGACACATCCTGTTCAGAATGGCACGTACATCCTTGCGGATGAATTCTTTCGGTTCTCCTACCTAATGGAAAATTAATAAAAGAAAAAGAGGGGAAGAAATACAGAGTATTTTTAACAGTCTCATGATACTATTTCACTATTCTAAATAATGTTAGGAAAACCAGAATTATTCTCAAGGCAAAACTCCTTTGGGTCAATGTCTTTTAAAGGGAAGGAAATATGCAGGCTTCTAAGTGCTACACCTATATATCTTTTAAATACCTCCAGTGATGGAAACTCAACCACTTCCCTGGACAGCCTGTTCCAATGCTTGACCAGCTGTTTGGTGAAAAAGTTTTCCCTAATATCCAACATAAGAACCTCCTGGCACAACTTGACACTGTTATCTTTCATCTTATTCATGTGCTACTTGGCAAGAAAGAGACCAACACCCACCTCACTAGAACCTCCTTTCAGGTAGTTACAAAGAGCACTAAGATGCGCCCCATGCCTCCTTTTCTCCATGAAAGATCACACCCATTGTATCTCTTACAAGTGGCCTCAGCTCATCGATCCAGCCTGTTCAGATGCCTCTGTAGAGCCTTCTGACCCTCCAGCAGATTGACACTCCTGCCCAATCACTGATGAAGATATTAAACAGGACTGCCCCTACTCTGAGCTCTGGGGAACACCACTCGTGACCAGCTGCCAGCTGGATTTAACTCCATTTGCAATGCATTTAGAATGAACATATTGCAATATTTGATGCTATCCTGCTATATTCCTCATGAAAAATACAGTTACTTTCTATAAAATAAATTGTACCTTTAGGATAAGATATGGAATGAAAGAGGATGCCTCATTTTCAGTAAGGTGATACTCTTCTTGACTCAGCATATTGAAAAGTAATTTAAGGTATTCAAGTGTTTTCATCAAAACACTGGTGTTGGTGTCAAAGAACCGCAGGGTAAGCCATTTTAAGATCAAATCCAGGCAGCTGATGACTCCATCTTTTTCAGTCTCCAAGTGCTTGAAGGAAGAAAAAAAGAAAAAAGGTTATGCACAATGAAACACACACACAGTTCAAGAAAAGAACAGAGAACAAGCTAAGCTATGCCTGATAAGACAGTCTACATTTATTGATCAATTCTTAGAACCATAAGTTCTCACTTCTAACTTCTACAGCTTTTCTGAAATTCTAAGAGAAGTCTCTTGTGAGGAAGTTTTCCCTTCTCCCAAGAAACAGTATTGATATCAACTTCACCAGACCTCTGAAAATTATTTCTGTATTATGTTTAGGTTCCAACTTCACAGAACAACGACTCCTGACTCCTCAGAACAACGACTCCTGACTCCTCAGAACAACGACTCCTGACTCCTCAGAGAACTCCTATTTGATTTGAATTCAAGCAGAATCTGTCATAGCAGAGATAAATTCTATAGCACATCATCTACTACCACAAACTCACCTCAATCATAACAGCCAGTGCTTTGTTGTGGTGCTGAAAGTCTGCGTGAAACATCTCATCCTGTAGCCACTTGGCCACACAAGTGGACATCTGAGTTTTCAGCTGTTCAATATATTCATCACGGGGAGTAGTGAAATTCCACTTCAACACCTGTAAAAGGCAGCATTTAGAACTCAAAGCAAGCAATACATTTTCTTCCTGAAAGACTCTGCTGATTATATATCTTTTAGTTCTGCTTTAGAATCTATTTTCAGTCTTCTTATTGCCAATAAGTAATAGGAAAAATCAGTGGTGTTTGCTCACCTTCTCTTACATGAAAAATTTTCTTCGTGTGGACTGGTTATCTTTAGGCCATCATCTTAATAATTATCAGTTAAAGCGGTCGTTTTTAAGTTACAGACAGGCCTATCTACTAACAAGTTACAAATCACATGCATGTTTTCAGTAATAAAATTTCCGTAAGAATTGCTAAGTAGGGCTGTTCAAAATAAGTAAATTAAAGCATTTACAAGTATCCCAGAACTCTAACCTTGTACCTGAAAACAGTTGACTAAGCTTAATGATCCTTCACAAGTTTTCGGCATTTATACACTGTCATAAAAGCCCCATACGCACAAAATTTGGACATCAGAAGAGAAATATCACAGTAAGCCAGATATTGACCTGTGAAATTCAACTGAAGAATCAGGTTGATTCTTCAGTCCAAGAGATGGACAGTGACTAGCACTTTCATGCCATAGTACATTTAATTCTAAATTAAGAAGTAACAGATGCCATTAAAAAAAAAAATCTCCTTCAAAACTTGTGAATACATTCCAATTTTTCTCACCTTCAGACCTTTTTCCTCTTTCATCCTCTGTTCTTTCCCATTTGGGACTATGATAAAAATAGGACCTGATTTATCATCATCTTCCTTCAAATTAGGCTTGCTTAGCACTTTCTTCCCCTGTACACCCTGAAAAAAGCGTAGTATTAACAGGCAACAAAAGACATATACATGCCTCAGTCCCAGCAATTGCAAGCATTAGATAACAGCCAACCTCATGCTGCCTATGTATACAAGAGCCAGAGAGAAGCTGAAAGAAAAATGTTGATTAGAATTTTAAAAGTGTGTGCTCTGCTGCTGTGGAAGCAATACCCATGACAGTGTGCACAGCAGTACCCTGTGAAGTATGACACATCACTCAACCAGTGTGCTAGTCACCCACACACATCCCTAAAAGGCAGCGCGGTACCTGTTTGATAGACTGGCTCTTTGTCAGACTTGAACTGCCTTTGCTGAGGCTTGGATTAGTTTTGGACAGGCTGGCATTACCCTTGGATATATTGCTATTAACATTTGACTGCTGTAAATAAGCCACAGAAAAGTCTTTGTTGTTAGACAGCTATTTACTCTTTAGAGTTACCATCCAAACCTTTTAATGCATTTGCAGCAAAGGCCTTAACTCTACAATCCCAGTTCTGAACTCTTGACAGAGCACTGCATCAACTTTGGCAAATCTACAACATCCTTCAAGGTCTGTTTTGTTCATGCTTGCCATGAATACAATCAAATGTCCTTGTTACAGCACTACTTCACACAATGGAGGCAATAGGACTGTAGAACAATTCAGGTTATTTTTAGTTATACCCATGAGGCAAACTTTAAAGTTAATAGCAAAAAAACCTACTATAAAGTAAAACAGAAAAACCTAACCACAAAGTGACTGTAATCAATTGAGATTATTGTGTTTTTAAGCATATTCCTTCCCTTTTTTCACTTGTGATTGAGAACATTTATTTTAAGGCAGAGACAAATTTCTTTTGATACATGGGTTCAAAATCAGTGTTAAAGTATAACATTGGAACTAGAATGGTAAGTCTCAATGGCACAGAATCAAGGAGGCCAAGCACATTTAGGACAGATCAAGTCTCTCACAAGACTGCATTTTTGAAAACACAGACTTTAAGAATTAAATAGGTAATGACAACAGCTGTGATTAGGTAAGTGATATGGGAACACCCGTCACTTTAGAGCTCAAGGACTACACTCTGCTATCCATAATAGATTAACAAACCACAGCTATTAACTTCATAGAATTAATTTTATACAAAATAAAACTGACATACCTTAGTTTTAGAGGACAGTCCTCCTGCTTTGGCTTTTTTGGGATCAGGCTTGGATTCCATGGTATTAGACCCCAAATCATCAGCAAATGCTAGAGAAACAATAGACCATTTCAAGCTATCTACAAGCCCATTTTAGGTTATCAGTTTTCTGTTCTAAGAACAGAAGAAAAACTGTTCATGGATACAATATGCTTATCACATCGATGTCCAACGGTTTTAGATCCACAGAGGAGGTCCCTTAAATTCCATGTTAGCATACAAAGTTCTCATAATTAATATCGTACTATGTTAGCAAATTTGTCATTTTCAAAACAATTTAAAAATGCACAGACCTATACTTTCCAGGCAAATGTCTAGACTGTAGTCGCACCGGGTTTGAGCAGGCAAGCTAGCCCCAGCAGAGTGATAAGACAGGACTACTTCTTCAAAACACTATCCCCTAATCCCATTACCCTCTTTCACATCAGCACAAGCAATCTGGTAGTCCCAGAGTAAACTACATTTGAGGAAGTGGTCCAGATAAAAAATAATATGAAAACATTTAAAAAATATATTATACTAAAATCAGATTAGTATTACAAAAAGCCTCCCCCTGCAGCCCATGGGTTTTAACTTCAATACCAAGTTGATATTTTCAAATTTTCAAATAGCAGCTGACAGATGGTTGTGTGGAAAGGAAGCACCCTCCTACATTGGAAGCTGATTCAACTGCAAGAAAGGCCAGAACTGCAGATAGAACTCACTAGATTACACAGTTCTTTGTAACCCTAACTATGCTGAAATCCTCTTCTCCACCTAAATATGTTTCTTCTTCTGGAATGTCAAAAAGCTTCAAACCCTACCCTTTTCTCAGATGTTTCCCAGAATATAAGAGAGGTTACCTGATGCTGGTTGGAATTTGGCTGGAGCTGTTCCCCCTGTCACTCTGGAAGATGATTTAGCAGGGGGAGCTGGTTTGGCTGGCATGTTGGCTTTGGCTTTCTCAAGCATGGCCAGTACCTGGTCTTTGGAAGTTGGCTAGAGAAAAAGGGGAAAAAATTGATAAATTTAGCAAGGACTGTCACTAATCTTTCCAATACAAGCCACAGACAAGGAAAACAACAGTAGTTTGAAACAAGCTATTCTCTGTTCAGCACCTCCCAGGATGTTTATCTTAAAACATGAATGTTCTCAGATACTTTTATTCTGAGATAAAATATCTTGTTACTAAGTTTCTTCTGCAAGGCCTATGGGAAACATGTGCACCAGCACTCTGTTCTAGGTAAGTAGTCCTATGAAGTCAATGGAACGCCCTAAAATTATTTTTCACTCATAAGCCAGACCAAACTGCTAGAAGCTATCTGAAAGTATGAGTACAAAAGCATACAGTGGGACAGTAACTGGTACGGAAGCTATCTGCAGGCACATTTTTTTTCAGAAGAAATCAAGAGTGAATAACTATCAGGCTCTTGAAGTGATAAGCCTGTAGTGGCAGTAATCATTTCTGAAGTAGACAGAGCTCTAACTCACAGCCTCCTCGATACTATTTTCAGCCCCTCTGAAAATATTTGATGCAGACAAGCTTATGTGACTCAGGACAGCATATCATAAGACTGTGAATGTGACTTCTTAATATTCACTCATTCAAGGTCACATTATCTAATCTTTGTGACAGAAATACCTTCAGCTTGCCAGTGGCTTTTGCCATCTTCTCAAAGCCAAGATGCATCATAAAGAATGGCAGGGCATCCTGTGCCTTTTTGCGCACATCCCCGTTTCGATCTTCAAGGCAGGAGTACAGGTGAGGCACACACAAGAGCAGGTCAGAAGGAACAGAACGGAGGGTAGGCAACTTCTCAGCCAACCAACCAAGAAGCTGAAAGAAAGTTTTAAAAAAGCTTTTGAAGAAGTGCTCCCAGTGCTCTGTCAGGCCACAAGACTCTGAATAGTAGTCCTTCTACCAGCATAACTCTATGTGAGTAAGAAAAACCCACCCCAAACTTTCTTCAGACAAGTATTTATAACCAACATCAACTCTGATGATAGCAATTACAAAAATAAAAAGTTGAGTACAATATGTTTAATACACATCTATCTTAAAACTTGAAACATAGTCTCTTGAAACAGTGAAGGTTGTTCCTTTTGAAAGCAACAGAATTTCATCTGCTCTTTTTAATGACGCCAGTTCCATTCCATTGAGAATTTGAGGGAAAACACACTAGCACTTACAATGCTAATCAAAACAGATGAAAGTTTCATTTTAGAGGCACTGAATGAGTGCTATCATGCAGGAAGAAAGACTGTTAAACCTCAAAAGGCTAATAACAATTTTATGTCAGTATAGAGACATAGCTACTTGTTTTCTCATGTAATTGTAGCATTGTGCCATTTCAGTCTGCATAAACAGTCCATAGAACATAAGGTTATTTTAATTAGACACACAAGAAGTTTACTTGACAGAAGCCTACCTCTTGTCTTAGGAAAGGATTTTCTTTTTTGAGCTCCTCAGATAGGTCTTCCCCTTCCAACCACTCTTTCATGCCAGTTTGTTCAGCCCAGGCATTCACTGTTGCTAGTGCAGCAGCACGAACATTATTCTGCAGCAAGAACAAGATTTCAGAATAAATGTGAAGAGGAGTCAGAAGTTTACAACAGAAGAGGCAACAATCATCCTTCCTATGAAGTGAAAAAGTTTTCACATCATGGGCTTTGAAATTTCTTTTTTTATTCACTGCTTAAGAAGTCTAAGATTCAGAAGAATTTAGTTTTAGTGACGGTATTCGCTGCAGCAATCACCAAATCAGACATTATACTTATCTACCGTACAGCACATTAACAAATCAAGGCAAGTGGGTTACAGAGCCTGCTATTAGGGCACTCTTATGTAGGACACACATGAGCAAAAGTCAAATCAGGAACAGGGAAAGCCCTTTAACTCCTACCAATTTCCATATTTAGTGTTTTTTCCAAGCAAAATTTAGAACAGCACTCTTTTTTGAAAGAGCTATGTGAAGTTATGAGAAGCCAGATGGAATACCTAACAATCATAGTTTTTTAAAACCTTATCAGTGTAGACATGACTCTATATATGATCCTCTACCATAGGCTCAATTTATGAGGAAAGTTGGTAATGTAACAGACTCATTTATGTTTAGTACGAATCAATATTAAATGTAGCGGTAACATCCAGGGATACATGTAAATAAGCAGTGAGCATCCTTGCAAATAACCTGTCCTATCTTCAGTCTCATTGAGGAAAGGAAACAAATCATGTGTTGGGGATAAACAGGTGCTCATCAGTCTCTCTGATAAGACCTTGGTTCCCCATTACCCAAATTTAACTTGTCTTCACTCATGCTACAAGTTGTTGACTTTCCTCAACTATTCAGTGGGTCCACTATAAACACATTGTAGTAGGGTATAGAAAGGACCACCCTCATCCTCAAAAGCTGGATAACTTTGATAAACTAGTTAAATATTGCACCTGTAGTACTTAAAAAAGATACTACTGTAAAAATGTTTGAGTGAACATACCATCTTCTGTCAGCATTACAGTTCTTAAAGTAACATTGTTATTACTCATTTTAGCAGCATCGTAAGTTAATCACAATTAGTCTTATCCTTAAACCATGTACTTGGAACTGAAGTATCAGGCAGAGCTTTGAGCAAGCTGGTATAGTGGAAGATGTCTGCCCACATAGTGGGGTTGGAACTAGGTTGGAAAGGAACCCTACAGACCATCTAAACAATTCTATGACTCTACAAAGGGAGTATAATGTTACCTCAAGATAACTGGTGAACAAAAGAAGAATTCAAGAGTTATGTAAAATCTCGTTCTTGAAGACTCTTAAAGACAAAACAATGTGAACCACAAGTTTTTTTATCCAGCCCTAGGACCAGTCCTAGACCTCCATTGTTTGGGACAGGCAGATCCAGCTTCTGTTTTTTCCAACTCACATTCAGAATAGAGACAGCAGAAGTATGCCACCTCTGATAACTGCCCATGACTTCTGGCACAAGACATCAGCACCTTCCCAAACCTCTTTCCTCCGCTGTTTCAAATTAGCTCTTTGCCATGGTCCTAGCTTTGCTCTTGACATAGCATCCTGATAAGCTCAACACTGATATCATACAAACTTCAGTGTCAGTTGTGAGAGTGTCCTGTGCCTTCCTACAGGTCTCCTACACAGTAACAAAGACAACAGTGTATACTGGAATCCACAGTGACATGCTAAAAGCACCTTTACCAAGCAAACCTGCTTAGTGCCTGAGGTAGTGTACTTGCAGCATTAGAACATATGCATACAGTCACCACATTTCATTTAAGAGCCAAATTATGACACTGACTGGGTTTAGTTACATGAAGGAGATTACAGTTCAAGTAGAACATATATATAACAAATTCATATTTGAATAATATGCTGTCATTCAGGCAAGAACTTTCAAAAGAATTTGTAAGTTTGAACTGCTATCATCCTCTTAAAAGAAAGTCCAAATAGCAACAGTTACTTTCAGACACAGATCAGATATGCAAAACGCAAAGAGATCTTGATGACTGTCCTACCTTACTATCTCCTAGGACTGTAATTATAGGAATCCCCAGATTTTTCACATGCTGTTTGATATTGGGGCCCATTACTGTTGCTAGCTGCTGAAGAATGCTCAGTGTTTGTTGCACCTGCACATAAAGAAAAAAAGGTTTTTAAGAAAATGGAGTTACAAGCATGTGTACAAAACTTCCAAGTTATATGGGGAAAGGCAACAGTGCTGGTTTTTACTTTTTCACTTTACTAAAACACTAGATTTTTACTTTAGAATGCCTGCTTAATGACACCTATTCCACACTCAAATTTGTCACACAAATAAATAAAAAATACTTCCATATTCTGAGCAAATTAAAATTCAACTAAAAATATTTTTAAACAATGGACAATTCACTTTGGTCACAAGTGAAGCAATTATTCAAACTTTTTTGAAGATTTGCTTACATTACATTCAGAATAAAGGTAGATTTTCCTTGTTTTCAATGGCTTTTTAAAATAAAAAGGCAAATATTTATAAAAATAGGCAAGTATGATTTAAAAACACACAGTACTGTCGTGGGTTTTTCTCAAACTCTCCCCTCCACACAATTACTATAAGTTGAGAGAGGTTTTATACAGACAAAACAGAGGTTTGACATAAGCGGTATAATACTAAGATTTATTACTAGCAAGGAATAATATACTAAGGAATAATATACTACAACAGTTCTACTTAAACTTGCTTATCTTATGAAAAGAATGTCAAATTGTTATTTAAAAGTTCAGTTCGTCTCAGGCTTTCAGTCTTTATCTCCCCCGCCTTGGGAAAGCAAGGGAGGGGGGAAGGTCCTTGCTGTGGGTTTGGGCATTTGGCTGAGTACCAGGTCCAAGAAAGCATTTCTCCCTGCTTTAACAGTCTAGGAGAAAGGTTTCTTCTTTTGGTAAATCATCATAAGTATTTACAAAAGCATTTCTCCCTCCTTGTATCAGTCCAGAGGGAAGAAAGGTTCTTCCTTTTGAAACAATTACTGTAGCACTTGTAAAGTTTCTTTTCTGTTATCTNCAGCATGGATCTCTCCCTGGGACTACAAGTTCTACTTGAAACAACTTGATCCAGCATAAATCTCTCTCTCGAAGGGCACAGGTCTCTAGCAGGACTCTGCTAGAGATTCAATTCAGACCTCTCACGAGGGTCATAACCTCTTCAGGCACTCTTCTGTTCCAGGAAAATTCCCTCATTAACTGCTGGGGGTCTCTGTACCCCAGTTACCTTCTAAAGGTAGCAAGGGTTTGTAACTTTCAGTCTTTCCCCTGCTGGAGAGAGAGAGAGGGCTGGGGGAAGCCTCCCCTCTCACTTCAGCTCTTCTCCTGCTAGAACTGACCTTGAAACTCCGTTATCTCAAGTCCTCCTCTGCTCTCCACGGGGGCTGGAATCCTTCTTGCAGCATGTTTCAGCTGGGCAGTTTCTGTCTGGAGTTTGTTTCTCCATTGTTACACATCCCAGTTGGAGAGACTTCAATTCCATGCCTGCCCCCAGCCCAAGGCCAGGAGGAGAGGGCATGGCCCCTCTACCTGGGGGCCTGCTGCCTCCCTCCTACATGGCTTCTTCTAATTTCTTCTGTGACACACCTTCTCTTCCATTTTCTTAAATATGTCATTAGCAGAGGCATTACTAAAACTTTTGATTGGCTTTTTCTCCAGAAATCTACCTGGGCCTGACCATTTCAGCCCAGCAGGCTGGTAAAACCCATAACTAGTACACTGTCTTCCAGTTGTTGATTTCATGATATGGTAACAGACCAAGTATTAAGCAAGGTTCAGAAATCATAAGTAACTGAAGTTCTAAGCTGGAAACAGCTGAAACAGGATTTTGAAAAACATACCAAGATTTTATTGGAGTCATTGAGACGATTCTTCAGAGCAGATGGAAGTTCTCCTATGTTTGGATGTATGAACTTTGCTTCATTTAATATGCTTGTCACTTCATCTAGACCTTCCTTTCTGATCTTCCAGTTTTTATCCCCAATCTTGGACACTAGTTCAGCTGTGATCTTATCACTGCAAGAGAAAAAACAGGTAAAAAGCCCACCTTCTTAGTTATCTATTAGTATTTGAGTGCTTCAACACCACAGATTTCTACTTAGAAAGAGTTGATAAACACGAAGTTTTGAATAGCAGTGAAAGTACGTCTTCAGGCTGTAGAATCCAAACCTACCCAATATCTGTTCTTGGCAAGAGATCCACAACATCATTCCCAACTTCCTCTTGTTCTTCTTCTTCACCATCATCCCCACCTCCCACACTGTGCCTGGAAATGCCACGAGTTGGAGTTGGTGCTGTCTGGCCTTGCATCTGCAAGCAAAGCAAGTATCAAAACCAGTTGTTTTACAATTTGTCATTTTAGCTTAAAAATAAAACCCCTTGCATGATATAAATACACTGGCTCGGGACGAGAGACTTCTAAAACATTACACTATTCAAACAAAACCAGGAACTTTTGAAGTTTGTAATGAAAAATGTGACTATTGACATAGCTAGACATAATGACACTGCAACTTTTATGCACTGCCTTAAAAAAAATCTGATTCACTTACAAAAACATGGGTTAAAACACAATATTACTACAGATTCCAGGTACTGAACTTTTAAAGTAGTTTTAATGATACTTGCTAGTAAGAGAGCTACACTTCATACCTTTTCAAATTCTGCATCTATCTGGGAGAGAAGGGCTGGCTTCTCATCCTCAAAAAACATTCGCAGAGGAGGTCCCACGTAAAGATACATTACTCCCAGCAACGTAATGGCAGAAGTCCTCACAGCCTGCCAGAAAAAGGACAAAAACACTCAAGTCTTCAGATTAAAGACTGATATTAATTCAGGATTAATATTCTAAATTTACTCACTGGGTTAGTTGCAGCAAGAGCTGTCTTCACGTTACTGATGAAAGCTTTGACGTTCAGCCTGTGGAAGAAAGATTTCTCCCATAAACAAAATGAACACAGGAAAAACCAACAACAAAGAAAATCATCACAACGTTAAAGAAAAAAAAGTACCTGAGGACAGATTTATACTACTTGCTTATGTGAAGAAGATATTTGCACCAATAAAATATCACTACAGGTATCATGTAGATAGTAGCTATTTAAATAACTGCTGAAAGAGAGCAGTTTGGAGAATAACCTATGTAGGAAAATCAATACAGTAAACACATGATAACTTATATCAAAGTGTCAACTACTATTACAGCGAGAAAGTTCCTTAAACTACATCACCTAAATAACTGCTAGGACTGAAATATTGATGAAAGAATTTAGAACAATTTTAAGCACCTGAAACATGGCTACATAATAAAAGGAGGGTTTGCTGTTATTGTGGAGGCTCTTCCAGAAGAAGGCACAAATTTCAAAAATAAATTTACAGGAGAAATAAAGGAAGGTTTAGATTTCTGAACCTTCTATACCATCTGTGCAGCCTCAAACAGTGTTGTTCTAGTAGGATATCTACACACAGGTTACCCTACTGTAAATACATACTTTTTGGGGAATTTGATGAAGAAAAGAGTTTACTTTCCAGACTTAATCAATGTCACTATCTATTTAATAGCTGCAAAATACCTCAAGACAGGCATTGTGACTGCCCAAGTAGTCAAATTGATACTTGAAGTCTTCACTGCTTAGAAATTTTCTCAACAGTACACTGTATTACGTATACTTGATCATATTCAGTTAAGAGACTGATTAATTTAAGAACACTGTCCCTGGTTCTGATGGAGAATCCATTTCTTATCCTCACAGAGCCAGATACAATGCTATTTTGTTGGCTAAATCTTCATCCTGTTATCAGCATCAAAATGTCTCCCTGGAGAGTAATAACCACACTGGTATGTACTCTTCTCTAGCTGTCAGATTTGGTTCGTTTGGTTTTTTTTTAACTATAAAACATAGTGAACCACCTGGGTGCAGGTGTGTATCTCAGCACTATAACAGCAATGCAATACTACAGCTCCTTGCCCAGCCCACACCTATAGTACCTTAAGTTAAAGAAAAATGCTCCTCAGAGAAGGTCAAGTGATGAATAAAGCATCTAGTAATGTAATCACATCCCATTCCACTAATACTGTCAGATACTTTCATTTACACAATTAGAGCTAGAAGAGCACCTGCTGGCTAGCATCAGAGTTTAAGGAACAAGAGTTCAGACGAAGTACAGAATCTTAGTCCTAGATTGCAAATATTTTCATTATAGTTTCTCTAAGCAATTTACTTAAAAGGCTTACCCAGAAAAGCCAAACTCCTTAATTGCATTTGAAAGCCAGTTCAAAGTTTCTGACTGGTTTTTAGGATTCTTCTGAGAAAAAGCCATAGCCACAACCTAGAACAGAAGAGAGTTAAGTATAAATTTTCACTGGCAAATCAGATGACAAAGCACTGTAATAAAAAAGACACCTGCAAAAAAACAGGGCATTGCAAATGAACAGAAAAGGCTGGACTAATACAGGAGGAAAAAGCAATTGTATCACTGTAGTAGAATATAATTGGAACTGAAGTGAACCACAAGTTCCTGAAGTACCTAAAGGCGGCCAGAGACACCTTTATTACAAACTGCTCTGGCAGTATTAAAAGAGATACTGATGAACTACTTATTATTACTGACATTGGAAAATCATGGAACACATCCTCCTAGAAGCTGTGCTAAGGCACATGGAGGACAAGGAGGTGATTGAGACAGCCAGCACAGCTTCACCAAGGGCAAGTCCTGCCTCACCAACCACCATAGACGGCCTTCTATGATGGAGTGACTACATCAGTGGAGTTACAAGTCATCTATCTGAACTTCTGTAAGGCCTTTGACATGATGCCCCACAACATGCTTCTAAATTGCAGACAGATGGATTTGATGGGTAGACTGTTGTGGATAAGGAATTGGTTGAACAGTTGCATCCACAGGGTAGTGGCCAATGGCTCTGAGTCCTGATGGGCATCAGTGACGAGCAGTGTCCCTCAGGGGTCTGTACTGGGATGAGTGCTATTTAATGTCTTCGTCAACAACACAAAGGGATTGAGTGCATCCTCGTTAAGTCTGAGGTGAACCATGTTATGTGGTGCAATCAACATGCCTTAAAGACGGGATGCCACCAGAGGGACCTGGACAAGCTTGAGAAGTGGGTCCATAGGAACCTCATGAAGTTCAACAAAGCCAAGTGTAACGTGCTGCACCTGCGTCAGGGCAACCCCTGATATCACTGGCAGCTGAGGGGGAGAGGGAGCGAGAATGCAACCCTGCCAAAGAAGACTTGGAGGTGCTGGTGGACAAGATGCTGGGTATGAACCAGCAATGTGCACGTTCATCCCAGAAAGCCAATCATGTCCTGGGCTGCCTCAAAAGCAGCGTGGCCAGCAGGACAAGGGAGGGGCTTCTTCCCTTCTACGAAAGCAGCCTGAGACCCTGCCTGGAGCACTGCATCCAGCTCTGGGGTCCCCAGCACAGGCAGGACACACACCTGATGAAGCAAGTCCAGAGAAGAGCCACCAAGATGATTAGAAGGATGAAGCACCTCTCCTATGAGGAAAGACTGAACTGAGGAACACAGAACTGGAATAGTTCAGCCTGAAGAAGAAAAGGCTCCAGGGTGATCTTACTGCAGCCTTTCAGTACTTGCAGGGGGCCTAAAAGAAAATTCTTGAGAAGAGCCTGTATATATATAGGAGAGAGATAGATAGATAGATAGGAGTGGAACAGCTTTAAACTGAAAGCGGAATTGTGAACGCCCCATTTCTAGAAATGTTCAAGGCCAGGTTGGATGGGACTTTGAGGAACCTGGACTAGTGGAAGGTATCCCTGCTCATGGTAGAGGGGTGAGGACCTAAATGATCTTTAATGTCCCTTCTAACCTAAACCATTCTGTGATTCTATTTCCGCTTTTGGAGTAACATACCTTTTTCTACCTCACAAACTCTCTCGCAAAGAAATAACTTTCAGGTAACAGAAAAAAATCAGAGATTTAGGATTTATTCCTCAGATGAAAAGGACACTCCACATATTTCTGATTTTATTTACTGAAAGAACACCTTTGCTGCTTACTCACCTGCTCAGCAGTCCATGGCAACTGACATGCTTCTGCTATTGCTGTCATGGCTTCTTTTGCATTACTCCCACATTTCACATCACCAACCTTGTCTACAAGACCATCCAGCACAACCTGTGCTGAAGTTTTGGAGAAGTTTCCTTTTTGTGCAATCAATGCAACTATATGCAGCTTCATTTGCATCACCTGGAATGTCCGCAACAGCAAGAAAGTTACTCATATCTTTGTGTATTTTAGAGTCTTTTTTTTTTGTTCTATCTACCTATAGATACATATAAAAATTAGATGTATTTGGGGATAAACGCAAATGTATACAGATATTTTATACACACACATTTACGTTTTTGTGTGATTATGCACAAAAATTCGTGTGTACACACAAATACATATTGTTATATTTATATATACACAATAACACTGGGCAGCTGTTATCTACTTTTAGAACTTATATATACACACACATGTAAAACCACACACATGTATATACATACATCCAGAGACCATGTTTGAAGATATCCAAGTCTCAGCTGTCAGCAGAAATAAAACCTAATTTCAGAGTTTATATGCTTATACTGACTACAGATAGAATTGTGGCCATGGTGCTATGACTACCACCAATGACATATGCATCTACAGCCTTTTAGCTGGAAAAATAGCTCACATTAAGTAACAAAAAAATGAACTGTTAGTTACTGAAGGATAATGTATTACCTGAAAATTCGTTTCCTTCCAACCAGGTTTCTTGGCCAGCATTCTTACTAGAGCTTGGCAAGGCATTTCACTTCTTTCCATAAGCTCAACAGCCTAACAGATAAACATTAAGTTAGCCAGCAGGTCAAAAATTATACAAAACTCAAACAGAAGTTCTTAACTGTCCTCTAAATATTTTCTTAATACTGGATTAAATTGTAGAAATTCTCAGCATAAGAATTTACCTCAAAAGCCTTACTACAAGACCCACTTTTACAAGGAGCTCATTTACAGGGACCAAGCCAACATTTAAACTATAGCGTTCACATCACTACACTTTGTAAGGTCACTTGTTAAGGAACATAACAACCACTATTGGCCATTCCAGCCCTAAGAATTTAATATTTAACTAAAAACAAACAAAAACCCCCAAATAACCCACCTGCCCCTCAAAAAGCTATTTTTGTTTTTTAAGATTAAGTATACTGTGCACCTTTCACATTGCAATGCTGACTACACAGCAGAGATTCAGCCTGAATGTAAATCTAAATCAGTTTTCTACTTGTTGTTAGGCTTGTTCATTCAATTGAAACTACTATATCTTTACATTCGAATAAAGCTGGCTTCTGCAACAGCATTTCATTGCAGCCAGTCACCATTTGCTAACTGAAGTTAACCACTTTTTCCACTAAAATATTAACATTCAGTCACAACGGTAATGGTGTAGTGCTATGAAGTACTTGTGCATCTACAGTTGAAGTCTTTTTGAATGTGAACTCTCAAAGGTCCTCTGATGGAGACCATTTGAGCAAGATGTGATGCTTTTTCTGTTTGTGACTATATGAAGCACTCTCCACCACTGTGAAGATTGTTAGTATTGTATAAGGCTCCAAAAAGTAACTATTTATCAGTTGAAGTTTTTATTATAATCAATTACTGCCTAACACGCAAAAAGCAGGAACTTATTTGCAACAGATTTAGCCTATTCATTGCAAAACCTTTTGTTTAAACTTAGCTATCTTTGAAACCAAGCTTTAGAATTATTTGGAGTTTTAAAAAGATCTCTAAGAATCCTCAATCAAAATACAAGTATTTTTGACTAAAGCGTAACAATCTACATTAATTAATCTAAAATACTGACATACCTCTACTACTAGCATGTCTTTCAGGAGAGTTACCAGGCCTAAAGAGCTGGAGAAAAATCTTGTTTGTGCTTTCCCTACGTGTCTGTCTTATTACCATTACAAACTTACCTTCTGAAACTCCTCCATGCAGGCCAGCCTCTCTTTCCAGTTACCACTGTCCAACTGCTGGATACAAGAAGCTGGAAGGACAGCAGCAGCTTTCTCTTCACATACTTCCATCTGCAGACAGATCAGAACAAGGTTAACACCCCACTGTATCCCTTCAGAGGAGGGCAGCAGCCTTAAGGACAGGTGATATACTGGAAAGACCCTTGTACTGTGGTGCATTTACAAAATATGAAAATAGTTCTGTTGTAGGTTGAAAGATTTTGTATGGATTATAGTTCAGGGGCCTTATGGGTTTAGGAAGCTCCTAAATCATACTGCAGCAGAAAGGTAATCCCCAAAAAGGGTGATAAATTGTACACAGAGTCAAAAATAATCCTGAGTACCCACTATCTAGTTATAGAATCAAGTGGAGGTAACCTAAAATCTGCAAGATAATTTTGTAGCAAGTCTATATAAACACTGACAGCAATGAATCAGTAGCTGATGAGGGTGGACGGGAAAAGACATCATCTGCCGCCATTTTAGCAAAATGGAAAATTAAAGTTATTTAGTAATACAGACACCAGTGAAATTTTTATCACCTTCAGGAACTCGTTGTGCACTGCATAACTAGCAATATAAGCTGGACACATAATGGAAATTATTCACTCTAAACAACACTCTAAGCATAACTCACAGTGCAAAAAACTTGCAGATACATCTAGCAGAGCTTTAATAGCTTTTTCTGTTACTGTTTGACCTACAGATACCTTAGTTTACCTGGTTCCCTACCAAGAAGGTAGGTAAATGCTCAACTAACATGGAGAATTTAGTAATTTTCTTGAAATACAACTTAATACGAACAGCACAGAACAGAATTAGTTCACGTACTTATTACTGTATTTCACTTCAGATTTTAATGTAAACTCCAGAATAACGTATTCTCAGGCTCTTAATACCAGACACCTTCATCAAATCATGAGTCCTACACTACATATGAAGGAGTCATATCATTACTTTTCTCATTTGTTCCTAGTTCAGGGACAAGGATATACCCTGTTATATTAGCATGATTTATTGTTTACTGTTTTAAATGGCCTGGTACCAACAACAGCCTGAAGAACAACTGTATTTACCAAAGATCCATTTCACTAGTTATGAATTTATCCATACTGCTTTCTCTTCTCCTAACAAAAACCCAGAGCCAAACAAAAAACCCACCACCACCAAACCCTCCCCTCTCTCCAACTTCAGTGAAAAATTTTGTAGTAGCTGAAGAACTGATTACCAAAACTGTGATCAGAGGACTTTGTATTTCAGAAACAGCAGAATACTCACAGATAGCTCTGACTCAAATATTTCTTTGGTCTCAGGACCCTTCTTGCCTTTAGCCCCAGCACCTCCTGCACCTGCAGCTGTAGCTGGTTTGCCTTTCTTGGGTGGGACCCCAGACTAGAAAGATAATGGATAAATTAGCCAAGATCAAACATGTCTCTAGTTCGGGTATCAAAAAGAACTCCTGTTTTCCACACTTCTATATTTTAATGTCAAGAAAATAAGTACCTCTTTGGCAGCATAACAGCCACAGTCAAAACAGTTTTCTGCTAAAGCTTATTTAACTTAATGTTGCTTTCTGACTACAAACACATACAACAAAAACAGAGACACACAAAACAATGAAGGATGAAATGGGAAAGAATGTATGTATTTGTGTGGTTCAGGAAATAATTAATTTATCTATAGTATTTAAACAGTATCCATAGGAGAATATAAACTTGTGACTGCTTCTCTTTCCCAGGTAACCAGAGCGTCAATAGATTTCAAAAAACATGGTTCATTCTACTAGTCACTTCCAGGGAACTCACACGGAAAACTAAGTGGCATATTGCAAAGACCACTGACGGTGCTACTTAAGTCAATTTTTAAAATCCAAAGAATAATTTTAAAGAAATATAGGCTACTGGTTCAAATTATTTAAAAATAAACAAAGGAACAAACTAAAAATGTTGCTGAAGAAAATACCCAATACTTAATTAGTAACCTTGCTAATTACAAGAAGGGATGTTGTCTTCAGCCAAGTATTACTATACCACCAGAGAGCACATCTGAGGCTCCTCTGAATGCCTCTAGTGGTTTTTCACTATTTCAAAATCAAAACCTAGTATTAAGACCTAAGTGACAATACAGTTGGTATCATTAAAAACTGACATTTCATCAAGTGCATTCTCAGAAAGTCCCAGATTCTGTTTGCTGATAGGCTCACCTACTGCAAAAGGACAGTGATAGCTCAGCTGTTCAACAGCTCAATAGCTGTTCAATAGCTCAATAGCTGTTCAATAGCTCAGATGTTCAACAGTCCACCTTTGATATACAGATTTAACCACAGACAATCTCCTACCTTCACAGCAGATGCTTTTTTCAGTGGCCCCGGTTTGGTTGCCACATCTTTTGTTTCTTTATCTCCCCCAGGGCCTGGAAGAGCAGCAGTCTTTCCAGCAACAGGCTTGCCTTCTCTTTTCTCAGGAGCTCCTCCCGTCTTTTTACCATAAATCAGTTCTACCTTCTCAGCACACTCTTTAATCTGCCAAACAGCAGGAAAAGAAAAGGAGAGGGGGGAGAAGTTATTTAGCTACGACAATGGGATGTACAGTGTCCCTCCACCAGCAGTGTTTCAAACTTGACTACTCTGGAAAAAATGTGAAAAGTTCAAGTCTTCACAAAATTTTTATCTCGTGTTCCTTACAACAGTAAGGTTAATCAGTCAATAGCATCAGTCATAACTGTATTGCCAGAATCATTTTCCTAGTTCAAAATCAAGTGCATTTATACACAGAGAAAGCATTTACATCCTACTGATATTTATGCTCTGGTGAGCATGTGATATTTAGATGCTCTAAAGACTACTTTTTAGCATCTTAAATTACAAAATCTTCATTCAGTCAACACACCTGTCAGCTTATGGAAAAGTTCCAACAACTTTGTTGTTGGAAACTAAGTCTTTAACACCAAATCCTGTCTAGTAATATGACTGTGACCCGAAACCTTGTTTCAGACAACACACAAAATGTTCAAAAACAAAGCCCCACATACAACCAACCAACAACACAATCAGATCTCACAACCCACTCATAGATAATACAGCCTTGAAAACAAACAGATACTTAACATAATTAACATAAGAGTGATAAGGTGCAATCTTAGAGTATTAATGCATTTTAGGGAGAAGTAAAAAGCTTGATAATCTAGAAGAAAAGAGATTTTCAGATTCCCTTCAACATCAGTAGTATTTCAGTAAAAAATAAATTTAAAAAAAATGTTTGTTAGAAGTCACTAGCCTAAAGAATCCTCTTTCATCTCCTCTAGCTTAAGATGCATCTTAAATGATAAATATGAAGCCTTTTTAACAACATTTATACCAATACTCACCCGATCGAGCTTTAGTTTGTCTACATCTGCTAGAAAAGGATTCACAGCTTTTTCACCAGCCACCTTCAAGGCAGTGCCTAATGCTTCAAATCCAGCATCTCTTACTTCAGGAGCAGAATCATTGATATGCTGCAGAGAAAGCCAACCTGTGTTATGGGACTTGTAGTTCATATCTAAATATCTTCTGCATAAATCCCCTCCCCCTTTTTAAAATCTACATCTACTACAGAGTAATCCTTAACACTCCACTGCAAAAAGAAAAAGGTTTTCCTATGTATTGATCAAGTCTCCAGTTTCTCAGAGAAAGCCATGTTCACATCTTTGGGCCTTTCAGACAAGAAGAGGTTAAACATTCATACTTTAATAGATACTGGAACACCATGAAAGTTCACAAGGAGTTAAAAGTTCCGCAGTCCTGTTCGAACCTCCATTTTTTTAAGCCAGGAAAATCTCCCATAACAAGTAAAGGACTATTTTGCAATAAGAAAAAAGTATGTATCATCATTTACACTGGTAAATGCTCCAGTGTCAATGCTGTGTATGAATTGATGGTTCTTTTATTCACAGTAAGTGGTATGTAGCATTCCAACAAAAACTTGTTAGAGATCTCTGCATGTAGCAAGTCTCTGG
Source organism: Pachyramphus minor (assembly GCA_013397135.1). Lineage (NCBI taxonomy): Eukaryota > Metazoa > Chordata > Aves > Passeriformes > Tyrannidae > Pachyramphus > Pachyramphus minor. The sequence goes on along the minus strand of VYXB01003341.1, from coordinate 240,576 downwards.
AATTTTAGTAGTTGCAAATCGCTGTCTTAACCTATTAGAAACTTAGTGAGTCTACAGCTTCAGAAAAGCTAAGAAAAAAGAAACTAAATTGTTCCCTTGAGTGACAGCCACCTTCAAGTTTGACATGACTCAAAACTGACTCTGAGGACTACATAGCACTACTCCTTGCACTACCAGAAGGGCCCTTTATTACCAGAACAATCCAATGCTTCAGAACAACAGTGCTCAAGTCAATGACAGAGAAGTATCAACTCTTCCTGCCTTACCTTGAGAAGTGCAGCACAGAAAGGTTTTAACAGGCTTTTGGGCAGAGTAGAAGGTGTGCAGTGTCGGAAGCTTCTTGCAATGAAAAGGGATGTTTGTTGCTTAATTGTTGGGTTTTTGTTGTCCATGACTGCCAAAATATCTTCACTTAGGTTCTGCAACGTGGTCTACAGTGTTGAATCAACAAGCCATTAGTTTCAGTAAAGAGAACAGCAAATCAGAGACCAATTCTCAGACAACGGGAATATTTCCACTCTTACTTACTGTAAGAAAGATTGCATCAATGGCCTCCTGAAGTGCCTGCACTACCTGAGGTTTCTTCTCTTTAAATTTCTCCAGGATTGTTGGAACAACCTATGGACAAGGGAAACAAACAAAAACATCAATGCCCTCTTCACTAATATAACTGCAAAGCCTGAGTCTGTTCCCTGGTACTTTGCAGAGAAGCCAGTAATTTAAACATCACTGCTGTCTCCCTCCAGGGGTACATAGGCAGAACAAACTACTTTATTTTAGCTGATCTCCAATATTAAATTTATTCCAGTCACTATTAACAGATAAAGATTTTCTTAAAAATTTCATAGCAAAACTAAGGTGGACATACAAGTCCATATAATTACAGATTAATGCTCTAGATCTACTGGTCTGGAATACAGAGCAATAGAAAGGAAAGAAACAATTTCACAACACAGGAGTACTGTGCTCTTTTACTATAAGAATCCAAAAAGGCATATAACCTGTCCTCTCTTTTCCAGCTTTCTGACAGCACCAAGCATGGTTCATTGAGAAGTCCTCATCTGACCCATAGCTGACAAGACCATGATTCTAAAGCAGAGTGAATCCTCTGCAGAAATATTTTTCAGACTTATCACCTTGAAAAAGCACACCTGACACTAAAGTATGCCATACTGGAATTTGACAGCAATTTCTACCTAATCTAGTTGCTCAGTCACTGTTGAAAAACAAACAAATAAAATATTCAAGGGGAAAAAATAAAAATAACTAATCAGCAGATACTCTCATGTGCCAGTAATATGAGCAGGTCCATTTAAGTATGGTCTCCATAACAGTAAGAACTTCTCTCATGAGCCAGACACATGCATATCTTAACTGTGGAAGGCAGACTATTTTCAAGATTTTCACAAATGTAACATAGTTCATAGCTTGGAAGCAGTTGGGTGCCTTACAGAAGCTCCTGCATAACACAAAATAGATTTGCTTTCTCCTCAGAAGCTGACTACAGGATCTCAACCTGCCGTAACACAGTGACCTAAGCTCACGTGGTATCCTTTCTTGGACTGCAGCTTCCAAATTCCCTGTTCAGAGACTTCAGCACTCAAAAAATTTCAGTTTACATAGACAGCACTGTACAGGCCCTTATACTTGCTATTGCAGGTGCTAGACAGCCCTAAACCCTACAGAGAACAAAGTAAAAAGAGATTTAAAATCATTAAGCCTCTATTTAGAAAATGCTGACAGCCAGAATGAGCACTTAGAAGCTGCGTCCCATGTGAGAGGAAGGGAAGAAAAGCCAGTCCAGGGCTACAAATGCAGTCAGAGGTGAAGCTGAGGCACTCAATTACAGTGAGCAGTATGGTTCTACGCATGATTTCATCTCTTCTTTGAGCACAGACTGCAGACTAACATTACAGTCCTATATTTAACCCATACAGTTTATAATAACCCCACACTTGTAGCAACAATTCACTTCAATGCCCACTCTCAGTAGAAGTCTACATCTTCCTCACATGTAAATGAATCCAGCAAACAAAGTGAACTGCAAAACGAGTACTGAGATTATGCACTGTTGGAGCTAAGCTGAGGACTAAAACGGACTTCAGAGAATGGAAAGCTGAGGTCTGTGCCTGACCTCGTGAGCATCCCTCTCTGGAGAGAGACAGCCCCCTGCATGGACAGGCTACCCAGGGGGTAGCTGCCCTGACCAATCCCCAGTTGTCCCTGTTCTGGACCTCCCGCCTCTCTCCCTGTCAATCCTGTTGCCCTAACCAATCACCAATACAGGTGTCCTATTCCAGAATCTTCCCTTTCCTGCCCTACATAAACCCACCATCTTGTAATAAAGTTAGATCGGCTTCAACCTCTTAGCTGCACACCGTGTCTGTGTCTCGTTCCTGCGGGGCTTAGTGCGGCTACTGCAACTTGGGAATCAAGGACCCACCAGTCTGGAGTCATCCATTGCCCATAACTGTGGCAATGCACTTCCTAGCTGCCATTACAGTACTGAAAAAGTCATCTTCTCAATGCCATTTGCTTGGCAACCACAGAGCTACACCCTTGTTTTAGAAGCTTGGCTTTTCTAAATACTAACTCCATAGCGATGAGGATTAACCATTAGAAATCAAGTGTAAACAGATGTAGAGAATGCTTCTTACAACTACAAGCAGCTTTCAGAATCAAAAAGAGTGTCTAAACTGTTGTTCAGAGTTCAGGAGACTTGGATATTTCCGAAACAGCAAAATTCAGTAACTTCCCAATTCAAATACAACACTACGGGCAGCCAGGCACATCAATTCTCTCTGTCCCTGAGCTCTAACTCCATCACTCTTGCTTATCACAAGAAAAATTTGATCGAGCAGCTTAAAGAACACAATAACAGAGGCTTGAAAAACAAGTAGAACTGCAACTTATAAAAGCTCCCTTTGTTTGTAAGCTTTCCTGTGCTCCCTGATATTAGCTGTTGGTAAGAGATGAGCAGCAAAGGAGAACAAAGCGCATTACATTAGATCACCAGAACATTTTGGTAACAGAAGTCTCAGAAATTTTGGCTACTCCAAGCAGACAAAAAAAACCCCAAACCAAAACCCAAACAAACAAACAAACCCAACATACACACACACACAAAAAAAGCCCCAAAGAAACTCCACCCCAACCAACCAAAAAAACCCCCACAAAAAAAAACCAAACAAAAAACAGACCACAAAGAAACAAAACACCCAGCACCTACCTCCCCAGCATTCAAAAAAATCTAACCAACATAAAACATACACCATAGAGCTGCTAAGTAGCACTCTGATTCAGAAGCTATTTTTTCCACTGTGGCCTAAAAATGCATTTCTGTGGGTGTATCTCTAGGATGAGGTAAAGTAAATGAAGTTCATTTCATGGCAGAATAATTCAGAGTTTTCTTAGTACAGAAGATTTATATTGCAACGTTGCTGAATATGAATAAAAAAGGTCCTTTCAAACTTAAGCCACAAAGACCTTGGCAGGTATTCCAATGCTTGGTCCTTTAAGGAGTAGGTAAGCATTCATAGTTGTACAACGAATACCCTTGAAAGTATCAAAAGAAAAAAGATGTCCAGCAACAATAGAATCAGAAAAAATACATACTCTTACTTACATGCCCTGCATACTGTCCAAATTTCTTTCGCAGGCCAGTAGCTAGTCCAGCAAGGCATTTGGCAGCCAAAGCTACTAACATAACATTTGTATCCTTTCCAACAACCTGAACAGAAAAAAACCAAACAAAAATGTTAAAGACTGAAAATACAAGTTTAAGAGACACGGAAGAATTTCTCTGCATAGTCAGTGGGCCACAGATTGGGTTATTTCCACCACTATTTGGGCTAATAATTTTCTACTCAGGAGTATTGCCTCAACTGTAACTTTTAAACTATAATACAAATAAATTACAAAAAATATTTTTATATATATATATGAGCACTCTGGGTTTTATTACCTTTTTGAGAACTTTCACCAAATCTGCATAGTCTCCTGATTCCAGCTTGGGATTTTTCACTAACAGTTCAACAGCCTCTAGAGCTTCTTTCCTTTCTTGCCACTTTTTTGCTTCCTGCAGAGCAAATAATTTACATTAACCTATAACTGTAAACAGTTCTTGAGAAGCATACTTGCCCCAAACCAGAGATTAAAGATTTTAATTCCATCCTGAGAAAACCAAGATCTCCCTACAGTTCAACATCAGCAATTACAATGAAATACAAATTCCAGTCCTTTCCCAGGACATACCTCAGCTCCTTAAAGTTATGTCTTTCCTGCTGCTAAATTCAATTGTGAGATTTATTTATGAGTGTATATTTCACTTACACTAGCTTGTTATTATCCATGCAGCACTAAAGCACACATTACAGAATGTCTGTAAGTCTTAAGACTCATCAGCTCCGCATGCCATAGAATTACCAGGTAGTACTTAAGGTTATGCTTACTATTTTCTCATAGAAGTCTTTGGGAAGCTTGGAAAGAATTTCTACAGCTTCAAGCAACTCATATGCATCTACTTGTGGTACCGTCTCTTCCTCATCATCACCTCCTGCAACCAGGAGAGAAAAATATAAGCAGAGTGACACAAAATTTTGACTAGAGCACCACCTAAGGCTCATTGTTCAGAAAGCGCTATCAGCAGTTGTGATTTTGCTATTTCAAAGGACAGATGTTATTTCATATAAAGTTCTGTCCCAGACACATCTTGTTGTGTAGTGCACCCCGTATGTTTTGCACCAGTCTGAGTAAAAGCTCCTTTACAGTTTAACACATTCCTTCACAAACTGTATACCAGTAACATACTTTTCAATGGAATTCAGAGATTAAACAGTTTACCTCCATCTGCATCCCCTCCAACTGCCTGCTGCTGCTCAAATTTTGCCTTCAGCTCCTGTTGGGAACGCAGGAACCTGGTCTGCCTAGGAACAGCTGATGACACTTTGATCCACTCTTCTTCCAGTTCTTTTAGCTGCCGAAAGGGAAAAGAATCATCGTATCGGAGACATTATGCACATACTCCAATACAAGCAACTCATTACATTTTTCCCATTTCCAAGCCAAGACAGCATTACCTCTAAGTTCTTTTTTTTGCTCTTAAAGGAGTAACTTCCCCTTCACATTCACTGTTCAGAAGATTTTTGTCTAATTATATCCACAGAACAGAATACTATCAGTGCAAAGCATTTACATAAGTATCAATTCTAGAACAGTCAGAATGGTGTGGCCTCTCTGTAGAGGCTTTGAAATAAAAATGGCTGAGCATAAAGGAAGATCTCCATTACAGCCATGCTGTTATTACACACTAAAACTAAGGTGAAACAAATATGCTCAGCTACTTTTGATGAAACAGGGTAGGTTTTTTTAACCATGCATTTTTACAGCAAGCTACTGCTTTCCACCTGAACACAATTAACTGAAGTGGGTAGGAGGGAAGGATGCATAATTTATAAAGTTTTAAAACAATGGAATGTTCTATCATAATGCAATGCCACTTCCTGAAATGAAATGGAACAGTCACATCCTGAGCACCATCACAACACGTATAAAGTACAGAGGAAAAAACTTCAGGGGAAAAAGAAAACCAAGAATGAAAACAGTTGACTTAAAGACTTTCAGTGCAGGGGTCTTTTATAGGACAACCATTCTACTACTCAATACCACTCCTCAGTTTCAATACGATGCTCAGAGCAACAAAACATTGTTATGATTTCCTTTCAAAGAGTGACTAACGTTTTGGGTAAAGTTACAGGAAGCTAAAAAATACATTCCCGCTTTGACTTTAAGAAGGTCCAACACTACAGAATCAGGGAGGGTGAGCATGGAAGTGTTCTATCAAGTGTCTGGATACAGAACAACTTTCTGCCTACCTGAACAGAATTTATGTTCTGCAACGGAGGCCTCAAAGCATCCCTTATCCAGCGATAGATCTCCACAGCAAGGAGCTTGGCTTCATCTCGAACAGCCTTTTCCCGAGATTCAAAAAGTTTTGGCAATACTTTGATGATTGGCTTCAGTGAGATTATTTTTGAACCAAATTCACTGTAAGTTAAACATATGGAATAGCATCAGTGTCCAGGCAGAAACCAGGGAGTGATTCACAAATAATAACTCACTTTTAAAGAAACAATCTATGAAAGTCTTGCAGTGCACATTTAGGGATTGTGTCTTTTACGCAAATCATTATTCTAGATATTATTTTGCGATGCTACTGAGCTACTGTAAAATTTAAAGAATACTTGCCCTATCAAAATTACCCCCCACACCTATCTTGGAATCACAAAACCAGGCCCCTAAAATTACTTCAAAGCACTTAATCGAAATTGGTGCTTAAATGTGCCCCCTTCATGGGGGCAAGGGAGGGGAGAAAAAAAGAAAAAAAGAAGCTGTCCTTAGACCAAAGATTTGTATGACCTACTTTTTAAAATCAGAACAGAATCTCCTTTGTCTATCCTTGGAGGCAAACTGCAGTGAAAGCATTAGTCACTTTTCCACTTGTTGGACCAGATAATTATAGGGAGCTTGGGTCATCCTCACAGAAAACATACGTGTTGAAATGTGTGCCACTGGAAGGACACATAAAACAAGTTTCCCCAGCCAATCACCCTGCCTTGTCAGCAGATTCTACATGTTGTTGAACTTAATATACAAAACTTCCTGTTTCAGTCACTGACAAATGAGAACACAAGAACTTTCTTTTCAAACTCATGGTAAAGTTAACTGCTATAGTTATTAAGGCATCATCTATAAATCACCTCAAAAGCAATAAATTGTTTTGATTCAGAAGCGTTTCCTCTTCAGAATGTTGAATTAATCTTTCTACTAAGCACACTTTCTCTTATGCTTCCCTCCAATCAAGTTCCATGTGAAAAAGCTAGTAAAAAAGGCTGCTCAAGAACTAAAATTTATATATCTCACTCTCTAGAAATTCTAGTGCACATCATTTTATTGCCATGCCCAGTGTGAAAAATATTAAGTATTAAAACTTTTAAAAGAGATCTTGGAAGTAACAGAATTTAAATGGAGAATATGAACAAATAAGTTGCCCAAGATTTTTATTTTTGTATCATGACTCAAAAAGAGAGCATATTGGGAAGAGTGCCTATACAAATTTACTGTTATCTAATTCATATGAGCTAATTTATATAACAATACAAGAAAGAACAGAAACCTTAGCATAAGACAGAAAACATCAGAAGCTAAACTACTTCTGCATTCAAGCTACCCGCCTAGGTACAACATAGACAAATTTTGTTATCAATGTAGAAAGCCTGTCAAAACACAAGACAAATTTAGGTAGCAACAGTTCAGAAACAGAAAATGAAGTTTAAGCCCACAGGGCTCCATGAAAGAATTTGATCTTAACATTGATAATAAAATACTGCACATAAGAAAAAAAGCAGATGCAGCACATTTTATAGGAATGGGTAACTGAAAGATACTGAGGATGGTTATGCAGGTTTCTAATTACACTGCACTGTTAAAAGGACATTTCACTAGATTAGGTAATTTAAAATAGCTAAAATATATTCTTAAATATGGGACAGTAGTATCAATTAGCAGAAACACAGGTAACGTGCTAAGCACAATGCTTTGACTTTTTACAGAAGCCTGTAGCAGTTTAACAAGGACTATCTATATATATGCAAGTCCTCTAAAACATACATAGCATATGACACTCTCCATATACATTATACAGTTTTCACATAAGCTACTTTACTCAGAAAGTGTTCTGTCCATTAATTCCAAAATTACCTGTTTCCTTTAAAAAAAACCCTAAGGGACAGTGCACTACATATGCACCGAGAATTTTATAAAGCCCCAGTATTTTTCACTCAAAGGCAGCAAATGCACTTGATGTGGAACAAAAAAGAAAAAAAAAATTACTGAAACCTACTACCTCATCTTAATTTGGATTTGGGTTTTAGGGAGCATTATCAGCTCTCCTGTTTAATAAAGTGGGGTTCCACAGGGCTTTATCTTAGGTCCCGTGCTCTTCAAAATCTTCATAAATGACTTGGACATAGGACTGGAAGGGATACTAAGCAAGTTTACAGACAACACAAAACTGGGAGGAGCTGTTGAGTTCCTCGAAGGCAGGGAGGCCCACCAGAGAAGACCTCAACAAATTGGAGAGATGGGCAATCACCAATCATATGAAGTTCAACAAGGGGAAATGCCATATTCTGCACCTGGGTTGGGGCAACCCTGGATGTTCGTACAGTCTGAGGAATGAGGTATTGGAAAGCAGTGTCATGGAAAGCGACCTGGGGGTCCTGGTTGATGGCAGTTGAGTATGAGTCAGCAGTGCCCTGGCAGCCAGGATGGCCAACTGTGTCCTGGGGGGGCATCAGGTAAAGCATCACCAGCCGATCGACGGAAGGGATTGTCCCACTCTGCTCTGCACTGGTGCAGCCTCACCTTAAGTATTATGTGCAGTTTTGGGAGCCACAATGTGAAAAAAGATATTAAGCCCTTAGAGAGTGTCCAAAGGAGGGTAACAAAGATGCTGAAGAGCCTTGAGGGGAAGCCATATGAGGAGTGGTGGAGGGTACTCCAGGTCTGTTCAGCCTGGAGAAGAGGAGATGAAGGGAAGACCTCATTTCAGTCTACAGCTTCCTTGTGGGCGGAAGAGGAGGGGCAGACACTGATTTCTTCTCTGTGATAACAAGTGACAGGACCTGAGGGACAGGCCTGAAGTTGTGTCAGGGGAGGTTTAGGTTGGATATTACAAAAAGGTTCTTCATCCAGAGGTGGCTGGGCACTAGAACAGGCTCCCCAGGGAAGTGGTCACAGCACCAAGCCTGACAGAGTTCCAAGAAGCATTTGGATGATACCCTCAGGCACATGGTGTGACTCTTGGGCATGGTCCTGTGCAGGAACAGGAGTTGAACTTGAGGATTCTGGTGGGTCCCTTCCAACTCAGCATATTCTGTGATTCTGTAATTATTACATGGACAATGGAAGCTTAGTGTGCAATGAGGGTTTTTTTTAAACTGTCCTCTAAAAACACACACTGTGTACCCAACTAAACATACATCAGTGAAACAAAACATTTTTAAGAAAAAAAAAAACAAACTGCATTTTAGTTTTCATATTCAGTTAGTTTATTTCAAGTATTCAGAAGAGGAGAGGCCTCACAGTCTGGAACAAGACACACTAATTTTGCCTTTCTTTCAAAGGCCTGCTGTGAAAATGGAAGTTTGGTAAACAGCTAACATGAATGAAAGAGATCCAGATGAGGTTTGTACAACATGGACAACCCTCACATCTAACAAATCCCACGATGCTCTGAACTGCTGTTGTCAAGATGTATCAGTTCAGGAAAGACACATCCTATTCAACACTAACATGGATCTGCTAAAGACTGAAGCAGTAAATTAGACTCCACACATTGCTGAGGAGAAAGGAAAGAAGAAAACCATAACCCCCCACCAAAGAACTAAAAGCTTACCTTAGTGCTTTCCTCAGTGTCTCTATACATGCTACTATGATTTTTGGGTTTTTGTTGTCCAGACCCTTTAATAATTCTTCTTGTATCGCCTCCCCTTTCTCGATTTCTATATACATTAGACATATATCTAGACCCAGCTCTTTGGCTCTGGCTTTTGGCTGATTGAACACCTTATTTACAACTCCAGATGCTACTTCTCCGGTTGTCCTAAAAAGATGAGAGAGTATTACTTTTGGAATATTTATGTGAATTTAGTGTTATACACTATTATCCACAGAAAACAAGCACACAGAACAGCAAAACCAGGTTAAAACCCAGCAAGTCCTCACATAAGAGACTATATCCTAAGCTAATTTTGAAAGTATTAACCTTTTATAAAATATAACTTCAATCTCTAGTTTAAGAGGTTGAAGAGCTCCTGCAGATCATAATTAACAAGTTTCTAATACCAGACTACACCAATAAACAGTAGATATTCCCAAAAGTGTATTAAAAAACACTAGTTGAGGTTCAAAAATAAATGCCATGTCCTGGAATTGTATATGTTACAGTTAACATATTTCATCAGTACATAATCCCAGCACAGGATTTCACACATATTTCCAAGCTTCAAATGAATTCTATCATTTACACCACTTTGAAATCAAGGACTTCACAAGGTTTTTAGTTTTTTAAACAAAGCTTAGGGTTTATTTGTTTCTTTAAATAAGATTTTTATTCATTTCATCAGGTCACAAAGTCAGTGGACCAAAGCCTGTTAATCTAGCCTGTTAGATGCTTTTATTTCACCCTCAGGATTGTGTCTTATTTCATGGGTTTAACAACAGAAAAGTACTAAAAAACATCCATCAAGAAACTGGCAGGTACGAAGATTAATATTGGTTAGGTTGGATGCAATATCACATAAACATAACTACATTTTATTTCATGTATGAATTACAAAAATATTCCCCCAAAGAAAAGGTTCCTTGTACAGATAGCCTGCTTTAGTTAAACAGAACAGGGATTTTAGTTTCCAGCACCTACACTACCACATTACTGATTCACTTTCTTTGCCATTTCAGAAATTTTTACTACTGCCATTAGTAGCTTCTTAGAACATTGTAAGCAATTTGTGACAAGTTAATATACATATGGAGGCCATCTACAAGGAAAGTCTGCCATTCAGCAAACTGTCTGGATTAGAGAGCAAATTCTGCTCTCAACAACCCTCACATTGTTAGTGACCGCTGCACAATTTATGTGCAGCCTTTCTCAGAGAGCACATTAAACTGTCTTAACAGCCTAAGAGCAGCAAGAAAAGGCTACTTACTTCCCAGCTACATGAGCATTTTCAACATAAGCAAGCGCTGCTTCCAGTCCTTTAAGCTGAGCCACTGCATTGGAGTCTGTCACAAATTTCTTTATCAATCCAAGATACTTGGACCATTCAGGACTCTTTTCATCATCTATGTTCTGGAAGAGCTTAAGGGCTTCTTCATAACCATTTAATCTGGCTTTCCACAGCTAGAAGCAGAAATTGGACATTTAAATGTTGTGCTAGTACAGTCTTAATTCACCAATCTCACAAAGTTCTTCAATCATGTTTGAAAGTATGGTCAGCAAGCTGGCATCTGCAGATTTTTTTATCTGAATAACGTGCAACAGGACAAAATACTTGTTTTTCTCCCACCAAGAATGATCTCGCTAGAGAGATGCCAGTGTTCTTCCTAAGTTCTAACAATCACTGATGAGGAGGTGGGAGCCCAACAATGGTTTCAGCTACAGATGAGTAATGAGTGTATGAGTGTACTGATCTTTTAGCACACAAGCTTACACCATGTAGAATATAATGCCACTAAAATCTGCTTAATAAAGGTTATTCAGCCTCTGGGCTGGATAGAGCTGATGCAGTTTCAGAGGTGTTAATATGCACTCCATGTGGCTGTCAAGATTACCTAACCATGGTGCATTTAGGTAAAGGAGCTCTACAGAATCACCACAAGCAGAGACACACAGCAAGCCAAACCCAAAGACAGGATTTCCTACCTTGTGTTCGCATTTCTGATCGATGGGCAGTTTCATCCACTCACTGTCATCCCCCATTGTAAGTCAGGCTCTCTCTATAATTACAGTAATTCCTGTGGAGACAGGAACAAGGTAGAAAACAGAAAAATACATGTTGAGTATATACATGCTTGTACCTAAAAACTCCACCACACCAACCCACCAAATAAAAAAAAGGACAATTCTGTAGCAAATCTCATTGCTAATATGCAACCCAAGTTTGTAATTATATTTAGATAAACACTACAAAGACAAGACCACTATTTTGTTAGCCCTGTGAAGCTACCAGAAGCCATTAAAGATTAGAGAGCAGTACAAATTTGTAGTATTTCAGACACCAGAAGTCTCAATCTGTGAAAATTTTAGTAAGCAGAGAAGACATGCAAAACATAACCTCATCTAAGCTCTAGGAAGAATGTGCTATGATTAAGGCACTAAAACAAAATTAGTTCCCATCAACATTAGAAAACTGACTCTTACTGACACGTGCTTTCAGCAACAGGTGCCATGAATCAGTGTCAAAAAATAATCGTGTGCTAGTGTAAGGACAGTCATTTTAACAACTTTATAAACAGCACAACTGAAACGATCAGTTACTACAAGAAGAACAAAAACCAGTTTTTGCCTTAATTCTAATGTACCCAGCACCAGCAACTGTCAACAAGAGATCAGTGTCTTGCCACGTGTAGGGCTCAAATCCTTACTCCTTTAAGTGTTTTCCCCCTCTCCCCTTTCTTTTTGATCAAAATAAGAATGCTGAGCATTAGGGTACGAGAGACAAAATCTCAGGCTTAATGCTCATCTCAGACTTTGTACAACATAACCTGACTGCTCAGAGAATAATGAGAGAACATGCCTGACACAGGGAGCTCAGGATATGAAAATAGCAGCAGCAGTAACAATGGCTCTAAACATTATTTTTACAAACAAAATCAAACCAGAGACGGAGTAACATTTCAGCACACCAGTGTGAGTGCACAAAGATGAAAACCCTATAAACCGGCCAGCATACACCATTTATCAGTAAAGGCAGATAAGTACACAACACTAGCACAATGCTCCTAACAGAATTTCAGTCTATGCCAGCAAAACTGTATACTTTAGCCTAAAAAGTATTTCATGTAATACTCAGAGGTTTTCTGCAGAAAATTAATCCCTAGTATTGGGGGGGGTGTAATTTCACTGGTATAAGTTAACATAAGCAAGTTCTCCAAAGCTTTCTGTCAGCCAACAACACTAATATACAGCTAACTCAACAGCACAATTATGCTAGCAACAGCCCACAATAAAAACAGTATTTTATTCCTTCCTGGGATTAGTTAGAAGATACAAAAAAAACCACCACCACCACAAAAAAAAAACAAAAAACCAAACCAAAACAAAAAACAACAACAAAAACAAAACGAAACCACACAACAACAAAAAACACACAAAAAATAAAAAACACCCAAAACCAAAACAACAAAAAAACCCCACCACAACAAAGCCACCAAAAAAACCTCAACCCAACTTCCTAATAATTAAAAAAGTAAAACCAAAAGAAACACACCCAAAACCAAAACAACCGCCAGTCACCTATATATACCCACAGCAAAGTACACTATGCTTACCTAAAATATTTACAAGTTCCTATGGATGTTTATACTGTTCTCACAATAATTGCATAAACCTAATAGTTTGTCCAATAGCAATAAAACAAGAGTCAATGTCAAAACACAAGTTGACGACATACATAAACAAGTGTATCCAAGCATTAAGGTTTGTCCTTCTCATTTCCTTTCTCATCACAAACAGCAATGTGGCTATTTTTTCTTGACATCAGCACAGTGGTACTGAAAAGTTTGCTTTTAAAGCAAAAAATGACAAAAAAAATATTGTTGAGTTGGTCAAAGAACTGTAAACCACTGAGAATGAAAGCATCACTGCTCATTAGGTAAAAGCGAAGTACTCCGAAGTAAGTGCCTAAAGCCCATTCTACTATTACTTCTGTTCCATTATCTTTTTAATGTTCAATTTATTTAAAAAAAAAAAAAAAAAAGAAAAAAGAAAGAAAAGCTCTGGGTCATATTCTAGTCACATCATTCTTCCATGTCAGGAACTGACAAGAAAAGAGTACTCTGAATTAAAAGTTACAATGAGAATAAAACTTGAACTTTGAAAGCCCATACCAAAACCAAACCATTGCAAGGGGTCAAAAGGGCACGTGAATTACTATATCTTTTTGCAAACAAGTCCCATCAGCCTTTTGCAGGATCCTACTTTCATCTGTTTAAACTCTTTTGAAGTTCTACTGCCTTCATTTTCTCTGCTCAAATATTTCAATTATTCTCTTATCCCCTCCTTCAGTCTACTGAGAGGGCTTAAAATTAAACAGAAATCAACAGCCTCTGAATTCAAATTCAATGCATTTTACCTATTAAAACAAAACAAAAAACCCTCTAAGAAAACCAAACTCACCCCAAAACAAAACAGGAAAAAAAAAAATTCCACACTCAAAAGCAAGACACTTAGGGTGAACATGGAGATGGGGGGTAAAATAGATCCAGCTCTATGATTGTGATCATTTATTTCCAAAAGAAAAAACGAGATGGCATTCATACAAAACATTTTTCAAACAGCCCACCTAAGAAAGAATGCAGGAGTACCCCAGCACAAACACAGTTACAGCAGCAGAATTCCCTCTGTTGCTCTGGTTAGTTTTGCAGCTAAGTGCCATCAGCAAAGACGCAGCTTTGCCAGTATTCATGGTGTTTGCGTTATGACTACCCTTCATCTTAATGGACCCGCATAGAAACAACAGAGTATCTCTTCAGTTTGGATGCAGACAATATAAATAGATTGGTCACTTCCCAAACTCACACTGTGCCAAGAAAAAGGAGAGTGAATTTTATAGGAAGTTAGGTAATTCTGAATCTTAATCAGAAACTCGGAGGTAATTCAAGCTATTGCCTCTTTATCTTGTTTTGTTGGAAAAACATGCAACGAACCAAAACAAGGACAATAGTTATTCTCAAAGCAAACAGAAAGAAGAAGAAAGCACTAACACACCTGCCAGCAGCAGAAACACCAGGATAAAATTGGCAAGTATACTAAGACAGAATTCCATTTATACGCTGTTCTTTCAGAAAACTGTTAGAAGCATGAGCTTCCCACTTCAAAAATAAAAAGAAACATTTCCTTCTCTCCAGAAATCTGTTCTACCATGGAAAAAATCCTATAGACAGTGACTACCTTACTACAATCCTCAAGTCAGTTTAAATCCTAAAATTAGGAGCAACTCGATTACAAAGGCTTGTCCATTGCAAGACTGATACTGATTTACAATTATTTTTACCCTTACACATATACAACAGTTCAATGTCACAAAGTGCAACCTCTTGCTTGTAAACTCTAGCAATACATTACAGAATCTAGAAGAAAAGGGTCTAGGACTTCCTTTCCCAAAACCACAAGGTACTCAACTTGGAGGAGAACACATGAGACAGACACAGAAAGGGGAGGTGAATGACCATGAAACAGCGTTTCACCTGGGTTTTTTTCAGTCTGGTCAACTCAGTTGCCCCATTATTTTCAGTGCATACCCATCTACAATGGTTATTTCAATTACAAAACGGGTTAAGTTACCTTCTGCTCAGAATTTGATATCTAAAAATAGTGATAAAATTATACTCCCCCCAGTAATTTACAAATCCCTCTAGAACAGATGATTTCTCAGAAAGTATTCCATGGTCACAGAGGGACAGCTCCTTCTCAAACATCCAGTCTTTCTAGCTTCATCACTGCTCACGCCTGTCCTAATGCCAAGATTTTGTACTGTCTACATCTTGCATTTACCAGAATAAAAGACTGTTGTTTCTCCTTTCAATTAAGTCACCGGGTTCTGTATGGTCACAGAGTATTCTGCATTTGACAAAAAGCTTTTTCTTAAAAGCTTGTTTGCAAAGACATGTAAACCTCAAGTCATTACTTCAACATCAAAATAGCAAGTGGCCTCATTATACAATAACGCAGCTAAATTCTGTTATTACTAGTGAATTTGTAGCAATGAAGTGTTTGACCTACTTGTTACCACAACTTGGAACAAACAGATTTAAGTCTTTCATTTTGGTAGGATTCAGAAAACAAGACCTCTGAAGTGACTGAACCACCAAAGTAAGTTTTGTGAGAGACATTTGTCATTAAAGTCATCAACACAACATTCCCAAATGCGAGTCAGCCAACACATCTGCAATGGAGATGAATAACAAATCCTCCCTGACAGTTCTCAGCAGGGCAAGTTTTTATATTATGGAGAAGTGAGAAAATGAAGACCGTGAAGAAAAGAATAGGATCTCCCAAAAGGAGATCACACAAAGAGCAGCAAGAGTGGAAAATATTTACAAGGCAGCACAAATGAAGGAATTTCAAATGTAAAAGCGAGAATTCACAACTGAATATAACTATGTTTGGGAAACAATTTGTCAACACATTAAAAGATGGTGAGACAGTGTCAAAATATTAAAGTTTGGATTAACCACGCACTACTCCAAACAGCTCCTGCTCAACTTCTAAGTGAATGTTTTTCCTACAATTTTGAGGGTTGCATAGCATCAACCTTACAACTTGTAGTACAGGGTCTCGCTAAGAAAAATCTTTACATCATAAAAATTCTAAAGTATGTCTTCTTTTTATCACCTCTCAGTATATTTTACTGTGAAGTGTCAGCTTCCAGACCATTTTCTAGAGAAAAATCTAGAATGGCAAACTAGGAAGCCATTTTATGCTAAACAAAACCAGATGTTTATTGATATTGATTGTCTACTTTTCCCTATTCACTTTCACCTATTGAATATTACTGTTGTGCAAGAACATTGTCACATATTTTCGTATTTTGAAAGATTCTCAAAAATACCAGTCAAGACTAAGTTCCAAGATATCAAGACAGGCCTTTTTAAAGCAAAAATCTTTTTGAAATGTTCCTATACAGTAGGGCACATACTTGGAGAGTATATAGCTGGATGTCAGTACAGCTCATAGTTTTCCTAGCAGAAAGAATTTTTATTTGTTTAATGGCAGTTTTGGGTCATATTTGCTTTTCGGCTCTGAAAAGATGGAGTTTCCCTTTCTTAGAAGTTTAGCCCAGCATGTTTTTTTCATTTTGCCAGCCAAATCTTCCCTTTAGATACAACATAAAGTAGCTCAGAAAAAAGGTTGAGAATTCAAGCAATCATAACACAGTTTTTTATTTTAAACAACATCTGCTCACACTAAGTATTCTGAACACACACATCTCAAAATGATAATCTGATCGGTCAGTGAAACACTGCAACTGTTTTGGTTAATTCCATATAATCAAAAGGAAATTTGAAGTTCAGCTAACAATCCTGAATTACTGATACTTACAAAAGGAGCAAAGAGTCAGAAGAACGTTCAGTAAGACTGTAAATGTCCCACATATTTTTTGATGGCAGACAAAAGAACAAGGTTACAAAACCCACAGAAAATTATTTGCTGCTTAGGTAATAATTTCATAGAATTTTAAAGGCTGGTATTTTCAACTGATAGATGAACTAGAAGTTGCAAGATACACAGAATCTTGACAAAAGAATAGCAAGACCTCAGAATAACAAAAAAAAAAAAAAAAGAAAGGACAAACCACGCTAAAAAGGAATTTTGCAGATTGTGGAGTAGATGATAGCTGAGACAAGTTATTGCTTCAGCAGGAATGAAATGGTATTCAAGAACAAACTGTATTAAATTCTCTCTTCCCTGCTCTAACTTGTATGTTCTAACTCAGTGAAATTTTAATAGTATAAAGGGTAAGTTATTAGTAATGTAAATAAACACTTTTTTCTCATGGATAAACAAGTTTTAATAAATGGCCTCGGAAAGTAATGAGAGCTGTTCTTTTTCATGCACCTAAAAGTGAAAGACAATGTAAAATAAACTGACCTTCTGTTACAGTTAAGAGCAAAAGCAATTTCTAACTGCCTGGGTAAGCCTGGAGTGAAGCCAGTCTTACGGAGCAGAGAAGGGCAAAAGGGCAACACAGACAAGTTTGTGTGCACTGACATAATTTTAAGGATGGCTAGTTGGAGTGAAAGATGTCAGTGGGACACTGCTTATAAGCTGCAAACTCCCCCATCCCTCAAGGTGTTTATAAAGCTCAGGCATGAGAAGTCTCATGTGATGTTCTTTAAAAGGACGGCCTGAACTGCTGATGAAGGAAAGCTCTCGCAGAGACATCACCAACCACGAGCTCCCTCTTCCTCCTAGCCAAGCTCTCTCCAGCACGGCTTCTCTCCGCAACTAGCAGCGTCTCCACCATCCCCAGCATCTTCCAGCAGAGCAACCCCCTACACTTCTGCCCGCAGCCCCAGACTCGCCCCCGCAGCCCGGGGATGTTTCCCGTTCCGTGGGTGTGTGGCCGCAGGCCGCGGTCGGGCACGGCGAGCAGGCCGCCCGCCCACCCGGCATTGTCTCTGCCCGCCGCCCCCGCCCCACGGCCGGGCCGGG
>VYXB01003341.1:170134-218841 GCA_013397135.1 Pachyramphus minor | reverse complement strand
AGTGCGCGCCGCAGCGGGGGCGCGCATCGCGGAGAGAGCGCGCGCCGCACCGCGCCGGGGCCTCGAGCGGCACCGGCCCGGCCACCACCGGGACGAGCGGCGGAGACGCCGCTGCGGGGCCCGGTGCCCCTAGCGAGAGGCTCTGGTGAGGTCCTGAGGCAGCCGCGTCAGGCCGCCCGGCCCTTGGGCCAAGGGCTAAGGCAGCTTGGAGCCGGTTGATTCAGCCTTGGGGAAGGTCCCGTTTAAGGGGAAGGCCTTTCTCCTCTGTACTGTGATCAGTGAGTTTGCAAAGCAGTGACTGAAGAGACGACTGAGAGGGGACCTCATCGATGTCTATCAGTGTCTGAAGGGAGGGTGTCAAGAGGACAGATCCAGGCTCTTCTCGGTGATGCCGAGCAACAGGACAGGGTAACGGACAGAAACTGGTGCACGGGAAGTTCCACCTGAACACGAGGAAGAACTACTTTACTGTGCGGGTGTCCGTGTACTGGGACAGGTTGCCCGGAGAGGTTGTGGAGTCTCCCTCACTGGAGACATTCTATAACTGACTGAACACTGTGCCATGTGCTCTGGGATGACCCTGCTTGAGCAAGCAGGTTGGACCAGATGACCCACTGTGGTCCCTTCCAACCTTACCCATTCTGTGAATCCTGTGCTGTTGGAGTATGGTGTGTTTTCCCTCCTTTGTTTCTTCACTTCAGCCAAAGCAACTGAAGGAAAAATTCTTAGGGGTAATTGGAATAGAAGACAAGGGACAACAGAGTGCCATGCACACAACTGCACCCTTCCATACAGTGCCTTCTCTTTACCCACAACGCTGTGTAAGCATCATCAATTTTTTAAAAAGTGAGGTGATTATATTTTTGCATGACCTGATTGAAATAACTTCTGCACTGTTCTTCAACTGTGAAATGAGCAGGAATAGAGCTAAAATGTTTTAAATGTTTCAGGTACTTCTTTCATCAAAAAGCAACAGAATGTGTTACAAGATTAGCACCATACTGCAGTGCCAGTTATTAGTGGATGTTTCATTCATTACTCAGCCTTTTGCACTATCGAAACTCTTTGTTACAAAGAAATGCAACAGAAGCCTGAACAAAACCCCTTACAGACAGAAAATCAGCTCTTCTTCAGAGCTTTATTTTCCACTGGGCAAGCCTTGAGACCTCTATAGTCCTAATACATTTCAAAAAGAAGATCCTCTTCTGGTGTTGCCGTGTTAAAGGGGCGGGGGGGGAGGGAAGAGGACAAAAAAAGAAAAAAGCAAGGCAGGGGCAGAGTGAGAGGTATTATGTGTGTGCAGGAATTAGCAAAAGTGACTGCAGATATTGAGCCCTTCATTCAAAGTCACGGGGTACAGTGTGTGTTACAATCAGGTTATTCTAAGAACCCAGATCTCCTCTCAAATGAAGCAAAATTGAGGTTCTGTGCAAACAGGTCTGGGAGCTTCTCTTTCAAAAGATTCCAAGTAACATGTATGATTCACAACCAAAAGCCAGGCAGAGTGGTTAAGAAAAGCTAAATTTATATTAAATTATCATCAACCCCTAAAATACTGAACACAGTGGTTAAATAACTCCAGAAAGTCCAATGTCTCCAGTGAGTAACGTTAAAACCATTACACAGGAACACACGGAAATCACTGACGTTAGCTCAGGACAGACAGGAGAGAGGTTTGCTTTTTACATAGTAAATCAGTGCTCAAGAGATCATCCTCCAGTAGCCTTTCTACATTCTTTACATCCTAAGTGCAACGAGGATCTTCTCTTCCCCAGAACAGGAAACCATGATGCAACCCCTAGACAGCATCTCACTGGGGCTGTCTCTAGGAAAAAGACACTAATTTCTGCCCACCTCTTGACAGGACAGGCTGTGTGACATCTTGTTGCTCCTTCTCACTATAATCGTTTGAGGAAGGGAGCAGAGAGCAGTTATGAATGGTTGTTAGGCTGGAGTGTGCAGGGTCCCTCCTAAGAAGCAGCACAGAATATTCAAGGTGGAGATCACAAGCACCATGAGTTGTTGAAAATTCTGTGTTTTTCCTTTCCATTCCACACTTGTGACTCGGACAGCAATTATTTTAACAGGCTGACTGAACCCCAAGTGACAGGTCTGGGCAGATGTTTCCCTTCAACCCCGTCTCACCTCACGATTTTGGCGCATGCTCGCTAAAGCTATTGGGGCAAAAAAAAACCCCAAACTAATTCCAAAACCCAAAGAAACCCTGCTCTCCTACAAGTCAGAGCCTTCCTCCTCAACCCCCTCACTCCCAGCCCTGATGCCCCTGCCCTACATATTATTTCTTTTCAAATCGATTCTTCTGCCTACACTTGAGCCCTCTGATGTTGTCCCTACATAAGGTGGCTTAGATGGGCAAGGTCCGTGTCAGTGATACACACTCTCTTCCCAGTCGAGTCCACACCTCAATCCAAAAGTGCCTCTGCCCAACAAAATCAATGCTTCCCAGGCTGGAGTCAATCAAATAAATAATTAAATAAAAATCTAATTAAAAAAAATAAAAATAAATCCCTCTGGGAATAGGGAAGAATCCCACGTTAACACAGGAAAATTTCCAAGCCTTAGCTCCAGTTCATTTTCCACAGGAATATACACCAGTCAGCCCAATGGTGCAGTTATGGACAGAGTTTCAAGCCACATAGTGAGGTTGAAGCCGCAACCTTCCCCCTTCTGCAAAGCTACCTATGCTGTAAAAAGTACAGCCGACCCACTGGCAACTGTTGTGTTTTTCAGGGGTAGCCAGCCTGTTAGTTAATAAACAAGGTTAGAGCAGCATAGGATGATTTTCCTTTTTTTTTTTAACAGCTGGAAAAATATCACATGGGAGATGCACCCTCCCCCTGCCTCTAAACCATACCCCTAGTGTATGTTTTGCTCTCTTTACACCATGGGTGGGAATGTACTTGACCTCTTTCTAGGAGATAAAGAGGTTACAGAGTTTGCAGTGAGAAATTCTTCACTGGAAAGTTCTGCTTCCAAGTATCTGGCTTAATGCTTAATATTTTACCATGATGCTATCCACGTGACTTGAGGGGTTAATATAAATCTCATTTTTGAGGAAGTGTCAAGAGATGTTTTCTCCATCTTTTTTCCTTCTCAACAATCAGATGACAAGAGAATATGAAAAGGTGGCAATAGTCCTTGGGAGCATGCAAGCCTCAGCTCCAAATGCTGCTGGGCTGTAGCTGCAAGGGTAGGATGACATTCCCCAGAGGGAAAGGCCTTGAAGGCCAGAGAACAACTGAAGCCCATGCAGCTGATGGGAAA
Organism: Pachyramphus minor; assembly: GCA_013397135.1. Classification (NCBI taxonomy): domain Eukaryota; kingdom Metazoa; phylum Chordata; class Aves; order Passeriformes; family Tyrannidae; genus Pachyramphus; species Pachyramphus minor. The sequence continues at coordinate 215,556 of VYXB01003341.1, read as the reverse complement.
AATTTAGTGGTAACAGAAGAATTTAAAGTGCAATTCTATCTGATAAACAACTACTTAAAATGGCCCTTGCAGCTCCCTGATTATTGTCTCCCATTCTAGGTCAAATGGACTCAGCCTAGTAATAAAGCAGTTCCTAACTATCAGCACTGAGCATTCCCCTGGGAAAGACTCAACCTAGGAATTCTCTTGTCCCTTATTATGGTAGTCAAAGGTCCTAAAGGCCAAGATAATTGGGACCTTGCAAAACTGGGACTAGTGGGGACCCAGCAGATTTTCTTTTTCCATTTTTATATCAGTTATGCTAAGTCAAGCAGAATTTAGGTCTTGCTGAGATTCATTTCCTTCCACTAGCTCTGCAGAGCTAAGAGAAATACCAACCTCTTCTTCCCTCAAGTTCAGTAGTCAGACTCCAGTACCCACAGGGAACAGTTCTGAAAGGGCCATTTGCTGACTCTTGTTTTTCCAGAGTAGAAACATGTTTTAATAGGAAAGAGGAGAACAGGAGCAGTGTCCACTGCCAGCAACGGACACAGTGCTCCAATCTGAGCATTTCTTAAAGTTTTTAGTAGCAGATGAAAAAGTAAGCAGTGATGGTCTCACAGAGTCATGGCAACTGTGGTTACCCTCTTTATGCCTTTTAAAAGGTGACCTGATGCTGTGTCAGTGTCCTCTTGAGCCCTAAAGTATACCCCATCTATTACAAGACGTCTCTCAAGTCAGAAACCCCCCTCAACACCAAGCCTCAAAGAGTGCTGCTAGTGCTAGAATGACTAGAGGTACTTCTGTGACCAGGAGCCAGCAATGAGGCAGCTCTGCTCTCTTCATGGGCATTGACCGTGAGCTGGATGGCACAGGACTTGCAGGTTGCCAGGGAACACAGACTCTGAACCAGATTCAGGCCAGGGAGTCACTGCAAAAGTTAACGTGGCAGCTTCCAGGAAAAGGGAACATATAAATAAACCACAGACAGTGAAAATGAGTCAAAAGGGTCTCTGGGTTCCAACCCACCCATCCTCCCTCTCCAACCACAACAGCACAGCTGCCCAAGCTCCTTGCTGAAAGGCAGTCACAGTCTCAGGGCCCCTTGTGAGAGCAGCTGGTCTTTGTGCCCTTCCTTGCCTAGCAGGCAGAGTCCTGTCTTTTTTGTGCAGAGCAGAGGGTAGGGAGGGTCAGAGCATTTCCAAAGTCACGTGCACTTTAGACCTCACTCTCCGTGGAGGGCTTGCGTTGGTGTTTCCAGCCTGTGTCTGGGAGTGAGCCACGCCGTTCAGGAGTGGCTGCTGCTGTGTTCACACTGCTGCACTCAGACTGTTCTTCCTGTAGCAGCTGCTCAGTTTCGGTGTCATCCAGTGAACCAGAACTAGCCTGGATAGAGACTGTGTCTGTCTTCATACAGACGTGGTCCCGGAGGATCCCTCCTCGAGAGCTCCGAATCTGCTTAAGGTCATCCCACTCAGAGTCATCACTGGATAAAAGGCATATCCCCTCCACAATCTTGATCTTTTCCTTGGTGTAGCTGTGGTCAGGACCAGTCTAGGGAGCAGACAGATGAATGAAAAAAATACATCTATGTAAAAATATGGCAAAGAGCAATGCAGAGCCGGAATAAAGACAGTGAAGCACACAAAAAGCTGGACCTCAATGTAAACAGCCACTGGCTTTAATTCCCATAATTGCAGAACCCATTCTAACTTTCCCTTCAGTTCTTTACCACCCCCAGACGAATCCTTCCTGCAAGAGCTCTCATTCCAAATTCCATAAGACTTCAAGTCATGGAAGGTGAATGAGGATGAGCTCGCTCTTCTAATTCAACTGTACATATTCCCTGACAGCAAAGAGTGAACTTAAAAAGGAAGAAAAAACCCCACCAAACAAAATGGGAAGCAGGAACAGACAAAAAAACCTCATGGTAAAAGTAGGCAGGGAATCAATTCTAGGTCTGCAATATGTTTGCATCTGAGTCATTCTAGATTTGCCTCTCAGGAAAGCACAGCTGGAATACCACTGTTGAGTCCGAGTCTCATAGTGATACAGGGGAAGGAGATTATAGGGAAACAATGGAAATTATCAGAGGCTAAAGGGACCACACTGAGATTAAAGTAGTGAAATCTGCCTAACTGGGCTCACTGACAAATAAGGAGCATTAGAACATCTGATATATCCCTGAGGGGGAAGTAGAGGGGGTGGGGAAATATACATTTTGGTATATCTAGGAGCATCAGAATTAAGAGAAAAGTGGAAAGTATTTAGATTCCCAGATAAATAATCTCTTACTTATCCTTTGTAGATAAGGCTAAAATGGCATGAAAGTTTGGGAAATCTATTTCATAGTAACTTTGAAAAACCAAGTCAGGGAAAACTCTCCCCTGCATAAGTCTTGCTGTGATTCCTGCTAGAGGAACTAAGTGATCTAACAGATTATCACAAATAGTCCTACAGAAATTATCTTTTTCAAATCTCATCCACAGAGCCAAAGACAAGACCAAAGAATCTGCCATAGAGAATTACCTATACTTTCTTGACAGACAGTAGAGCTGGCTTAAGGACATAAAGGCGAGAGGGGGGAAAAACAACAAGAAAGAGCAATTAGTATGGGACAGCGCTTGAGCCACACAACAGAGCTTGAGTGAGGGAGGCAGGATCAAACACACAGAGTAGTGATACCTGACGTGAGGATGTGGACGGAAATCAGAAGAGGGAAGATGAGAAGCTATCTGAGTGATAAGAAAGCTTCTGAGGAAAAAAGAAAGGAGAAACTAAGTGCTGCAAGATACCATATTAAACCCTCTCCGTTCTGTGGCCAGAAGTGTGGACCTCTGAAAGCCTTGAAAATGCTCTATTTAATGAGCGCTCTGGGTTTTAATCTATCCCACCCCTTCCAGACAGTGCACAGCCAGGAGCCACATTCTTGTTACCAAACCCCTTCTGGCTGCCTGGTTTCCCTGGTGACTGTCCAAAGCAACCTTGGTGCAACAGTCACTAACTGACACCTGTATCCGAAGAAGACAATTACAATTTACTCATGTACTTTGAGGGCCAGCAACCAATGCACATGAAATACAGGACACCGTGGGCGTGGGAAAGAAGCAGAGAACTAAAGACAGGTCAAATTCACTACAGCTCACTGGGGAAGAAGTGCTGCTGGCTGATCTCCATAGCAGTCTCAACAATTCATTGAAGCTGTTCTCCGATGTCCTAGAGGTAAATGCTGACAAGTTGCAATGTTTTCACATACTGAGGCCTGTTATACTCAACAGCAGCTTGAGCTGGGCTCTCATGCCCTCAGTAGCAGCTCTTACCTCTTTCTTATAGCACAACTGGTTGTACATGGTTGGTTTGGGAATCGATTCAATCTTCACCTCCTGGGTAGATGTCCGATATGAGGGATTACTGTAGGTTAGGTTCCCCACACCAGGGTCCGTGAACTTGGACTTATTATGCCTAGAGGGAGAAAGAGGTCAGAAAAGACACAGGGCCCTACTGCCAGGATCCAAAGTTCCTGAGTGCTCAGCAAGTGGAAAGCTCCAGTAATCTTCACTTCCCTCAAAGAAGAAATGGTGGCTTCACCTGGCTCTTCAGTTACTAGTCCATTTACTAGCTATAAGTACAGCAAGGCACTGCCATGTAACCACAAAAGCTCTACCGGGAGGAACTGGTGAAGTTATCTGGCAGAAAGCATATGAGCTCATACATCCACTGCAATATGAATTATCTCCCATCCCTGTCCATAACCTCATAAGGTCTCTGCAGAAAATAAGCCTTCAGGTAATAGAACCATATTCCCAACACTTCAGAGGCACAGGACTCAAACTGCTTCCAATGGAGAACAAAAGGATTCTAAATGACAATAAAAAAAGATTAGGTGCTTTCAGGAGCTTTCTTCTCCTACAACCCTAGAGTTTCCTATTGGCCAGGAGAGGGGGGAAAAAAGATCACTTACCTATATATAATTAAAGAAGCAATAAGCAGCAAAATAAACAAGATGCTGAGGAGACCTCCAATAATGTAGCTGACATGCAGTCCTTCTCCTGAAAGTGAACACCAAGGGTAATTTATGCACTCAACTTTCACTGGATAATACTGACCTTTAGTGTAATGCCTAATGTGGGGGCTTTACCCATACAGAAGTACATAAAGCAAAATATCAGCACATGAAAGTTTAACAGAGGATTTTGTTTGGCTTCATATGAAACCAAACATATTACAACCCTTACTCCCACTCAGGCCTCAGCAAACCAAGGAGCATTGAGATCTCTGTAACAGGGTTGGCAAAGGAAGAGTTAGACCCCCTTACTGACAGGTTACTCCTGCAATGGGAAACAATTACCCTAGTCAACCATCTTCAACTCAACACAAAGGGGACAGTGAAGAAGAGTATCATTAATGAGAAGAACCCAGTGGACAAGGTATGAGATGACAGAACCAGAACTATTCTTCAGACCAAAGTGTCATATGAAAAAGGCCCCAGAGAGGCTAATAAATGTCTATGACTGACGTTCACCCTTAGATGCACTTTCCTCTGCTCAGTGCGCATTTGAATAATTCGAGTCTGAGTTTCAGAAATTTGGATTTCAGACACCATGGACTGAATGCCCTGGGCACATCTGGAGGAACAATCCTGGCGGAGAGGAGTTAAAGAAAGGAACTCACCCATAGTTGCCAAGACTGCCTCGTTGGCATGAGTGCACAAGCCTTGCCTAGCATCTTTGTCAGAGCAGCTGAAAGACAGAAGGACAAACAGTTACTGCAAGTAGAATCAACAGTATCAAAGATATCAAAACCCAGGATGGAATGGGCTAGCACTGATATCCTTTCAACTTCCAGTTCAACAACAGAGGTCTTCCTTTCTCTTCTTCAGTGTTTTTCTGTATCCAGAGAAGAGAGGACCACATGCACATGTATACAGGGATGCGTGCATGTATGTATCAATCATCAGCCTGCAATATCCTTATATCTAAGTCATTCTAGATTCGCCTCTCAGGTACACAGGTGTACATGTGTATGCATCCGAAAACAAGTTTCAGCATCTGTGCTGAAGCAAAAATCCAAACATCTCAGAGTCAGCACTAAGACATTTCTATCCAATAAATCACACTCAGCAAAGTGGAAGCTTTGTCTTGTGAATAAGTCAGCCATATATTATGGAACACAATTTTTTTCTGAGCTGTATAGGCTGTAGGGAATTAGCAGAAAAAAGTCTCTTAACTACCTGCATTGTAACTTTAAATTTTAGAGGTGCCAAGTTTCTGTTCTGCCCCAAGCAAGCTCTCCCATTGCAGCCAGGGCAGAAGCACATCCTCAGATGCCTGGGTTAGGTCTGAGATGTGTCAGTGAATTAAAGCAACGCTCCCCTGTCCTCCTCTCAGAAAAGAGTTCTCAATTTTAGGAGTTCAAAAATCAATCAAATGAATGATACATGGTCTAAGGAGGATTTTAACACTTCAGCATAGTCAGCCTAGACACAATTTCAATAGAACAGACAAAGATTCTGCACCTCTTTCTTGCCAGCTCAACAGTGTTCTGCATTCTTTGTAATAATGTTCCCCCCATTAAGAACATGAAATCTGGAGCTGGAATAGCCTCTTTCAGCTAGGGATAGATACGTTTAGATAATGACAACCAGAGAGGGTTTGCATGTGGCACCTTGCAAAAGCTGTGAGTTTCACACCCCAATTCCAAGAGAACAAGAGCACTTACTTTCCTTCCGCTGCTTCCAGAGATGTGAGAGGTTTGGTTGTTGAGGTATCTACTCTGCCGGGTGGTGTTTGACTTCTCTCCCTTACACTGGTTGGTTCAGGACCAGGGGGCACCACACCAGGAACTAGAACAACAGAGAAGAATAAGCATGTCCCCCAACACTGTGGGACAGACAAACAAGTCTGACCGGCCGTTTCTGAAACTCTCTATAAATTATATGAGCAGCTTTCCCATCTCAAACCCAGTCTGTCAGCAGAAAAAGGCTCTATTGCTCACACCACCCACCTCATTTCCATTATACAACTCTGCATAAGATTTATACCCTGGAGAGCCTCAGCTGCTCCGGTTGCCACTGCATAAGCAGTAGCACTGACTCACTTATGGAAGCTACTACCCAAGGGTCACTCAGTAAACTCACTAGTAGAACAGGGCCGCCCATCTGGTTCATCCGGACACGCGCAGATAAAGTCAGAAGCCCTGGCAAAGCAGAGGTGAGTGCAGCCTCCATTGTTCACTCCACAAGCATTAGTACCTGGAAGGAACAAACAATCTTCTAAATATGTTGCACGTAACCAGGTAGGAGATCAGAACAGCCACCTTTTTTCCTGCTCAGCCAGAGATAACTTTGTAGAAATCCAGCAAGTTACTATGCTTTTGGCACATGCCCTTTTTGTCTGACTGCTAACAAAGTGATGACAACAGCCAGATGCTGATCGGATTAGGGCAGTCTTGAAATAAAGACACTGGAAATCCTTAGACAGAAGCCCAGACAACACAGTTGCACAGATAAAAAAATAAAAAGCTCACATTCTTCTGTTTTAACACAATGTCAAGTGAACAACACAGAAAGTGACATTTACTAATCAAAGCTCTAACAGAACACCATTTAGATGTACTTGACTGTAGACAAGGAATGGGCTGAGGAAGATGTATTAATAGTTTGAGTATAAGAAAGGATGTCATCCTCACTTGACATCCATAGTAGCACAGTGGTTTCAGAGTTCCGTTTGTCTACAATTAGCATTTGCCTGAATCAAGGTCCTCCTATTTACCTGTCTGCCTCTGAGGGGAAACCACAATGATATCCATCAATCCCTCAACATTGGCCAGGACTGTCTCTTTGTTCCGCCCAGAATATTTGTCCACTCTCTGGATAGATTTTGTCTGCCAGTCAGTCCAGTATATCCATCTATCCTGCTGCTCAGGGAGACAGCAAAGAAAAATCACAGCTGTTAACATATTTAGCTACACAGACAGAAGATACCCATAAAAAACATATCCCAGTGGCAGAAGGCCCGAAACAAAGGCCTTTTCAAACCCTTACCCTCTTATTGTAAAGAAGATTACTGTCTACACCCCACAGGAGTTCAGACAAACTTCCTTTGTTAGCTCCAGAGAAGATCTAAGTACTGTCCCCTCAGCCATCTTCCCCAGGCTCTAACACTTCCCTGGCCCCACACTCCACTGTCCAAACTCATCAACATACTATGGAGAACAGTAGCAGCGGAAAATTCTTCTCACCTGCGTCAGAGCAAAAGGATGTGACACCTGGCTGACCAACACCTGCCGTAGCTTCCCACTGAGATCACAACTCTCTATGCGATCAAGGTGTGCATCCACCCAGTATATCCTGAAGGAACAGGGAAAGAGATGAGCTTCCATTCTATACATCTCCACTTTCTAGTCATTCACTAGCCAAGATCATGGAATTATAAGATGAATCAGAAAAGAAAAACAAAAAACCTAACCAAACAAAACGCAAACCACCCCTAAAACAAACCCAAACACACAAGTGCTACTTCAACAAACAAAGCTAAGAGTTACATTACATCCTTTAGCCCTATGCAAGTATAAGAAAATCTTTCACTGACCTCCTGGTGTCATAATCCAAAGTCAATCCATTGGGCCACCCTAGGTCAGTGTTAATCAGGATTTTTCGTTCAGAGCCATCCAAGTTTGCCCGTTCAATTTTAGCAATGTGACCCCAATCTGTCCAGAAGAGGTACCTGAAAAGATAAAAGGACAAAGAGAAGATAATTTCATTTATCCTAGTGAAAGTTTCAGTTATGAATGAAATGGCCAGATTCTTCTATTCAAAAAAGATAATATGGTCTGTAGTCTGGATCTCACAGCTATCTACTAACCATCAAATTCACCATTTGCCTGACTACATGTCACTTGGAGTCAGCCCCTTGCTGGTACCTGCAGATTCACATGGCACATCTCTTCTTTCTTCCACAACCTCCTCTTCCAATCTGCCTCTGTACAGTCCTTCTCCCTGCCCCACCAATAACTACCATACCTACCCCTTCTTGGGAAAAACAGCAATGGCTCGGGGCTCATCGAGGCTGTTATTGATCAGCACTTTCCTGGAGCTTCCATCCAGTCTAGCTACTTCAATGGTATTGCGTCCTGTGTCTGTCCAGTAGAGGTTCCTGGCAACCCAGTCCACTGCCAGGCCATCCGTAGTCTTCAGACCCTGACCAATAACAGTTTCCATGTTGCTGCCATTCAGATCAGCCCGTCTGGATAGAAACCAACAACAAATGGCAGTGAGAAATGGTAGGCAGGGTAGCTCCTGGAAAACCTTCACACCTCCATCAACCACCACCATCAACCATAGGGCCACTGCACACTCTTACCTCCCTAATACCTTTTGCCCCATAGTCTCCATTAGGTTAAACAGACCTTCAGCATTTAGTTCAATAATATACATGATACTGTGTACCAAAGACAAGGTGTAAGTACTGGTTTAGTGGCAGCATCTCAGTCTACCCAATTTACTGGCACACTCCCTGTACAGCCCTGTACTGTGGCACAATCAGCACAAGTTGCTGGGTGACCTGGGCACCGGCCAAGCAGATGACTCATACCTACCTGATAACATCAAGAAATACATCTGTGTAGTAAATCTTGCCATCCACACTATCATAGTCCAGAGAAATGACATTGTTGAGCTCAGGGACAGGTATGTGCACATCTGTGTGGTCACTGGTGTCCAGTGAAATACGACGGATGGAAGCACGGCTAGAGAAAAGCAGGTAGGTCTCTGGAGAAGAGTCACATGTCTGTTCATCTCTCTTCAGCTGGATACCAGTGGGGCAGGCACAGGAGAAACCAGTGGGATGAGGCAGGCAAAGGTGGGAGCAGCCACCATTACGAAATCCACATTTATTGAACCCTTTAAAATAGGGAAAGCATAGTCTAAGGATCCCACAGACCAAAGCTTTATATTAAAGGCTATATACATGCACAACTTGCTAGTAGCTGATTTCATCCCTACCATCCCAGCCTTGCTGGGAATCTACAGGCCTTCATACAGAGACACTCTCCCTTCCTCTCCAAGATTCATGGTGGGTATGGGCATGGTTGGTAAGGAGAACAGGAAGCCCCAGGAGAAGAGGAATCATTAGTTGCAAAATCTTGACCTGTATTCCTTGCAAATCATAGTTTTCCCATGGAAAAACGAACAGCCAAATGCCCACAGATTCACCCAACTGCAGTTTAGCTTTATTACTGCTACAAATGGTAATGCTAACAGAAAGATCCAACCCTGTGGGGAAGCAGTGTGACAATGCACCAGAGGCCAGGCTGACAAAGAAGCTTCTGTTTCAACTTAGCTGCACACAGTGGCAAGTAAACAAAGGCATCAGAGAAGCCTGCTGAAAGTGCTTGACGTATTAGGGTCATTTTTTTAATTGTAAAAAACCCAGCATACTACTTCACTAGGAGGGAATAAGCTCAGAATATAGGTGCAGGGAGTGGGAAGAAGACAACGGCGATACGATGGCTAGACTTTTGGTCAGCTTTAAGTAATATTGCAAAGTTACGCTGTAAAGAGTGATGTTCTGCTGTTAGTAACCACAGAAAAAGCAGCACAGTTTTCTGTAGAAGTACACTGGGGAAATTCTACCAAAACAAAGCCACAGCACAAAGCAACAACTTCCACTGAAGAACAAAGAGGCAAGATGCGGTTGTATAGGATCCCCAAAGAGTAACAAAAAATTGACTCTGTTACAGAAGAGTTGGAGAGCGTGATATATATTAAGAGCAACTAAAGTTGTAGAGATTTTGCACAGCAAAGTGGCACACAGGAAGATGAAGCCTGAAATGATTGGGAAAAAATACTAGAACTTGAAATAAGATTTCAGCAACCAGTTTAAGAGGAATTAGTGTCTTTTGGAGTTATAAAAAGGAAATTGTCCAATGCCACTAGACTTTGATGAAGCCTAATAGGGCATGACTCATTCAGTCCTCCTAAGAAAGTGGCTCTGCTGTGTGTGAGAATGAGGTTGTCAGTGCAATCCAGTGAAGGAAACGGGATGAGGGGTGTCAAAAGGTATGCGGCAGTAAACGAAGACTAGACCTTTAGGGTTGGGTAAACAGGAAAAGTGCAAAAGTAATTAAAGAAGAGGGAAGAAGAAAAGAAAGCTGCTTTTTGAGAAGTTACTCTGTCACTCATGCTTTACATCAAAGGACTTTTTTCAATGACAGCTCTGAAGGACTGTCCTAGTCACCACAGACACCCAGTGATTTAGGGGCAGCCTAGGAACTTACCCAGGGGTCGTGCCCTATCAACGGCTTGGATGTCCATAAGGCCAGGCAAGTTTGCCCTCACCAAGATGACATTGGCACCAGTGTCCTTGTCAGCCCTGTGAATGCTGCGGGTTTGCCAGTCAGTCCAGTAGATGTAAGAGTCCAGCAAAGTGAGGCCATAGGGATGCTGCACTGGAGACAGCAGGGTGTGGCGGTTCGCACCGTTGAGATCTGCAGCCTCGATCCGCTAAAGGAAAAAGGAAAACATCAGCCCCATACTAAAAGCACTGCTCCTCTTGCTAGCACTTACTATATCAAGAGGGACACAGAGTCTAAGCGAGTGATGTTATTCGGGTTCACCCTGCCCCATTGCCCAAGCTCTCAGAAAAGCTTACATTCCCCTTGTTTTTTTGACAGCTTGTTCAAGAGCTTCAGGAAAGCCCCCAGGGCTACAGAAGACCCAAGACAAATAATGCTGAAGAACAGAATCAAACCTCAGTATGTGCATCAGCCCACAGCAGTTGGGATCCAGCCTTATCCACTGCCAGTCCATTAGGCCAGCCCAGGTTGTTGCTAATCAACACCACACGTCCAGAGCCATCCATCCCAGAGCGTTCCAGCTTGGCATTCTCACCCCAATCCGTCCAGTACATATACCTGGGGAAAAGTCAGCAAGTATTATGGAAAAGGGGATCAGAAGTCCTGTGTTAACCCCTAGACAACCTCTTGACAACACTAACCCCATCTCATGGTATAAAGCTATTGCCCGAGGGCTGTCCAGGTTCTGCCAGACCAAGACTTTCCTCATGGAGCCATCAAGATTGCCTACTTCAATCCGGTTAGTTCCTGTATCTGTCCAATATATCTTCCTGCCAATAGCATCCACAGCCAGCCCATCTGTAGTCAACAGACCTGAGAAAGTAGAAAGACATACTGGTCACAGCTTATTCTCCCAGCTTAGTCAGGAACTTCAGGTATTCCTCTTGTTCCTCTCATCAGGCAGTTGCTTCAGGCTTTGCTTGCCTTTCCACCAAAGATTTATTCTACCAGGGTATCAGGGAATTACTTCTCATGCAGCATGGAGGCAAGAGGTTCTCAGAACAAAATTTCCCTCACCTGTAGTGATGATGTCCTCAAATTGTGAGCCATCAAGGGCAGCCCGACTGATTTTCCGCAGTGCGCTGTCTGACCAGTAAACCTTTCCTGCATGGAAAAAGAAAAAGAAACTTGAAAAAGCCCAGAACCAAAAAAATCCCAAAACAAATCGCAACAACGAAACAGCAAAATCCTTAAAAAACTGATCCAGGTCTCTGACTACCAGCTACACCATTCAAAACGGATCTGACTGCGAAGGAATAACAACAGAAAAAAAGAGTATTAAGCTAAAGCAATAAAACAGTACAAATTATCTTGTTCCAGTTCTCCCTCAAATATGTAGGAGTACTGATGCTGTGACCTTCACACCAGTACAGAGAACATGTAACACTTTACCAGCTAATAGTAGAGTCCCACGTCTGGTTTCTCAAAATGTCCCAGAGGACAGCAATCAGATCATCTACCTTACCATGCAACAATGTGTTTACATCCAGCACAGCATCAGATTTTTACTATACACGAACAGCCAAACTCTCAACTCTACTGCTGTAAAAGGCCTCAGCAGGAAGAACGCTTTCTTAAATCCGAAATGCAGAACCACCTCACCAAGTATAGCAGGCAGCATTTTCCCATGGTTTTGGAATTCTGTTTTCCTAAAAGGATATTCCTTTCCTTATTGGAAAGCAACTATTTGCAGCACATACGAGAAAAAAACCAAACCTACCCAAATCCACAAGCTACAGTAAGATCTGTGTGTGGGTGTTTACTCAAACATTTAGATATGAAGTCACTTGTTGCCTTTCAAACACAGTCAGATACACTAAGAAGTTCAAACCTTCACGAGGATCCACTCCAATAGCAATGGTGTTCTTCATGGTGACATTGACTGAGACAACAACATCTGCAAAGTAGGGGATATCCAGAGAGACCATCCGGATGTCAGTCCTTCTGGCAAAGATCAGAAAGCTGGTCATTCCTGCAGAGTTGAAAATGAACAGCTATCAGCAAGGAACAAGTTCAGTCAACTGTATTTATCGAATTCTGGAAGTTACATCCACTTCAGTGGAAAAGAGAAAGTGTCTCAGGCAGATCTTGGCTTATGGACAGTCTGTGTACAGAAGCTTTACTGAGCATCATTTAATGCTTCTTAACATCCAAGTTGAAAAGCAGTGCACTCATACAAGAGTTACTTCTACTATGCGTGGGAAATAGGAATTAGGAGTAATTTTTTTCCCACTAAAGAGAAAAAGTGGATGTACCATGGCCTGAAGCTGGGTGCCTTCCACAAAAAGAGTCCTTCAAAAGTGGGTCGATGGGAGGAGTGTAATCAGACCTACTAAAGAATATAGCACCTTGTAATTAAAGAATTCACTTTAAGATTAGGGTAAAAGTATGGGGGAAAATGTGGCATCTGGTTTAGTTGCCCAAAATAATTTCAAGAAAAAACTCTTCTTCATCAATCCAGTAACCAGTAAGTTTCTCCACAGTAATTCCCACTCAAATTGACGGTACAGGAACCAAATGGGTTTTTCAAGGCGTAAAGCAAGTAAGCAAATAAAAGTGAACTTTGTTCTCTAACAAGGCAGAGGCAAAATGTAGCTGTGATACAAAACTGCAATGAGGATCCTACAGAGAGGACTCACCAGGGGAACAGGTCTTGCCATCAGATTGCAGGTTGATCCCTGTAGGGCAGGTACAGCTATAACCTTTTGGAAGTGGTGCCAAAAGGCACAGGTGACTGCAGCCTCCATTGCTAACTTCACAAGCTGTATGTACTATAGAAAAGAGGATAAGAAATCCATGAGCCAGGGGCACTTGCACAAAAAAGGGATGCAACAGCTACAGAAATGCACCCTAGAATGCCCTTAAATACCAAGTTGAGAGTTAACTCTCATGCTTTGATATTCCACACAGATACTTTAGACAATGAGGGCTGACAGGTCAGCTTCTCACAGAAAAGTGCCACACAGCAGAGCCTGAGCAAGCTCTCAGCTCAGTGTGGCTTGGGGTGAGCTCTGTACCTTGTGGCCTGTGCCGATGGAAAACATGAATATCCATAAGATTCTCCAGATTGTCCTGCAGCGTTTTCCGAGACTGCCCAGTCTGTCTATCTGCGCTCTGGATGCTTTTGGCCTGCCAGTCTGTCCAGTAGATTCTCTCGCCATAAAGAGTAAGTCCAAAGGGGTGAGGCAGATTGCTCCCAATCAGCACCTGGTCAGATTGCCCCCCAGGCCCCCCCCAAAAAAATATTACTGAGAAGTCACTAAGGAGGAGAGGCTTCCTTTGCCCCCTCTCAATATCATAACATACAGTCACAGTAAAAGGAGAGTGATGAGGCAATGCTAGTGCTCAGAAGGAGCTTCCATCACAACACAGTGTGCAATTGAAAGGCAGTTCTTCTCTCCCAGTGAAAGCAGCTGTGTGCTTTGATCTGTAAACTTCCCTTTCAACTGGAAAAAGAGGCAGGGGCCATCAGCACTCTGTGCTCTAGGACTTACACCTCAGGCTCCCAGATTTCCTCACCAAAGATGGCTTCCTTACCTTCCTGTTGCTTCCATCCAGACTGGCATACTCAATGGTCTTCATGCCTGCATCTGCCCAGTACAAGCGCTGTGACTCGTAGTCAATGGCCAAGCCATTTGGCCATGTCAGGTTGGAGGAAATGATCACCAAGCGGTTTGAGGCATCCATACCAGCACATTCAATTTTAGGGTTGGCTCCCCAGTCAGTCCAGTACATGAACCTGAAAAGAAGCCCAGACAGAAGTGAATGCCCACACTTTTTCACTGCCTCTACAGGCAGGCAGCATTACAGAGGAGCAAGAGAGCCTGGTGCCTTCAGGCCCTAGCAGGAAGAAGCATTAGACTACTACTGCACTTGTGTCCAGCTTTGGGTTCTTGTAATGTACCTAAGACCATACCCAAATTTATATACTTTCTACTGGCTATGGGCTGGTCTAATTATGACCATACAGAAAAACGTTCAAGAAAATAGGTAAAGGTCTAAAAATAAACCAATTATTTACCAGTCTCCACCATTGGCCCTTTACACTCTTGTTGCATTTGTCTTCCAGTCATTCACTCAAGGAAAGACTAGCACACTTTAGTTGAAGACCTCAATACTTCTAAAGCAATGGCTGGCAAGCTTTTTCCTATTCATCCTATCCCCAACTCCACAAGGTCTGAGGATATCCTTCTGACTAAAACTCTAATTGATAAGCAGAAAGCTTGAATACAAATTCAACATACATGGGCCTCATTCTCCACAGTTTTTGTACCACTTCTTTAGTTATTACATCCCCAAGGTAAACAGCCAGCTCCTGCAAGATCAACAGCACAAAAGGCAATCATCCCTGCTTATCTTGTTCCATTAGCATCTAAAATCAGGTCTCTAGTTCCAGTCTTTGTCAGGTAGTAGAACAGCCACAGCAGTGAGAAAAGCAATTGCACAAAACCAAAGAATCTGAACATCTTCAGACATGCAAAAATTACTGTGTCATCCCAGAAGAAAGAATCTCTCACCCTCCAACAGGGTCCACCACAATATCTCTAGGTCTGTCTAGGTTCTCCCAGATTAGAACTGTTCTCATGGTCCCATCTGTGTTGGAGACTTCTATCCGATCTGTTCCTACAGAAATCAAGAGAGAAAACGACAAAGAGATCAAAGACCTCTGTGATTGCAAGAGCTAAGGCAAAAAAAATTCCATATAACAATGCATTCTTCCCCTCCCATCCATCTCTGTTGGCTGCCAGAAGATAGGTAAGAAATGAGGCTCAAAGTGTCACTTTCCATTCTCTCAAGTCACCTCTGTGGTTTTTACTGATGTGGAGGCCTGTATGGATATAAACCAGCTCTTTCCTAAACCCACAAGGTATCTACACAGGCATGAGAGAACAGCTAGAAAAGAATAATCTTCCTTACATCTCTCTAAACCATGACTCTCCAGCAAGGGAACATCCTCCAAATACTACTTGCTGCACCCCATGAGACACTGTTGCAAGATACATAAACACACACAATCACAAGCTCTGCAGCAAGACAACAGTGATGCTTGACTTCTATTATAAATCTTTCTACAGAATTAGTACTGGGGGTACTGCAAAGAGAAACAAACTAAGGTTTGCACCTCAATTCATACTTTGTTACAAGGATGAGATGAAACATGGGATTTTTTCTACACAGAAACAGACAAACTTGGAATGAGACAGAACTAGCCAGCTGATTTTCAGTTTTCTTGACTAATAAGGAAGACAGAAGTCTAGGTAAAGCCAAGGATCGCAGTACCTGCATCAGTCCAGTATAGCTTGTTGGTGACCCAGTCAATTGCCAGCCCAGCTGGACTTTCCAGGCTAGTGTCCACCACAACCTAAATAAAAACAAAAAGAAAAGATCCTAAGTGAAATTAGACCTTAGGGAGAAAGCACTTGCCCAAAGCACTACCCATTCACAATGTTAACTTTCAAAAAGCAAAAGCCCAAGCAGAGTAAAGCCACACAAGAGAGAGCATTAAGGACGTAGAAGTTCAAATAAGGCTTGCATTTGGAGAAACATCTATTTTTCATGCCTGTTCAACCTGCAAATCCAAATGTTGAACTCTGTTCCCCTCATTTATAGGTAACGTTAGCCTCAGGGCACGTGTAAAAAGCATTCCCAAGGAGCATGACTTTTGTTCCAAATATGGAACATAACACAGGATTTAATACTTCAGATTTTTAGGGCTACAACAAAGGAACTGACTGTAGCTCACAAACCACCATGCTTCATGTCCCCATACAAGCAGTAAAATACACCAAACTTGTGTATGAAGTGTCTAGTGATCTCAGGGCTCTTCTGAGCCAAAACCAGGCAAACTACAAAAAATCCACGATGAACTGCAGTGCCCTAAAAGGCCAGAGTATCTCAGTGGCTTCAAATCTGATGCTCAAGCAGTCTCCTGGATAGATGACCTCCACATTCAGTTAACACTGTACCTCCTGGTTTGATCCATCCCATTTTGCTCGGCTGATTGAGTCAGTGCTAACATCTGTCCAGTACACATAGTCATCCTTTGAGTCCCAGTCTAGAGCCACAGCACTGCGAACATCAGCAAGGGGGATGACATCATCTGACAGGTCATCAGTGTCAAAGCTGATCCGACGGATGTCCATCCTTCGGGCAAAAAGCAGGAACTTGTCAAGACCTGATCAAAGGTCGAAAGGTCTTCTTTTAATTTCTCTAAGTTCAACAACACAGTGATAGACAGACAATTCCCTGATATATCTACAACCTTAACCACCTATACAATTTCTCATTGGCAAGTCTTTGGCTGTTTTTTTTTAACTGGAAGCAAAATATCACTGGGAGAGGATGGGTGGGGTGGATGGGCGAGGGGGAACAGAGTAGTTGTGAGCTCTCTCCTGGGGGGTAACCTATGCTGAGGGAACAAAGCCATATTCTTCAAAGAATGGCACAGACCTCCCTCCAAATGAAATAGCTGTTTGAAAATAGCTCTTGAGAATCTAGGAGATAGTTGGTCTACTTCTTTCACTTGGTTGCAAACTTAGAGAACGGCACCAACGAAGAGGACTGAATTTTTTGTTCATTACTGAACATTAGTGAAGCTCTTATGGGAGCTTCAGGGAGACAATCAGCTGTGTCAGGCAGCATGGTGTCAATAGCAGCCCTGAAATAAGGACCCAAGGATGGAGTTTCACTCTATTCCCACACATAAAGCCTAGTGAGGGCAACGAGAATGTACAACAGCGGAATGCACCAAAAAGGTGAAGCATCCTCTGGTGGGACCTTAATACTTGCATCTCCTTGAAAGCAAGTGCTTCTGCTGCTTACTCCCACCGCCAAACCTCTGCCACCCACTGAACACCTGAGCACGTGGTCCCACCTCACTTACTCTGGGCGCAGGCATGGCTGCTGGTCTTGCGAAAGCCCGTGGGGCAGGCGCAGGTGTAATCCTTGCTGCTCGGCAGGCACAGGTGAGTACAGCCCCCGTTGTTGTCCCCACAACGGTTTCTCCCTGCTCAAGTAGCCAAATAAGAAAACAACCACGCATAAAACAAAGAGTAACAAAAAGAGGAAAAATATCAGCTGAGGTGTCAAAACCCACAAGGATATGGTAACTCGTCTGCCCAGAAGTTAATTGACAATAAGGAAACTTATGACAGGGCTCAAGTACTGCTTGGACAATGCTCTCAGGCACATGGTGTGACTCTCAGGGATGTCCTGTGCCAGGCTAAGAGCTGTACTCAATGATCCTTGGGGGTCCCTTCCCACTCAGCTTATTCTGAAATTCTGTATAAACTAAAGCACTAACTCTATTTTTAGGGCTAAATTTTGAAACAAATTTAAATAAACCCATTTCTAGAGCAGATTACGGCAATTGAAGAGAGGAATAAGGGAGGTGTCAGTCATTACTATGACCACTTATGAGCTTTTGTCCCCTCCCAAACCAGCTCTTGCATAAACAAGCCCCAGGTATTTCCTACTGAAGGGCCTCCACCCCCCGGTGTCAGCAGGGGGAGCTGCGGTAACACCCAACTCCGACATACCCGGGCTGAACGATCTCAGCAGAACAGCCGATGGAGCCAGTTCTGCAACAGCCCTGGGCACAGGCACAGATGTGCCGACGCATATGTGGCGAGGTCTGCCTCACCATCTCCCCCCTTTACAGGGTGGGTGCCTGCAGGTCTTCTAGTGGCTCAACAGGGTCTCTACCCTTACCGCAGTTACCTGCTGGCTGACGCTGAGGATGAAGTGTGTGGATGTCCATAGGGAAGTGGAGCTTGTTGCGGATGATCTCCTGGTTCTTGCCTGTGAATTTGTTGGCACTGTTGATGCTCTTGGTGTGCCAGTCTGTCCAGTACAGACTGTCCTCAAACACGGTGATAGCAAATGGGTGCGGGAGCCCTATAAAAGACATCCAGAAGAGGGATATAATCAGGTCTAACATGACTCAGGCTAGCAGGGAGACAAGGGAAAGCTCTTTCCATTGCCCCTTAGGCTTTACTGCTCAAATACACTTTACACGACTATAACAGACAATTCCTCTCTGCTATCGTATGACCATAGAATCATAGAAGGTTAAGGGGTTGGAAGGGACCTTAAAGATCATCTAGTCCCAACTCCCCCACCATAACCAGGGACACATTCCACTAGACCAGGTTGCTCAAGGCCTTATTCAACCAGGCTTTAAACACTGCCAGGGTTGGGGTATCCACAGCCTCCTGGGGCAACTTGTTCCAGTATCTAACCACCTTCACAGTAAAAAATATCTTCCTAATACCTAACCTGAATTTCCCCCCTTTCAATTTGTATCCATTACTCCTTGTGCTATCACTGCAGTTCCTGGTCAAGAATCCCTCTCTGGCTTCCCAGTAGGCCCCCTTCAGGTACTGGAAGATTGCTACAAGGTCTCCACGCAACCTTCTCTTCTCCAGGCTGAACAGACCCAACTTTCTCAGCCTGTCTTCACAGGGAAGGTGCTCCAATCCTCTTATCAACTTTGTGGTCCTCCTCTGGACTTGCCCCAACAGTTCCATGTCCTTCCTATGTTGGGGACACCAGAACTTACGCAGCACCCCAGGTGGGGTCTCACAAGAGCAGAGCAGAGGGTGAGAATCACCTCCTTCAACCTGCTGGCCATGCTCCTTTTGATGAGGCCACTGATGACTGGGTAGCAAACCCTATCCCTCAGTGGTGGCAGAATTCATTCCACAGTGAAAGAACAGGAGACAAGCACAGAAGCAGGAACCAGAGTCTCTGAAACTCAGAGTAGCACTGTGCTACTCTACTGTCTTCACTGCAGAGAGCACTCCCCGTACGTAGCCCTGTTACTCACCTTGGCTAATAACAGCTTTCCTGTTCCGCCCATCGAGATCAGCCCTCTCAATAACATGATGTTTGGCATCCACCCAGTACATTCGATGTCCTGCATAGTCAATGGTCAGTCCATTGGGCCAGAAGAGGTGTGTATCCGCAATGATGCGACGGTTAGAGCCATCCATGTTGGAATACTCAATACGGGGAGTGTTGCCCCAGTCAGTCCAGTAGATAGTACTGGAGGAGGCAGGGAGAGACAGGCTAGAAAACTCATGACCCAGCATCATTCCCTACCAGGGCAAAACAATCAGTCCTGTGACCTTGAGGCACTAGGTCACAGCCATGGGTGAAGTGACAGCCAGCAAAATAAAACTCAGCACTTTCAAGCTGGTGAAAGCTGAAGGACCCAGCGCAGGACTAAGGCTCTGAAGGCTCCCAGCATTGCCAGGTTCCCCAAACTCATGGTACCAAATGAAGGCTTGAGCCCAGAGGCAACCTTTGTGACCAAGAATGGGGTTTTCAATGCCCACTTGGAGGCACATGCATGGAGGACTCACTGGGGTCCTACATTTTCACTTACCCCTCCATAGGATGTAGGGCAATTGCTCGCGGCTTCTCCAGGTTCTGCCACAAAAGCACTTTTCTGTGAGTGCCATCCAAGTTTGCTACTTCAATTCGAGATGTCCCTGAGTCTGTCCAGTATAATTTGTCATGGATCCAGTCAACAGCAAGTCCACCTATCTCCAAGAGAGAATTAAGCACAGAATGAAACCATGCACCAGCACAGAAAAATAGTTCCCTTTTTCACTTCAGAAGAGGCCCAGTTCAGTCCTTCCACCAGCCAAGATTAATTCCAGTGGGACACTCACCTTACCCCTATTCCATCCAACCTGTACCCTTGCTCAGGGGGATTCACTTGATTTTGAATGCTGGGTACCCACTTTTCTCCACTCACCCACCCCAGGCTGTTGCCTCTTTTGTGGTGACGCACCTGGGCTCTCCAGTCCTGTGGAAACCACCTCTTCCACATTGCTACCATTCAGATTGGCCCTCATGATGCGATCAAGAGTGACATCAGACCAAAACACCAGCTCCTTGCTATGGTGGAAGTCAAGAGCAATGGCATTTTCCAGGTTGTTCAGGAGCAGCGTATACTCTGAGCGATGAGGCAATACTTGTCGGATATCAATTCGATTGGCAAAGAGCAGCACTGGCTCTGGCCCTAAGAATACATGGAAGCACAGCATTAGAGTATTTGACAGCATTTGACAGGGTCCTGCCTACCATTCCCTCTGCACCAAGTCCCAGAACACAGTTTTGCAGTACCAGCAGCAAGAAATCAACCCCCAAATGCAAAACACTTCAGAGAGCTGTTTTCACATTCTCAAGAACTCAAGGAATAGCAGTTTTAAATCTTTGGCAAACATTAACTCAGCAAGAAGTAATCATTCCAGGTCTCACCTAAGCCGCCTCATCTCAATCTCTGAAACCATAACACTAGGCAGTCACTTGGCAGCTGGACTACAGGGGGGTTTTTCCCTATATCCATCTAGTAGCCATGCAAACACCTGCTCTACTACATCTTCTATCACAGAGAGGACACAGTTGAAATCTGCCTCAGCCAGATATAGACACAGCAGGTACTTCCACTGCAGAGAAAAAAACCCCCAAAACAGTATCAACATCCTAACATCTTAAGACTTGAAATGGAATTTCTAATTCCTCAGCTCCTACATTAGAGGAATAAAGTTAAAACAAGTGTTTAGATGTCCTTAAAAAAAAAAGACAGATGTCCATGCAGCAGCCATTCACAGCACTCAGGATTGGTGACCAGCATCAAGGGTCAAACCACAAGGAGGTGTGATATAACATCACTGACTGGAAAGGTTAAGACACCTCCTGAACAGACACAGAAAGCTGGTTTTGTCCCAGGGTCTGGGTCACCAGGAATGACAAGGGACTAGGAAAAGAAGGTAAGGGGTCCTTTCTGTTGACAGGGAAAGGAAACAGTAGTTAAAAAATACACAAAATTTTCACAGGCATTCACCAACAGCCTGGGCATATCTAATACAAATCCAGGTACTTCCTTTTAGCTCATATGTTGGTTTGGTGTACAGCACAATGCTGCCAATAAAGCATTAGAGACATAATTATGAGAATTGGACCAACACACACACCCCAGTTGTGTTGGCAGGTTGAACTCTCCTTTACCTAGAGCTTTGCAGCTGCGCTTGTCAGGTCGCAGCTCGTAGCCTTGCTCACACCAGCACTGGAAGCCTCCTTCACTGTTGGTACAGCCTTGGCTGCAGTAACCTTCCTCAGCACATTCATTCACATCTGCATGTTACAGAAAAAGGGAGAAAGTTACCATTAGAGAGATCATCAACAAAGCAGCCAACCTCATCTATAGCTTGCTTAATGCTTTCACACTCTGATTTGCACCCTGTCATAGCCATCCATTTCAGACATATCAAAGCAGCAGGGAGGAGGCTACTGCTCCAAAAACCCACCTTGGCATGATCGGCCATCTTCCAGGAGCCTATAACCTGTGTGGCAAGTGCACTGCACCATCCCTCGTACCATCTGGCATTTCTGAGCACAGCCACCATTGTTGACATTGCAATTCTCCTCCCCTGTTCGTGGACCTGCAAAAGGAACACGTGAAGACAACTGAGCTGAAACCACAAGGCAGCTGCTTTTGCCCTCAGCTGTTAGGCAGCAGTCACCCTTCAAACCAGGCTGAGTGAGAGAGAGAGGACACAGGCTGTGCTGGAAGTTTCCTCTTCACAGTCAGAGCTCTCCTTTGCAGGCCACTACTAAACTGGACAACAGAGCTCAGAATAACATGTTTTTGGGATTCACTGTCTCTGCAAACAAAAGTTGATGTCTGAGATCATAATCTTCTCCCCATTATTCCTTGTGTGCAGTCTGTAATTTGCAAAACCATGAAGGCCTTTTTCCTCAGTCTTCAACTGTCTCCCATTATCACAGTCCAGGCTTTCTTTCTTACACACATTCTCCACTAACATCAGATAGACTCCCACACATTACAGTGCCTCCATTTGTGTTTAAGAGTGAACTTGAGAGGACTTACGGCAGTTTTGATGTGGGCTCTCATCACTGCCATCTCCACAATCATTTGCTCCATTGCACAGCTTCCTCTGGCCAATACAACGCCCGTTCCCACACAGGAACTGGTCTGAGGCACACTGAGGGGTGCCTGCAATAGAAGGAGGGGAAAGTAGCACACCACAGCTTACTGATGGAACAATAGCCATGGTGAAGAAAAGGACACAGAACATTTTATAAGATTTGTTACAAACTTCTCATATGAACACAAACCCATGACTTCCTCTTTCCTTGAATTTAGCTCATCTCACACACCTTACTGTTCCACCTATCTTCATACTGATTTGCAGGCCTGTAAACTCTCCTCCAGTCTGAGTCCACTGTTGCTTTACTGTGAAGTTCAGCTAATTAGTTTCTCTCAGAATGACTGGAAGATCCTGGCATAGCTCCCTTTGGTTCCAGATTCTACAAGCCTACTCAGCATGTATAAAGGAGGAGCCAGTTCTTCACTTAAATCATCCTATCTGTCACCCCAGCATGGCTATGGATCTTAAGCCTGCCTAGGAAGGAGTATCTTGTCCAGCCCTAAACGCACTGTGCTGGACTTGGAATGAGATTTACACGTATCCTTAAAATCTGAGCTCAGGCAACAGGATTTCACACAACCTACACGCTTAAACTTCTGCTGTTGGCGCGGAGACTGTACAGAATTCTTATAAGAAATACTGTTTGTAAGAACTTTACCAATCTGATTGTTTCTTCAGTAATAACTGCACTGTCCTGTTGCCTCTTATTTTTTGTACCTCTTAAGCTGACTTGATCAGTGGTTTCCAAAACATCACCCTCTGATAATCTTAGGAAGATAACAGGACAGTATCAGCAAAGAAACAACAAGACTGGCAGACTGCACATAAGCAGCATGGAAAAGGGTAGTTGTGAGATTAACAACAAGTACGGTTAAGAACAGACACACCAACTGGGAACATAAAACCAAATCACATGCAGATTCACTTTTCAGAGCACAGAAATACTTAATATGAAGGATTATGAAACTTGGACTTTATTTGTCATATTGAACATGAAGATCCTTACATCAGTTGATCACCTAGTATTTTAGGAGTCTTCTCTCTATGGCCAATAAAAATACAATTCTTCTCTAAATCCAAGAGGATTTTATATCTTGCTACAGATATCGGGACATGACACTATGTCATTTAGATGAGTCAATACACATTCTGCTTGAAAGTCTCGATTTGATTTTTACCTCCTGACTGTCACCACAGACCTAAAGCAGAACTGCATCTTACAGTAACCATAGCTGTACTCAACCACCTTGGGATTGGTTTGAAGTGGAAAAGTTGAATTTCAGGCTCTGGAAGCTTGACTTGGCTTCTGCTGGAAAGTGGGTGGCAACTGCTATTTCAGTACGTCTAAGTACTTTTTTTATCAGGATGAGGGAACAGGGTTACTGGTTTGTCTTTAAAGTACAATTGCTTTTTCCAGGATCACCACCACTGATGCTCATGACAGCTGACCAGTCTGAAGCAGCTGCTCTCAAATGGCTATGAAGTATGCCTGTCCAGGTCCTCTGAACTCAGCTGTCCTTGTTGAACACTCACTCTTCACTCCTCAACTGCCCCAACTGCCTTAACTAAAAACAAGAGCTACAGTTCCACAAATCCATTTTGTTACCCCTAAATTCTGTTTAGAATAACCTGATCCAGCAGGGTCAGTACACATAGCTGGGCACCATTCACTAGGATAAATGCATGGACCAATACACGCTATTCCTCAGCAAGGCCTATAGGCACCCTGAAGGCTTTAAGAGAAGATTCAAGACATTCCTTGGATCCTACCACAATACTAGAGTCTGTTGAAACTCTCCATTTCTCCATAACCACTATCACACAAAAGAAAGGTGGTATGTGAAATGATTACTAGAAAAAGTGACTCCTGAGTAAATATCTAGGGGGAAAGCTGACACCCTTAACGTCTAAAACAAAGGCTTTACTCTTCCCTTCCACTAAATGTCCTTTCTGATTCCACTGCCTGCTAGAATTGCTTGGCAATTTCAAAATGCAGCATGAAAGCTATTCCAAACTATCTAGAAGGTGTAAGTTAGACACAGCCCATCTTGACAAAGGTAGAAACAGTGTACATTATTAATGTTTCCAAGTCTGAATGCAACAGTCTCAGAGCTCTGCGGTAATTCATAGTGTAGAGACAGGATAGGAAGATAGAGGATCTGATACTTGACCAGAAAACACCATCATCTAAGTTAGTTCAACCACACAGACTTGTACAAGCTTGCAAACATGTAAGACAGACCACAAATCCCATTCTTTGGGAAGGACAGAAACTCTAGGCTGAACTCACTCAAGCAATCCAAAAGAGACTACACCACCTGTTACCTTGAGGATGGAAATACTAGCTATTAAGCAGCAAGGCAGCAGAGCAAACCTGTGTTCTCACAGTTCTCCTCATCACTGTTGTCGGAGCAGTCATCTTCCCCATCGCAGCGCCAGGACAGACGGACACAGCGCCCTGACTTACAGCGGAACTGGTCAGCTGTGCACATAGATGTAGCTGAGGGACCAAAAAAGGAACATTAGATGAGCAAGAAGGATCAGAAGAGATGCAGTTACAAAGCTAGAGTCCCAAACATTCTTTTGCATCCACAGAAATTGAATGCTTCCCCAAGTTTCCAGCACTCACTGCAGTTCCTCTCATCTGACTGGTCATCACAGTCGAAGTCTCCATCACACCTCCAGCCAGCATTAATGCACAAGCCACTGTTGCACATGAACTCTCCAGAGCGACAAGGCTGGTGAGATGCTGCAGAGATGGTAAAAAACACAAAGAGCAAACTCAGACCAATGTAACATCCCCAAAGATCCTCACCCTCCATTATTATGGAACTTAGTCCTGAATAGATTTCTCTCAGAAATTCCTTTAATTCCTGTACTACAGGAATTACACTAACTACAGAGTTCTCATCACTATTCTCACTTTCCAGAGTTAAAAACCACAAATAATGAAAGAGCCAGCTTATGTGTGAACAATTAGATCGCTGTGTACACTGCAACCCTTCTCCAGCCAATGCAAAATCCATTGAGGTTTGCAACTGAGATGCTCAGACCAGCACATCACCCTGCACTAACTTACAGCAGTCAGATTCATCAGACCAGTCCCCGCAGTCATCGTCACCATCACAGTGGTAGATGTCCAAGATGCAGCGTCCATATGCACACTGGAACTCCTCCAAGCTGCAGGTGGCAGCTGGAACATCTGATGCTAACAACGGAATCAAAGAAAAAATGTATGAGGTGACAGGGTATAACCCAGTTTATAAGCAACTTTCTCAGTCCAATAATGGACTATCATGTATTCCACGGAAGGGGGTTAGAAATTACTAGCCATTGTTGCATATCTCTGCATGACTTGTATTACTGAGAGGAACTTGAATGCTGCTTTTGCTTTACTGAAAAGCAGGTTAAACCTATATATAAAGACACCCATGAAGACAATCCACTAAAAATAAATTTTAAAAAAGTTATATAGGATGTTAGTCTATAAACATTTAACTTTTCAAGAGCCATAAAATTCTAGAGAAGCAAACAGCTATGAATAAGGAAGAGGATCCAAGAGCGTCACCTTCTATCTTATGCTTGAAACACTGTGTCTTAGTAACCTCCAGAAAGTGTTCAAATTGCTTGTTAAATTTGAAAAAGGTAGATACAAAAACAGATGGAAAAACAGAGATACCCTTCAGGGTAGCTCTGTATTAAGGATGAGGCATGTCAGAATGCAGTGTTAAAGTGGGGACTGATTCCTTTAGAATTTTAACAAAAATACGCACTTGAGGACCAAAGGAAGCAAGCAAGCAAGCAGCAAGATGCCCAGGCCTGCACCTGACCTTTGAGGATTTCCCCCTCCCTTTCCTCTTAAGCTCTGACCAAATCAACTATCCCTTTTCAGTAGGGAGCACTGCCAGAGAGATGACCCTTGGCAAAGTCCAACAGACTTAGGGGCAAGGATTTGCCTACTGCCTGTTTAGCAGTACACTAAGTGGGAAGGGACCGAAGATAGTTTGAGTCCCACATAACAGAATCTGACTCTCTGGAGAATGAACTGTATGTTTCAGGCATACAAGTCTCCCAACTGAAGGGCTCTGAAAATAAATTCATTAAACAAAAGGTAAAAGAAAGATTGAAAAGAAAGAACAGTCTGGGAGGCGAATTACACCTGTCTCTCCAACCTGAAGTAGTTGGCAGATCCTGAAGAGCTTTAATTCAGTGAGTGTCCAGTGGCTGGATATGAAAATGTGTGTTATTGTGTGCCTCACCAAAGGAGTCTGAAAGGAGTGTTTGGGTCTCCTTGCAGAGAAAATTAATTCAGTGACTTAAATTATTATGTTGTGTTATTCAATTATAGCACACATATATCCCCAAAAGAAAAAAAAAAAGAAAAAACCACATAAAAAAAAAAGAACAGTGCAGTCCCACCTTGTCCTAGATGAATAACAAGCATGATTGGAGATAAGGAAAAGATGACAACCACATGGATGAAGATAAAAGAACAGGAAGTAGCAAAACTGACCTTCTTAGCAAGTTACTTAAAATACCTTATGGAGACAAATGCCAGCCGGAATTGAAGTAGCATTCCAGCTCAGAGAAGCAGGGGCACCAGTTCTGGGGTGTCCCTCCACTCCCACAGGAGGCAACGTTGGAACATCCCCCCTCCCTTCCTGAGCATCTATCCACTGGCCTTTGGTGAAGTGACAGGCAAGGGAATGAGAAAGGGAGAGGGGAAAAGGAGAGGGAAAGAGGCTCCCTTCCTCCTAGAGCCCTTTCCTGGCTCAGAAATGTTTGCAGCCCCTGGCTTCCTGCCAACTCTCATTATCTGGAGAGATAAAAGACAACTCCCCCATGTATCCACTCCCCCTGCCCTTCAGGAGATGGCGGCCCTGATCCCCCTCCCAGAGCCTTTTGAAGTTTCCTGCTATCTAGAACAAATTCTGCAAAATGCTCTCAAAGGAGAGCAGGCGGGGGGAAGGGACCACTGCAAGTTCCAGAGACACAGACAGCATTCATAGACACAGAAGACAGGCAGTGTGGCTCAGGAAGGGACACAAACTCCTGTCCCACTTCCTACAAGCCGGTGAAGGAGAAAACAACTGTTGTGGGTTATCATGCCCTTCCCTTCCTCATCAGTCATTTTTTGGGCAACATCCTGAAAAAAGCATCTAAGTGAAAAGAGGTTGGGCAGGCAGGCAATCTCTGCAGTGTGCAGTACTTGAAGATGCGTCAATAAGCAGAGCACCACTGCTCTTCCAAAATTTCAGTCAGGAGTCAGACAAGAGAAAAAGGAAGGAAATAGTTTTCTTCCCTTCCCCCCTGCCCTCCAGCTCCAACAGTTTTATATAGAGCTATATTCAGTAAAGCATAAGCCTCCTGTTCCGACCCAAGGTCACAGTCATGAGAAGGAACAGAGAAGCAGAGAGGCATGGACAAAGTATGTATGCCTGTGAGGCAACACAAGAGAGACACCATTCTCTTGTGCCCTTTGGGGTAGGCAGCTGAAGACAGCATAGCTGCCAGTACAGGCAGGACTAACTTGGTTTTGATCTTTGCTGCAGAAAATGTGCCAAAACCCAAGACAAGAGCAGGTCCAAAGGGCTATTTCCTGTGGTTACAAAGGAAGGAGAGCACTTACGGCAATTCTCTTCATCTGAGCCATCCTTGCAGTCTGTGTCACCATCACAGAACCAGTGCTCAGCTATGCAGCTGCCGTCATTGCAACGGAACTCCTTCTCTGAGCACTTTCTCATATCTGCAGAGACAGCAACACAAAAAAAGCCTTGGCTTTTATGAGATTACCCAAAAAATCATGATAGTATTCTGTTGAAGCTCCCAGGGCACCCACAAACGAGACTTCTCATTAAACTACACATACCCATGTCAGGCAGGGCCTGAGCAAAACCATCATTGTTCATTTAACTGACACACAGTGCTGGATTCAAAAGGAATCCAGTGGGACTTCACAAGTCCCGAGTGGTCTCAAGTGATTTTCTTACCTTGCAGGTAAGCCACATGGCCTGAGATCCCAAGCAGCCAGCCCATGGAACAGAATATCCCACAAGCCCAGCCCAGAAAAGCCAGCTGTGAGCCTTCACCATGCTCAGGGGATCCTAGAGCTGCACAGGCTGGAGTCTGCACAACTCCTTTGAAAGTATGGGAGAGCAGTACTTATAGAACCACATTACTCACCACACTGCTCATCACTGTTGTCGCCACAGTCGTTGTCACCATCACAGTGCCACAAGCTGCGGATGCAGTATCCATTCTGACACGAGAACTCATCTTCCTCACACTCCCGTGGAGCTGCAGGGACACAATGGGCACAAAGTGAAGGCAAGGTAAGAAGATTTAGCTTGCAGAACACCAACTATGTGACGTTACAAATCGAGCAACATTGTCCTCCAAGGACACCACAAAGCTGGAGAGCCGATTCCCCCAACAATACCAGGAGAGCAACTACGAGATGTCTTGAGTGTCACAGTCAACAGTACAGCTCGCTCTAAAACTGGAGAACATAAGTTAAAGGAAGTATACAGAACAGAGAGATGAAGCCACCCATCCTGTGCTGGTATTATAGCACAGCTCAAGCCAGACTCGAGATATCCCTGCACAGAAAAAAAGAAAGGCAATCCAGACCTCTTTTTAAAGGAATTAATAGGCCCTATCATTATCTAACAAATAACTGCTAGTTGTATTATATTTCCCTTTTTCTCACAACAATGAAAAGCTGTCTTCAAAGGAAAGGGGAGGGAAAATTTCGACTTCCTCTTCTGAACACCTTACTATTTACAGCCTCATTTCACCCTCCTTGCCAGTCTGCTAAGGAAGCTTGCCTGCAGAGCAGTGAAGAAAGGAAAGGGACTGCAAAATTAGCACCCGAGGACTTCATCAAACAGAAATCCTCCTATGGTAACTGCTAATCTAATAAACCCCTAGGAACCTTTTATGCACACAACCTTGCCTTCCTCCTTTCATTAGTCTCTAAATCTTTTGATCACACACTTCTCCACTGTTGTCATAGATATGAGGACATTGCAACATTTTATGAAAAATAGAAAACCAAACAGACCCTGACCTATATATCTGTTCTTTCATTAATACATTTGAATAGACTGGAGCTTAATCCTGAGTTCATCACACCTGATGTCAACCCCTGAACCTTGCTTTCCAGCCCATTGCCCAAAAAGGGAGGCAAAGATCAGGAGTATAGTGATCAAGAAGTGAACTGATTCCCATGCAAGGAGTGGACATGGAATACTTTACAGCCGAGAGCTTTACCTTCACATTTCTTGAGATGGGGTTCCTTTATCAGAGTCACTCTGGAGCACCATGCACAAACCTTTGTAGAATTCAAGGGCTGTGGAGTGATGGTTACTAAGGAGCTGCAACCACCTCAACCAGAGAGCAGAAACTTTCTGCTCCCAACTGCAGCCCTATCAACCAGCACAGTTACAGCAAAGCTGAAGCTCCAGTGCCACATAACACTCTGGTTCTCTGGCACGTGTTGCCAACTACAGACCTGATGATTTGTTGTGGAGAATGAAAGTTGTATCCCTGAACATTTCCTGCTAACGGAAGCCAACCACAAGTAACTCTTATCCTCAACACAGAGAGGAAAGGAGGGGGTTGAAAGTCAAAGACTCGGGCAAATTAACTCCATTTTAATAATCTGTAGAAGCACCTCAGCAATGCTCACAGCTAACAGGCCATCGTGGCAAATCTTTTGAGGATGGTACCTCACGTGGCAGCAGACAGTTAGCTTTCAGGATAACCTGTCTGTAGGCAATATCCTTAAAGCACCTCCCTCTCCTCAAGGAGCTCTGTTTGAAGGGACAGGATGCTGGTGACAGCCTAGTACCACAGAAAAGTCAGACAGTGGAACCTGAGGCCACAGGAAGTCAGCCAGACATCCAGTTCAGTAGGATTTGGCAGGGGTTAGGTGTTTCCACGAACAGGGGAGGGCACAAAGAGCTCAGCTCAGGGAAGTGCTTCATGGGATATTAACTAGCAAGGCTGCAGGGCATAAACGGTTCTACAGCTGGATATAGAATCATCCCCTCCCCCAGAACAGGCAGCTGAACAGCAAGCCAGGTGCCAAGACAGAAGGGCTTAGAGGTACACACCTCTGTCAGAGTCAAGATATAGCTTATTTCAAGCCAGAAGTCTGATTCAGTGAATAAACTCTTCAATTCCTGCAATAAAAAGGGTCAACTTTCTCCAGCCATGGCAGGCAGGCACTGCACCCACCCTCTTCCCTCAGAGAGGTGACTTACGGCAGTCCTGTTCATCAGAATCATCCTCACAGTCATTGTCTCCATCGCAGACCCATGACCGGCGGATACATTTTCCGTTGTCACAGTGGAAGTCCAAGGGAGAGCAAGTGGGCAGCACTGCAAGAGCAAAGAAACACCTCATGGAGCTGCAGCCAACTTCCTTCCTGAAAGCAAAGTTCCTTCCCTCCTGAGAGGGCAGGGCTACACCTCTTAGAAACAAAAGACATAAAATTTCAAGTCATCAGGAAGAGCTGTTCCTCAGATGGAAGGGCCAGGGTAGGTCTGTAGCTTGGCAGTCTCTCTTCCCCAGAGAAACACTGACTTTTCCACAATAAAGTAGCTGCTGCGATCCCCCCACTGAGTTCTTTTTTTCTCTTTCATCCTTGAGCCTGCTGTCCTCCCATAACTGCACTTGTTTTATAACAAGCGAAATTACACTATCAACATCTTTCCTGCCTGTTTTCCAGTGCAGTCCAATCTGCTTCTATTACACACCAAGTACTTTAGAGCGAGAACTAAAAGATGCAATGTTTTGGGGAACAGGACTTTATAAGGTAACATGCCATAGCATGTGTTTCAGCACAGGGACTGCCAATTTTTTTGTCAAGAAATCTGCAAGGAGAAGCTTAGAAGCAGGAATCCACTGCTGGGGATAATTTGCCGTACACCTCAGGTGCGGGCAAACAGAATCCAAACCCTGCTAGAGGTTTCCAGAAGGGACAGAAGAAGAGGACAGGGATAGGATGAAGCTTGCCTACACTGGAGTCTGTTGGCAATGGAGTAGAACCACAAATCCACAGTGTTTGAAGAGGCCTGGAGCCACAAAGCTGGAATTCAAGGGGGAGCATCAGCCCTGTTCTTCCCCCCACAGATGAGAGGAACACTCAGCCCCAGGAGGTTCATACTTTTAAGTGCTGCCAGCTGTGATAGGCAAGGGGTTGCATGAGACTGTTCCTGACAGGTGTGTTCTCCTAAGAACAACATTCGCTCAGCGATGTGAAGGGGCGAGGGCTAGAAAGGCTAGTGCCTGAAACCCTTTCATCCCAGCCCAGCTTGCCGACAGCATCTCCCATCTGTCACCAGGCAGGCCAACCCTCCTCTGCTATGCTCCTGCTCCTTCCCTTGCCAACACTATCCTGGAGGTGGGAGTGTTAAGGGAGGGAGGTGGGTAAAAGAAGGTGAAGACAGCAGCCACACACAAAGGAGAAGGATTTAACAAGGAGAACAAACAGTCACATTTTCAGCTTTTCCAGCTTCCTCAACCACCTATTTCCCCTTGGCCCAGAACTGCTGCCAATATCCTATGAGAGCAGCATGGATTATACTATACCAAATCATTCACTGCTCTCTATAGCAAGTCCTCCAACATATCTCATCAAGGGCCTGTCCTAAAAGCCCCCCACCATAAGAATACACTAGACTAGTGCAGTTAAACTCAGACTTGCTCTAATGTCTCTTTTTCTAATCACTAATTCAGATCATCTTCTCAGCTGTTCCTGTAGTGTGGCAGGCATAGGCATTCTGTATCTGAGAACATAACTGCAGATGTAGCTGCTCTCAACACTCACAGAATTTGGCACTGGCTCTTGGGAGAAGGTCCCTCACATCATGTGCAGTATGTCACATGCAGATATCTATCCAGGTCATATCCAGCTACCTCTAGGCCTCAGAGAGGTATGAAGGAGAGGGAAGCACACAAATCTGTATTTTCACCTTCCAGTTTTGACAGCACCCTGGCCTTCCAATAGCTAACCCATTTCCTTACATTGCACTTTCTCTGAGAACCCTTGTGTTGCTGCAGCAAAATGAAGAAGGAGCTTCCTCTTTTTCCCCAGGGAAGTTGAAAGTGGAAAAATCTCCGCTTCCCAAACTTTGCTTCCTAACAAAACCAAGACATTTTTGGACTCAGACAGTCAGTTCCACACAAGACCTCTCTTCCCCAAGCACAACTTCCATACACTGCATGCTGAGCAAACCTTCCGTGGCCTCAGCTGCCGTTTCAGGACTACGACCATCCTCCCAGCATATGCTTTAGCGTGACTAATCACCAAAGGACTGCACAGAAGCCACCTGGAAGGGAATTTGCACGCTGACTCTCCAGGGGAGAATTCTTCAGGCTCCCAGAGGGTTAAGCCATTAGCGCTGGTTCAGATGGATACCATTATCCCACTGAACTGCTGCATCCCTTCATGAGGTAACAACACAAAATGAAATTCCACCCCTACACAGAGCAGTTCAGCCAATTTCATACTCCCCCTAGATAAAAAAAAAAATAAAAATCGAGCTTCAAGCACAGGGGAGGTAGAGCAGGGCAAAGAGAGCAAAGCACAAACTGCTATGAGAAACAAATTCCCAACCCAGCAGACAAGTGTGTGCTAGCCAGACAACACTGGGCGTTGGGGGCAGAGGGGTGATGGGGGGTGGTGTTAAATCTCGCTTCTACAGGAGCTTTCCTTTAAAGAAGGAAGAAAAACCACAAACCCACTTAGACAAAAAATCCCAAACCAATGAATGAGGCCTAATGTCTCACAGAGCAGAGGAACTACCAACAGGATCAGGGCAGCGATCCACATATTAATTGAAACCTGAATTTAATAATGGTCAGAAACCGATGCTTCAAAGGAAAATGCAAGAGATCCTGGGAGCAGCTTTCACTTGGGAGCAGTTTCTTCCTAACCCCTTCTTCCTAGCTCTGCCCTCCCAATCCACCATCCCTTCTTCCCATTAAAAAGCAAACGGCCTACACAGAAAATTCCTGTTTCCTTCTATTTCTTCTAAACAAATCAGGCTTCAGTTCCACTGAACAGCCCTTTGCTCTAGGGTTGTTATTAATCAGCTCTTTTGCTGGACATTTATTACTTCAAATTTTGATGCATTTTGTTCCCATGGAGTTAAAGCTGAGGGCGTATCAGTAGCCCAGAGTGAATGTTTAGTACAGCAGAAAATACATCCAAAGTGTTTGGAAATTTGAACTTAGGAGGAAATTCAGAACTTAAGAGGTCACACTTAGGACACTCAAACAACCTCCACTATATTTTGTCCTGACATGATGGAGCAGCTATACAGTCTGGTAAGTGTATTGCTTTAACTCATACAGCTCATTTTAAAACCCCTAGTCAGAAGAAGGGCACTCGCAATACAACTGAAGCAGTGGGAACTCCTTTCACTGACAGAGACAGAGCAAGAGCTCTAGCATCTAGAGGACTAGAAACTGAACCCCCATATTCTCTTTGAAGCTTGATACAGATGCATAACCATGGGACAGTTCTGCCTCTTTAGCCCCCTTCTCCAACCTGTAAAAAGAAGGATATTTATTACTTCCTAAGACAGCTGCAAGTCCTTCACAGGCATGGCTTCAACTGATAAGCAAGCAATCACAATTGCACTAACATGCTTTCACCACCACTCATAGTAGGATTAGGTACTGCTAACAGTAAACACAGTTAAGACCCAACCCCCCTTCTCTGCTAAATTCCAGCTTGATCTCTCCATATCTATGCAAAGAACCAACATTTTCCTAAAAGAGATGAGATAAGCCAAGTCCTAGAATGGAGTTGAAGGCAGGCAAATGCCGAGACAGACAGGGACCAACTTGCCTCCCCCAGACAGAGCAGAGAGGCAGACAAGAGCAAGCCCAAGGAAGGGGAGCCAGTGGAAAGAGTAAGGCTGGGTAGCAACAGCTCAAGAGAACACATCTGTCAACTGACAGTGAGCAATACAAAAAGGCCTTTGAACTTCCAACCATTTCCCTGAGCTCATCCCTCTGCATGGTCACGCTGGACATCATCCAAGGTTTCAGCAAAGCTAGGTCTATCATAAGCCTGCTACTCCTCCCCCCTCCCAACTCTTATTACACAGGACGCTCTTTTATGGCCAAGCAGAAGGGGAAGGGGGAGGGTGGGGGAAAAGGGAAGTTTATAAGGTGAAACACAGACTGAATCACGTCCCACTGTCCTTTGAACACTTTATCCCTATTGCCTGTGGTGAGCAGGTTGCTTTGTACCCAAGGACAGCAAGCAACCGGTGTTCAAGTCTGGAACGCAGCAGTTTGAACAATACTGGTTGTTTAATAAGACAAACTCTCATTCATGTAAAGAATGAGAAGTTAATTTCAAAAATAAATACAACCAAAAAAAAAAAATAAAAATCCATACTACCTAGAGAACTGCAGCCTGACCCCCAGCTATGTCCACAGTCATGCCTGTGTATGAGTATGCAGACACCCCCAAACAGAGATCTGTTTGCTGAGATCTGCAGCTCAGTGGGCAAGAAGTCCAGTGACATAAATAAAGGGTGTTAGTCCACTCTCAGGAAGAAATAGGAGACACTGCATTTTACTAACAGATGTTTTGGAAACCCTAGTTCCAGAGTAACATAAAGTGTTTCCAATCACACTGCTGAACTGTATTTAAGGATGCTGCTGGTCAAAAGTAAAAAAAAGAAAGAAAAAAATTAAAAAGAGTATCAGTACCCAATCTTTCACAGCCCTTTGATCACAAGCACTCTGCCCGAGGGGGCACTGCGTTAATTCTGATGCCTTTTAAATGAAACACACATATTCTGAGCTCAATAAAATGATGAAGTTGCAGATATGGAACTCATGTGTTTACAAGAGAATTCTGAACTCTTAATAGGAGTTCCTAATTCATAAAACTTAAAGTTTAGAAATGAACTTCACCTGAGCCATTGCATCTGAGCTCAAGACTGGTGATTAAGTGAAGGGCAGAGGGAAAATTTCTCTTAAAGTTTCCATTAATTTTAGTAAAAGTCCTGTGACATTTTTATCCTCACATCACTTCAACAACTTTTGTTGTGGGACTGATAAGCAGGCTATACTGACAGTCCTGTTCCTGGCAAGGAAGAGACCTTCTCCTGGGCTTGAACGAAGTGCAGCTCAACAGGAACTGTGTAGATTTCCCAATGAGATGGGAACAGACTACTTTTAGCAATCTTTAAGGTAAAAGGAGTAAATTCTTCCTTCAGCCCCTTTAAATGAAAAAGTATTGTACAACAGTGCATGGAGCTAAGGAAGCAAGTCTGTGTCCCAAGAAGTTACCAATTTACAGGCTGGTTATGTATAACACGGAATCAAAATTCACATCAAAAAGACTCTTCTGGGGGGAGAGTTATGAGGGGATTTGACGCATCTTAGGAGAAACAGAACTATTTATGAATTCTCAGGCCAAGTTTACTCAGTTGTCCTTTCACCCTTGCCGCAGGAAGTAGGACTCATTCACACCACGCTGGACTTCAAAGGGCATACAGGAGGGCAGAATGAAAACCATTCCTCCACTTGCATGTGGCTTTCTTTAGGGACAGTCTGAAGTAGTCTCTGTTGGCACAAGGCAGGAAGGCAGCTGAGCTACTCTGTGCATGTGTAGCAAAGGCTTCCAAACCAGACACTGTCAGCAAGCCAGAGAGCTGACACTGTAGAGAAAGCCTATGAAGCGGGCATGACAGCTGGGAGGTTGCTTATTGCTATTATTACTACAGCACTCTGGCTTGTAAACATGATCCAGAGCAGGAAGCAAGCATGTCATGGAATAATTGGCTTCCAGCACAGCAGGGCTTCAAATTTGCAAGGAAACAGTTTCTGTCACAGGTAAGCAGAGGCAGGGCTCTCCCTAAAACAATGGGAAAATACCTATGAGTGGTAGACATTCCAAGGACACCAGTACAAGTGCAAAGTGCTTGGGATGTGCAGAAATAGTACCATTTGAGGAAAAATTTAGTGGAACCAACTTAGAAACTGATAATTTGTTTTACAGTTTGTAAAAGAACTTTAAAAACTAAAAAAAGTAAAACTCATCACATATTAAGACTTTACCTTGAAATTGAAAATGACTCAAAGGAGTAAGTGTTCCCTGTGTCTGCTCTGTGTTTTTCGTAGCTGTAACTCCTCTCATTGCCAAATACCTTGCTTTTCTTTTCTTTTTTTTTTTACATCGCATGCACTGTGTTTCAAGCAGTCATTCTTTAACAAAGTGACACACTACCAAGGTTGGAAAATTGCATTAATATAGAATTTAGGGAACTCCAATCAATTACTCAAGTACATGCAGTACTATACAGACACAGATGCAAGACTGAATCTTGACTTGCTAAACCAACTTTCACCTTTACCCCCAGACTGTGTTTCACTCTCTTGCTTTTTCAGAAGTCCTGTAGTGCAGTGTCTCCCATTCTCTTCTCTTTTTCCCAAGGAAATAGAATTTTCTCAGGAACTTGTTCTTCTTGTTGTATTGGCTTACAGTATACATATGAGCATATGACACATAGAAGGAAAGTACACTGTAAAAAAGTATGATTACAGTTTTATTCCTCTGGAAAGTTAGGACATTCACA
The DNA here is from genome assembly GCA_013397135.1 of Pachyramphus minor. Lineage (NCBI taxonomy): Eukaryota > Metazoa > Chordata > Aves > Passeriformes > Tyrannidae > Pachyramphus > Pachyramphus minor. The sequence goes on along the minus strand of VYXB01003341.1, from coordinate 178,649 downwards.
GGAGAAAAAAAGAAAATTCTAAAACTAGCTTGTAGCAGGCCAGTGGAAAGGCAGGATTCCTTGCAAACATTTCTTTTCGCTCTTCTAATCAGAGACATCTACTTGATGATATTATAATTCTTGTCTTTAAAACTCAGAGCTGCACGTCCATACATTGCTGGAAAAGAATCCAGATTGTATTAGCATCTCATTAGAGTCCATATAAGTGTTTGCACTGATTGAGATTCGTAAGTCAGAACAAACGACTGGGCCCATTCCAGCATGAAGACTAACCCCATGGTTTCTGAGGAATCTCATTAATTTTTTAACTAGGCCTTTAATATATCTGGGCCTTGTATAATGACTTCATCATGACAACCCAAACCTTCAGCTCAGTATTTGTATTTAAAAGAAATTGATTAATTTCAAAACTGGTAGTAGTCAATAAATAAATACATAAATCAAGTTCAAAACAGAGAAGTCCAAAATTTCCCTCCATGAAAGCCATGCTCTTAACATTTCTAAAGCATCCTTAGCCCCATTGATTAACTTTTATTTTTGCTTTCTTATTTCCACTAAATCACACTCAAAGTACTGCTGGTTGTCAGCCAAAAAAGTTCTCCTCTTTGTATTTATTTTACCACAACACAATATTCAAACAGGCAACTCATATTCTAGTCCTTCCCCTTAAGTCACTTTTCCACTCTGAATAAATGCTGCTCTTTATCTCCCCTCCTATCTTGTCAAATCTACTGTCCTCCTTTGTACTTGTTAGCTTACCTGTCTCACTAAATTGTAGAGACCTACAGCACAAGTCATGATTTGAATGAAATCACAGAATCAAACTTGGAAGAGACCTTCATCCAACTGTCAACCCAGCACCACCAAATTCACCCCAAACCGTATCCTCAAGTGACACATGAACACTTAAACACTTCCAGAGACAGTGACTCTACCACCTCCCTGGACAACTTATTCCAGTGCTTAATCACTCTTTGAGTGAAAATTTTTTTCTAATATCTAATCTGAATCTCCCCTGATGCAACTTAAGGCCATTTACTTTCATTCTTTCACTTGAGACATGGATGAAGAGACTGACACCCACCTCACTATAACCTACTTTCAAGTAGTTGAACAGCGCTATGAGGTCCCTCCTGAGCCTCCTTCAGGCCAAACAACCCCAGCTCCCTCGGCTGCTTCTCCTAAGACATGCTTTCTAGACCCTTCACCAGCTTCATTGCCCTTCTCTGGACTTGTTCCAGCACCTCAATGTCCTTTTTGAAGTGAGAGGCCCAAAACGGGACACAGGATTCAAGATGCAGCCTTGCCAGAGACATGTACAGGGGGACAATCACTGTGGGCCTGATCCTGCTGGCCACACTATTTCTGACACAAGCCAGGATACCATTGGCCTTCTTGGCCACCTGGGCACACTGCTGGCTCATGTTCAGCCGCTGTCAACCAGCACCCCCAGGTTCTCTTCCACAGGCAGCTTTCCAGCCACTCATCCCTCAGCCTGTAGCACTGCCTGGGGTTGTTGTGACCCAAGGGCAGGACCTGCATTTTGCCTTGTTGAACCTCATACAGTTGTCCTCAGCCCATTGATCCAGCCTGTCAGGATCCCTCTGTAGAGCCTTCCTACTCTCCAGCAGATCAGTGCTCCTGCCTATCTTGGAGTTGTCTGCAGGGATACAGATAATAAACAGGACTGACCCCAATACTGAGCCCCAGTGAACACCACTAGTGATTGGCCACCAGCTGGATTTAACTCCAGTTCCCTGAATCACCCTTCTGACCCTTCTTGTAGATGCTATTTCCGGTCAAATGCAACTTCTCCAGTTAACCAGGACTACTGATTGGAAGTTTGGCAAGTTCTTTCACCACCTCCCTCAGTACTCTTGGGTGCATCCCATTTGGGCCCATAGATTTGTGGGTGCCTAATTGGCATAGAAAGTCACTAACCATTTCCTTCTGGATTATGAGGGCTTCACTCAGGTTCCTGTCACTAACTTCCAGCTCTGGGAGCTGGGTATCCTAAGGACAACTGGTTTTAGCATTGAAGACTAAGGCAAAGAAGGCAATAAGTACCTCAGCCTCAGTACATCAGTTTCCTGACACTATGCTACCCTCTGCACCCACCAAAAGATGGAGATTCTCCTTAGCCCTGCTTTTGCTGTCAATAGAAACTTTTTTTGTTGCCTTTAACTGCAGCGGCCAACCATCTTTGAAACCATAAATTAAAGAAGGCAGAAGTCAAATCCAGTTCCGACATTCTCTGCCTCACTCGGTTGTCTGTCTCCCTTATATACCTCATATACTTGTCAACCTCCAGTCCCAAGAATATCAGCAGATTGATCACAGTTCAGTTCTACTTTTCATCTTGTACAGCTTCCATTCAATACCTAAGGGCCAGATCTCCTTAACATATTAGGGATACATCATAACTTCAGCTTTACTGTGCAAGAGTTCCTCTCTTTCAGGCCACATGATGCACCAGTAGATGCCAAGAGAAGCCCATAACAGAGTAGCACGCAAGTAAATGTTCTTCCTCAGAACACAAAATCTGCCTCTATTTGTAATACAAAGAATTCCCAAACAAGAGGTGGCATATTCATCTTTAACAGTCCTTAGTGGATTATACATCCATAAAATTTGTGAGACTGCTGCCTGACAATGTTTGAAATTTCAGAATCAATGTTTTGTGGCAAGGAGATTTGCGGCTTAAGCATATGTTGGATGAACAAACAACTCGTTAGCTTTGAACCACCTCCTGCTTGTTCCTATGGAAGATCTTATCTCTCCCGCCCCCTAGTCCTACCATGCCTACTTGGCTTAAAACTTTTGGTGCTCCAAGTATAATGTTGTTGAATTACAAAGAAGATCAATCAACAAGTATCACCTAAATCATTACTGAGTCCACCAAAAAAACCCCAGCACAATCCCACCATCATCCCCCTGCGTCCCCACTCCCCAGCAAACAAACAGCAAAAAAAGAAATCTTCCTCTGTGCTTAAGAATAAATTAGCAAAACCAGTTTAGTTATTGGATATGCCTTACCTCCCCAAGCCCCTTATTCCTGCTCAGATTCCCCTTTTTCAGCCTATGCAATTGTGCAGAGCCTACTCCCTCCTGTTCTTTTGAGACTTTAATTTTATTTCTTCAGTTCCCAGATTCCCATTGTCTCTTTTTCGTGCATAGCAAGTTCTCACATTGGCCCTTTTCTTTATTGGATGTAAACATGTAGGGTTTTCATGCTCTTTTTTTGATTTCTCCAGTTAAGGTTACTTCCTTGCCCAATAACCCTTTCACTAATCATCTTTAAACCAAACACCAATCATCTCAATTTTCAGGTAGCCTATTTATCAAAACTCCATTTTTCACTCAAGGTCTTCCACGTTGCTCAATATTTGCAAAATTTGAAGAAACAAGAAATGAGAAGGAAACAATTTTCACAAAGCTAGGTTGACATCTCCCACACTTAAGGAAGAAGAGATTCTGTAAAACAGTATTTCAAAGATGAGGAAAGCTCCTTTCCATACAACTAATCAACAGCAGAAACCAGGGAAGGTTAGAGAAAGATCCAGCAGAAGGTAAATTCCTCCTCATTCATGTTCCTGGACACAAGCCTTAAATCTTCATCTCTAGGTTTTCATTTCAAGAGAGGAGTTCCATGAAACTGGGCCTTTTTTTCCACCCTTCAATTCTACCACGGTCTGCACAATCCAAAGAGATGAGGTAAGAAAGCAACTTACTTGTGACTCCAGGGAAAGAAGCTTTCTCTATTAATCTGTATTATGCTAAACCCACTCAAACTGACATTATACATCAGTTCTCACCTCGCTGGGCTCAGCTACAGAGATGTCAACACTATGCAGATACACAGTAGCTGCAAGGTAACTTCTCTCAGCAGATCTCAAGACCAATGAATATTATTACAGTGTTTACCCTTCCCTCCCTTCATAGGGCAGCCAAGACATAAGCTAGAATGTTACTTAAGAGGGCAGACACTCTCAAAACGCTTCTTCACACTGTTTATTTGCCATTAATATTTACAGCAAACTCGTAAAATTTAGTTCACAGATAGTGCTTTTGCAAGGGTGAGGGAAAAAAGTACTCTCTGTTCCTCTTTTCCCTCTAAAATATTCATGTCCAACAGTCATCTAAAACCAGCTGCAAAAGCCAGAGTGGGTGTTTTGCTGTGCCTTATATTGGTGCTCTGTTAGGCTCGGAGTACTGAAGTCAGTCAAAAGTAGGTCATCTACAACCCAAAACATCCGTCATACAAATGGCACAATTTGCTTGTAAAACAGAGAAGCACCTGCAGAGAAAAAGCCATTCTGTTTTCCCAAACCCAAGTCAAAGATGGTATTCTTACTGCAGCCGTCTTCATCACTGTGGTCCCCACAGTCATTGTCTCCATCACATTGCCACTGAGCAGGGATACACGTGCATTCACCAAAAGCACTGACAGCACATGTAAAATGATTACGTCCACAGGAGCATTCACTGCTGCTCGTAACACCTGTAAAGGAAGAAAAAAAGAAAGAAAGAAGATATTTTGAAGAGATCCATCTGTTTCAGGGTAAACATTAAATACAATGTGACATCACAGTTTTTCTCCATGTGCACACTATTTGTATGAACACATCCTCTACTGCAAAGGAAAACATTCACCCTACTCACACTACTGAAATCAGAGATCTATCACCATGCAGTTTCCTGGTTTGGGGTGTTTGAAGGTGACAGCAAAGAGCAATCTGCTGAAAAGAGACTTAGAATTCAGACGAAAAATAACTCAAAACTAGTCACAAACAAATTCAAGGAATGCCAGGTATCAGAACACCCTTTCTATTTTACAAATTCACTCCTCTCCTAGAGCACTGCACTGCTGCTGCTACACTTAACTCTGACACCACAAGAGAAGGGGTGACTCTGTGGAGTAGAATGCTTTGTTAAACAAATGATTACTCTATCAATCATCAACCCCCTCAGGCTAGTCAGACTGGATATTTTTGCACAGTTCCTTCTTTCTGCAATTCAAACAGACCTAAAGCTCTCTGATTAAACAACAGATCATAAGGAAAGAATAACAGAGAGATACGTGCCCCAAGTGGTAGTCATACACATCCTGAACTAACTGCAGGCTTTTTGATTTCATTTACCTCACTCATACATCTAGTGTATCTGTGATGAACCATGAACTGTATCAACCTAAGCAAAACAGAAAAAGAAAATTCCCAATAATGTCCTTATTTACCATGCTAAGTGAGAAAAGCAGTATCTTCAAAATCATATGCAACACTTCCACGACACTCTCAACAGCTGAATTTCCTCCAATGAAGACATCCATTTGTGCTAGTAAAGCTAAGGTTTAAGTTTAAAGGGGATGCACTTCTTCCTTGAGGAAGAATTACGTTATAGTTCTTCTGCAACAAAACTGGTTGAGGAGGTTTCTGCCAGCCTCTGCTGCCTGCTCCCAAGTGCTACACTGCAGGTTGCAAGGCCTTACTACAAACCATTTTTCCAAGCACATCCACAAGCTGCTGAATTGTACCAACCAAATTGTTGTGGGATCTCTGTTCACAGTCTGCCACGGGATGTAATAACCTTTTATTCTTTCCCCCACGTTCACTACAAGTTATTTTTAAAAGCTTAAGTAGAACGCATACATATCAAAATATTACTGCATATACAAGGGAAAGCGGCCAATATCTGGTGTAACAAGGGATCAAGGCTGAAAGAACATGAGGTGAATAAAAAACAGAAGAGGGCAGAGTGGTCAGACCTGCAGAGGACTTACCAGGTATGAACAGCCTGACTAAAAAGACAGCAAGTGGGTGATGTAGTGTTAGAAGGCAAAAAAACCCAACACAGACATCAACTAAGGAAAAGCAGTGCATCATCTATGCAACATATCCAATTATTAGAAATGCAGGAAAATTCAGAATAACCACAACTCTCCCACAAAACTCAAACAGGTTTCTTCAAACTGACAGCACAGGAAATTCAGGACAAACCATCCTCTGCTGGTGCCTACAACTATTTAAAAAGGCAGAACTACCTGTACATTGTCTCCAATGTAGCTGCTGTTTAAATCACCTTTTCCAAAGCAATTTTCTACCATTATCCTCAACAGTACTCCAAAGCACTTATTCCACGTACTTGAAAAGCTCTAATATCCCTTTCTGTTGGAGTACACAAGACCATCCCTAGGAAAAAGCAAAAATGGAAGTACTGGTGACTGGCTCCATCTTGCCCAGGCTCACCAACAGGAAAGAATGAAACATCAAGGCAAACAATTCTTACACTAGGATAATATATTTAATAATTTATTTCTGGATAAGCATAAATGAGGGAGTTAGTGAAAAGAAGTAAAAGCAAATTATCTTAGCTCCTGAATACAATCACAGAATCACTGAGGTTGGAAAGACCTCCAAGATTATCAAGTTCAACTATTAATCCAACACTGCCAGGGTCCACCACTAAACCATGTCCTTAAGTGGCACATCTACACACACCTTTTAAATATCTCCAGGGATGGAGATTCCACCACTTCCCTGGGCAGCCTCTTCTCCAGTACTCGACAACCCTTTCAGCGAATAAATTTTTCCTAATATCTAATTTAAACATCCCTGGCGCAACTTGAGGCTGTTTCATCCTGTCACTTGTTAGCCAGGAGAAGAGACCAACCCCAAACCCCTTCAACCTCCTATCAGGTAGTTTAGGGGTTCCCAAGCCTCCATTTCTCCAGGCTAAACACTCCCACCCCCCTCAGCCATTCCTCGTAAGACTTGTTCTTTAATCCTTTCACCAGCTTCATTGCCCTTCCCCACACGAACAGCAGAATGGAACAGCTCTGCAACAGCAAAGAAAGAATTAGTGCAGCTGTCCCAGTCGGCCAACTGTAACTTAATCTGCTGTATTGTCAAACACAGAGTTATCTTCAAAGTTGCTACTAATATCAGGTTATATATATGCACACACATATTAAATCTGTTCCTCCCACCTCATTAAAGTTGCTATGTTCCATCATCTCTGTTTTGTGTTTTTACTATGCTACTGAAACTGTTTAAGCTGAAGGATACGTTAGGATACTAACACTCTCATATGCACTAGCTAATATCTGTAGTACTAATATGTAAGCATAATATGCCTATTTATTTCAAATTATGACCTTTGCAAATTTAATGGTTTGTGATTTGTGACCTATAGGGAAACTAACCTTATAGTCATTACAGGGAAGCATTTTATAAATCATGATTTACCCTTGTCTTGTACTTGCACTACTAATGCTCATGAGGGTTCAGAGAGCACACTACTTCCAACCTATGAACAATATCAGAAGAGTCAGTCCTGGATGGCTAGTCTTTCTCAGTAAAACAAACAAGGTGAATGAAACGTGGCAGGCCCTGCAGACAGCAGGAATTTTCTCAATGATTTCAATGTGGATAGTATTTCACTTTTGGTGTCTCATGATTATTTCCCAGTGCTCAGAGCTCCAGTGACACTACCCTGTAACTGTATCTGTAACAGTAGAGGGTCAGGAAGGATAAAGATGAGAAGCATGTTTTCTCCAACTCCCTCAAAGACAAGCGGAAGTGGTGCCTTTGGTGTGAGAAACCTTAGCAGAAGACTTACTCTCTTTCCCTTGAGCTCTCATTAAACACTGGGAGCATGAGACAGAAGACTAACCATGCGCACATTTAAACCTCCAGTGTCACGTTCCAATCCCAGTTAGTCAGTGATCCAGGCACAGGACGGAAATCAGCGTTTGCTGTTCGGACAACTAGACCAACAATCAAAGCGGATATATCTACTTACACTTCTTCATATTCTTCTGGAGCAGGAACAAAGAGGCACTTCTTTGTTCTTAACAATGCAAATATTTTTCCTAAAACTTTTTATCACTTTGCAGGCAGGGACATTTTACTAACTCTCTATATTCAAAAATCTTTTCACTTACGCAGGAGGCAAAAACCTGACATATTTTATCAATACAATATATACAAAACAATACAAAAAACCTACACAGAAATATTGCCAGCTGCTGAGCTGACATCACTCAACTTTCCTGGCCTCTCCTGATACCGCATGTGACTACAACACAGTTTCCTACTCTTTCACTTGCCGATGGTATAAACAACCAAAAAATCATCCTCACTGTCTGCAGTTTGGTTCCCTCCAGATGGGATAGCAGCAGGATCCAGTAACCAAACAGTTTTCTACCAAAGTATAGAAACAACGTCCAGATTTTAAAAACAGGAAGTCAGTCTAAACACAAGCTTCATACTTAACATCTGCCATCACCTTAAATTTAGCATGACATGCTCAGTTTCTTCAGATTCCTTCCAAATATCCTCCATACATTCTTGTTTATCTGACAAATGAAATGTCTCCTGGGGAGGTGTGAGATGCCCCCATCCCCCTTAAAACAGTAGTTACGATCTGTGTAATTTTATGTCTAAAGTTGGCAAAGCAGTTATGCCATTTCTGGCCAGAATGCAGAAGTCAATAATCATCCTGTTATATCTGCCTT
>VYXB01003341.1:135594-170071 GCA_013397135.1 Pachyramphus minor | reverse complement strand
GGGGGTGGGACAGGGTTGTGTAAACAGTAAGTTGTTGCTCTGCTTCCCCCACCCCTCCCAGCAACTCTTCTTTAGGCCAGACAATATAGCCCATAAAGCAAAACCTAATATACAAAGCTTCATTTTGCTGATGAGGTCATTTGCAATCCTCAGAGCTACTATATAGCAGCCACAGATTCATAAAAACATTGACTTTGCAAAGGAAGCTTAAGTAGACAGAATAATTACCAAACTGGACTCTGTAGCTGTTGTTTTAATAGAAACACCAGATATCTAGGGGACAGTAAAAACACTCTTTCTTCTAAGTCCTGATGGCATGCTTTATTCCAAAAAGAGAGATGCCAATCCTCTCTCTCTTCAGTAAATATAATGACAGATGGCAGCCCTTATCACTATTTTGTAGCAATTCAACCTTCGACAGGTTGTTGCTTCAAGAAGGAATCATGCAATAGTCCAAACTGGAAGGGATCTCAAAAGATCACCTGGTCCAACCTTTTGTGGAACAGGGAGCCTGGATGAGACTCATCAGTACCCTGTCCAGTATCATTCTGAAAACCTCCAGTGATAGGGACTCTACCATCTTCCTGGGGAGGTAGAATGATTATTCTTACTGAAAAAAATGTCTTTCTTTTGTTGACATGAACACATTCCTGCTCTGTCAGGCTCTGGCAGCATTCTAGCAATATCAGAATTTTCTCACATTCAGATAGGGATGAAGTCTCCTCAATGAACACCTGCAGAAGATCCTGGCATCAATGGTCAACACCATGATGCCTTTTCAAATTTTCTTTCTATCCAGGTACCAAGAACCAGCTAAATAGGAGAGACTCTTCCACTCCACACCACCCTATTGATTGCATCTTTTCCCTTCCATCCTAACACAGAAACTCTTACTGTAATTTTTTTAATTAGTAGTAATAAGTTCACGGTCATAATTTTTTTACACCACCCTGCAATTCATCATGTAGTGTAACATGGAATAGCATAGCTAAAACCACGGCTAAGTATCCATTTAATTCTTCTATGGTGCAAGGAAAATAGCACCAATAGCTTTAGAAAAGCCAGAACTACAAATATATTTGGCATGATTTACAGTAGCAGACTGTTCAGCTCAGAAGCCTCTGAAAAGAACAATCATCCTTTTGGTCCAAGACTGAGTAACACACAGGTCTGGGTTCCTCCCCCTCCACGGACAGGCACCTAACTCTCCATTTCATGGCCTACAGAATGCCTTCAATGGAAGACAGAGACCTTTCTGCAAACCTCATTACTATGAAAGACAACCAAAAGTATGACAATACCATCTTTTATAATTTTAACCCTACCATATAAAAATGGTGGGAGGACAGAAGGTATAAGTGGATATTGAACTAGTGTGAAAATATAGGACAAATTACAGTGACAAAGAAAAAAAAATCCAGGACTGTGTAAAAGAACTGGAATATGAATAATGGAATTAAAAGCAAAAGGAGAAACCTAAAGTCCTAATAGTGATGGGCATAAGGCTGTGCAATTTCTTCCACAGAGAAAGCACGGAAGGAGATCACCAGAAGCAGTTGTTAAGAAATTTGGGATAAGCATCAGAATATTTTGCCCTGACTTCAACAGATACACTTAATTTCTTACTTCCGTATTTTAAGAACTCATGAGCATCTGATTGTTTACTTGAGGTTAGAATTCTGTGGCATAGCCTTTAATAGCCTCTTAATATCTTGCAGACCTGTTGTTAGAAGGTCTGTGTCGGATACCATTTTATCTCTTTTTCCACTTCCAGGCCAGGCTCACTTCTGCATTCCCACCACATACGCACCTTGACAAGGGCAGACCTTGGGAATTTCAGATGGCCTTGAACATAGCTTAGTTGATACACTTTCCTTCTTTAGCCACCATTTCCCTGAATTCCTACGGCAAAGCAGTTCAGCTTTATATGCTTCCCTGTCTTGAGGGAAAATGAAAATTTTGGATTCCTCTCTTACCCAAATAGCAGTTTCCATGGAAGGAAAAAGTACAGTTAATCCAGCTTTAGAAGAGGGATTTGCTGACCATTGTTTAAACTCAGAGCTCTGCTGGCAGACACAGCAAAGGCAAGAGTACAGCAAACAGCCTGATGTCAGACAGGGCACCACACACTGATAAAAGCCAACAGTTTTCTTTTCTACTCCCATTATGGAAGCATCTGATGCAGTTCTGATTGGGTACCCACATGGTCTCCAAGTATTTGAAGCCTGCCTAGACTAAAATTAATATCACTAGGAAGAGCAATCCAAAAGTTTTCAATTTAAACAGAATTGTTACAGTTTTGTTTGAGGAAGAACAGGAGAGTGGTAAGGTTAAGGACAAAAAGAAAGGGGGCATCAAAAAAACCTCAACACAACCACATGAACCAGAGAAAAGAGACTGAGGATGTTACAGCTTTTCGGTAATTAAGTACCATGCCTACTTTGGCAGTCTCCAAGTGAGGATGAAAGTTTCCCAGTCTTAGAGGTTCCCCTTTCATTTTGAAAAAGCAGGGATACCTCAATTCCGAACCAGCTGGTTCTGAAACACGTGACTGAACAAAGTGCTAGGCAGAGGCACCTTATCAAGTACAATCATCCTTCAGCTACTACTGCACAACTACACAAGTTACACCTGAAAAACATTACACTTGATATGAGCACAAGAATAGGAAGCATGAGGCAGAGAAATTCCACAGGGCATCCACTAATTAAGACTTAAAGAAAATAAAGGCTGCAACAAAGTGCAAACTGAGTTAGTGTTAGTGCAATGGGTGTATGCAAGAAGTAGAGAGAGAGAAACAAAAGCTGTGTTTTCAGAAACACAGCACAGGTCAAAGAAATAGGAGACCATTAAAAACATGTTTGAGTCTCTGGAGCCCAATGCTTATCCCACAGCAGTACGGATCAGCAATCCCACCAAAAACCTCAATCTGCAACCAGGGAATAGGAAAGCACTTATAGAAACAACTACTGAAAAAGAAATACTGAAGGAGGATTTGATTCGAACATAAAAAGACTCAAAGATCAAGAAGCAATTTTTACAGTTCCTTCTCCCAAATCCTTAAATTCATCAATAAATACCTTGCAATAATAAACGTGACTATAACTGAGGTCTCTAGATATTTATCTTAACTCTGTCCATGTCTTCTACACCACTAGACAAAATTACTTCTTCCCTTCTAGAAGAGGGTATACTACTATTATGCCACAACAATGTAGTAAAGGCTTAATGTTTAATCTGTTTCTACATATCGAGAGTCTCTTAACAGAAGGTACAGCTGAAAAGGCATTATTATTGCCATGAAATCCTAGTCAAAAACTAATTCAAATTGCCTACGTTACCAGCTCACACAGATCAAAAAAGTCAGGCGAATGACCATAAACAAAAGATAATGAGAAATGGCAGCAAGTCAAGCTGTAGGGGGTAGAGATAGCTAGTAGGTATTATAGGGATCAGCATTAGATCCGGTCCCATTAAGTAACTTCATTAATTATCTGGAAGAAAGAATAAGTATCAAGTTAAAGGAGCTGCAAATAATACCAAAATAGGAAATATTCCTCTACAAACACAACAGCAGAAAAAGAGATAATATAGAGGGGACCTCAGAAGATTAGAACTGTGGGCAGGAAATTAAGACTCAGCCTTTAAAAAACAATTTTTTTAAAGCTAGTGCATCTGGTGGAAATTAATTTGAAACAGATTGAACAAATTAATAGGAAAAGCTGGGTGCAGCAATGCCTGGAGAAATCAAGGAGCAATAATAAAAGACCCACTCTCTCTAAAAGTGTGTACAAAAACATTAGATAGTGGGAGCATCTGTTTGTTTTACTAAGAATCTACAAAGGTGCAAAGACCTCAGGAAGTCATGAGCTGCAGTATGCCATCCCTGACATTCTGCTTCTCACCTCCAAGGCCCTTACTGGAAGAGATTCAGCCTCCTAGATACTTGTAACTCACATATTTACCTTTTCTCTGTGTACTAAATATTTTTTCCTACCTATAAACCTGGATTCCAAGGAGCAGGAGCATTACGCTTCCCATCTTGTGAAATTTCCTTCCCCTGTTACTGTTAAAGGCATCCCATCTGCCTTGGCATTTCATTACCTGTAGATTTTGTCTCTTAAGCAGAGCATGTCATCCATATTGCATTATGAAGTACACAGCGATACCTGAAGGATGCCATCAAGAAACACACTTTGCTAATTTTAACCTGAAGTAGGATGTCCTTATATAGCTGCAAGCTCCTGTGCAACTGCATGTCAATAGAGCACTACAATGAAGAACCCAATGGACTTACCCCCAATAGTAAATTACTTGTCATGCAGGACCTTTTCACTCAAGAACATTAAACAGAAATTAAATACCACTCAGAAATGGGCAGAATAGTAAAAGGTTGTTGCTGCATAACATCATTCAGATGTTCAGCTGGACCACAAGGGCCCAACAGGCAGAGCTATGTGACTCAAACCCTTAAGGTCAGAATTACACACATGCTAGACAAACACTTTAAAATACTACCTTAAACCTACATCATGCTTAGTCACTTCAGCAACATGAGACAAATAACTTTCCATTTCTTTCACTGTGGTGGGGTTTTTGTGTTTCTGGTTTTTTTTTTTTAGACTCCCACACTAACAACCTCTATCCTTTCCTGTCCCATAAAGGTTGCAAACAATTTACTCGTCATTTTTCATGAATCATTCAGTACAGTAGATGCTAAAATTTAGAAAATAATGGCACAACACCAGAAATGTTACCAGGTGACTTTCACAACTGCCAAGTGCCAGACAGAATAGCAATCTGCTGTTTTAAACAGATAACCCACAGGAAAAAGGTACTTCTGATGTATTTCATCTACTACAGTCACCTAAGAGTTTCACTAGCATGACAGCACTGGAGAATGAGCGTCATTGAACAGTCAGAAATCTTTATACTCTGTCAAAGTTCACGGAGATGAGCTACAGACGTTGATCGGGACTAATGGAACAGTGGAGTTTGTTTTCCCAGTTCCAAGGCATAAAATGTTGGTATTTTACATTTCATGAGCCTTCCTTTAACTTTTCCATTACTTGATAGACAGACAGGTCTCTCACCCTTGAAGTAATTATCCAAGTGATCCTTACATTACCTCAGCTAGAGGAGCACCCAAGGTTTACTACAGTCACAGTAAGGATATGCTCTGTCACTTCTGGAAAAGAACCTGGAAGAATCAGAACCTCAGAGCTATTTCAGAAATTCTGAAGCCTTGCAAACCTTCCCCTTCACTGAATGGAGAAGAATGCAAGCAGCCTACAAGGCCTAATGAAAACCAACCTGGCATCTGTCACTCGTAACTACAATATGAGAAAAAATCTGTTTAATTTGCATAAATGCATTCCTCCCTCTTTTCCCTTTAAGTAACTCCAGTATTAACTTTTAAGGCAAACAAACAATCAGTACTTTTCCAACATTCATTCTGTTTCTGCTACTATTCCTGTCATATCTGCTTCCAAGCTGCAAGCATCCTTGAGATTTCAATGAATTCCTTGCTTAGCAGCTGAGAAAGACATAGCAGGCATCTGACCATGCACAGACTAACTAAACCCAACTTAATCTAAAAAGAAGCAAAGAAAAAACCACTCAGTTTTCAGTTTCATGTAGGACAGCTATACATCTTTCTGTCTGAATACAGTCTTGAATAGTAACGGCTTCCAAGTCTGATAGATACTACTAAAGACCCTGTTACAGGTCACAGCATTAAGAAAAACTGAAATTAATGCCAATTAACTTTAACCTCTGTAAACTGCACTGATTTACTTGCAGTGTCACAAACAGTTAAGCTGTCTCGAAGTGGAGGAAAAGGAAATCGGAGTGGTCAAAAGAGAGCAAGCAAGAGGAGGAAGCACTACTTACATCTTTACTTGAAAACTAGTGCTCAGCGGCTTCAAGGATCCAAGAAAAACTAAAAGGGGCATTTTTGAACCTGGGTTGCAAGGATAAATGTACTTAGGAAAATTCAGAATCCAGCCACCTTCTTACCACAGAGCCTTCAGGAAATTGGTTCCTTTCCCTTTCAATTCAGAAGCTTCTTGAGCTTTTAGCTTCCTCTCCCACACCACTCATGAGCTTTGTTAATTACTGCACCAGTGCCTGTCCAGTGCTTTCTGATTTTACAAAGCATCCATAACCTTGCTCACAACACATTTGGAAGCCATTTTGGATCTGGTCTTCAAGGTTGCACCCTGCACTGGCTCTCTGAACTATTCTAAATAAGTTTGTCCCACAGGAAATTATCAGCCTCTTTCTTTCATCTTTCAGATGCTCCAGGCACTGGACTGGCTGTAAGGACATTCTATCCTTCAGAACATGCACCAAACTTCTCTCCAAAACCCAGAACATTCTTTTCTTTGTTTAACCTAATCAAGAATTCCATCTTGATCAGTCCCGGATTACACCAACACAGACAGCCATACGTTTCTTTTTGGAAAGTAAAAGTCAAAGTCTTCTTTCTCAAGGAACTTTAGATTCTAGCGAGACTGCAGTTGTGCAGGCACATAGTGCAAGGAGATACATTTTGCATCCAAAAAAGCCTATTTTGGCTTTTGTGGGTTGCAATTAGATTCTTCCCATCATTATGGCATGATATAGAAAAGGCCAGGTTCCTGGACAAGATAGAGACTATTCTCTCAGAGAGAGATCATTTTAAGGAGTTTATTTCAGTCTTCTATAAAGTAGCCATCATGTTAGCGGTGGAGCATCTGAGCTTTGTAGCTTTCCAGCTCTCTGCCACACAAGAGACTGGGAAGCCAACCACAACAGCTCTGCTTAGCAGAGGAGTCCTCCAGGGAAGGGATAGGATACACAGTGTGGTTTTGTGGCAATAAGGAGGCAGGAGCTTGTTTCTGCAATCCCACAGGCAGGAGGACTTCAAAAGCACAAACCACAAGATAAACGGAACTATCCTGGGACAAAGAGAATTGTTCTATACGTTGTTTCCTAAAAAATAACTCCACACATGATATTATGTTGCCCTCAGAGGATGAGGGGCAAAGGGGAAATTATTAACTGGCCAAACTGAGCTGGAAGAATAGGGCTGCATCTGGCAAAGAGAGGCACCACACAACCACGGAGACATTGTAGCATCTGTGCTGCCTTTTTTACTTAAAAAAGAAACCTCTACCAGCAACATCTTTTTGATATATATACACGGACATTATGTACACGTGCACTCAAAAACACAAGTTTAATGTGAATATGGTTTATGAGCTCAGATGGGATAAATTCTTTCTAACGGAACTGCCAACAGGACAAACAGGAGTGTCAGTGTTGGGGTTACTGCAGAGCAGCTGTACTGTACATGAGCCCCTGTTCAACCCACACACATTTGTTTGCTTTCTAGGCAGCCCATGAAGCACCAACCTACACCTCCCACAGCACTTGGACTTCAGACTCCTTCACAACACTTAGAAAGTGGTCATAAAACTCTTCCTCTGCTTAAACTGGAAGTCTCAGGTGCTGCTCTACAAAACTGCAAGTTCCACGCTTCATTCATACTCACACCCCAGAAAAATTAGCCACAATAATGAAAAGTACCAGAGGATCCCTTACAGCCAGTTTCATACAGTTCACACTGGGCTTTACTTTCAATTAAATAATAGCAACAGCACTGAGGCAGGTAGAGGAAGATACAGGAAAAACAAAATGGGCAAGTTATAGAACCATATCTTTCTAGGTATGTGTGTGGTCTCTACTACTACAGTGTCAGAATGCCTTTTCCTACTAATGAACAATTTCAACACCTCTTAAAAAGCTGGGAAGTATTACCTTTAATACACAAGTAGAAAATGGAAGCCAAATAGCACAGAACTGTGAGTATTTGGGTGCCTAAGTCAATTAAAATCGGTGGAAAATTAGACATTTAACTATAGTTACACAGCTGGCCTAAGAGATTTAGACCTGATTCTCAGTATAACAAAGTACTCATACCTCCCACCACAGGCAGTCTTCATGCTTGGAAACCTGAGCCCTAAGTGACTTCCCAAAGAGCTTGTGGCCAAACTGAGAAATTAAAGCAGATCCGGTCCCACTCCACTTCTTAACCAGGGCACAATTTGCCCCTCCCTACCAAGGTCCTTACTCCAGAGAGCTCATTGAAACAAACTTGCAGGAAATCAAAGTCTCTGTTGCACAAACTCGGAAGGATTTACACACACTGCTTGGAAAGTCAAAATAACACCTCCTGCTCCACTTCACCAGCGTGCTCCCCCATGCTCCCTGACCCAAATTAAGTTGGATCCGAGTCCTGCTTCCTAAAAAAGGAGGTCAGAGCCAGGCTCCTGAGACCTCCTGGGGGTTCCCAAGTTCCTGTATTAGCCTTACAATTATTAAAAGGCCAACATTAAAAGGAAGTCCAGTCCTAAGGCCACTGTTAATCTAATAAACACTGGAATTAGATTTCTTCTCAGTGAAGAGTCTGCCCGCCTGATGGCACAAAGCCAACTTTTAAATGCTACTGTTGCTCAGAGCCCTAAATTAGTTTTGGATCTGGGGAGTTTGCCTTGAGCTACAGCCAAAAGAAACACAGGAACTGGAGGGAAATTTGTTAAACGTTAACAGAGCTGCAGGAAAGGACAACAGTATGGCTAGTAGGTGGCAAGGGAGAAGGAAGGGAAGCCACAAACAAACAAGAGAAATGAGAAGACACATTAACTGCGAAAAGAGATTTTTGTATAGAAGTGACTCCCCTGCCCAACTCCCCACTTATGTGTGTGAACAGCAGACTTTTTAGGCCCCACTTGCTTATAGGATTTTTTGCAACTACACTGGTTCTCATCTACCTTCCTCTCTCCATGTTTAAAATACAGAATAAGAATCTCAGGAAACTCTGCATTCCTGACTCCTTGGGCTACATTGATGTTGAGTTACCATGAAATTTGACTCATCCCAGGTCAGCTGAGAGCAAGTCTATATTTCCAGTCTCCCTGGCTGGGATCTGGACAGATACTACGTTCTCAGAGGGAGTGGTACACAACTGCCTGCAGGAGCAGTTCTTGCAGAAGGCTCTTTTTTGTGAAAAGGATGCAGTGAAAATAATGCAAGATCCTGTCTATTTATGCTGTTCTTCATTTTACTGATGAATTGTAGGACTTAGCTTAGTGCCCTTCTTCCTTGAATACTCAAACACTTGATGTAATACAAATGTCTGTGTAGAGAGAGTTTAAAGATACTTCCATTTTGACAATTAGCTCAGCTGGTTAGAGTATGGTGCTAAAACATCCAAGTCATAGGTTTGATGCCTGTATAGGCCCTTCACTTAAGAGGTGGACTTGATGATCCTTGTGGGTCCCTTCCAACTCAGACTATTCTATATTCTATGAAACTTTTCCCAATAGGAACTGAACACGAAGACTCCCCCATTTGACAGTTCTTCCCGTGAAGCTAAGCCAGTGAGGCTACAACCTGCATTCTGATAGAAGTGATCAGAGATGCGGGGGGGAGGGGGGGGCGCAAGAAAAGCAACTTCCACCTCAGAAAGCTGCTATGACAATGTGACCTGATTAGTGACAAGGAAAGGCTGTGGATGTTGTCTACCTAGACGTCAGTAACGCCTTTGACATCATCTCCCACAGCATTTCCTGGAGAAACTGGCTGCTCATGGCTTGGATGGGTACACAGTTCACTGGGCAGAAATCCAGCTGGATGGCCAGGCCCAGAGAATGGTGGTGAATGGAACTAAATCCATCTAGTGGCCGGTCACTAGTGGTGTTCACTGGGGCTCAGTATTGGGGTCAGTCCTGTTTATTATCTGTATCCCTGCAGACAACTCCAAGATAGGCAGGAGCACTGATCTGCTGGAGAGTAGGAAGGCTCTACAGAAGGATCCTGACAGGCTGGATCAATGGGCTGAGGACAACTGTATGAGGTTCAACAAGGCAAAATGCAGGTCCTGCCCTTGGGTCACAGGAACCCCAGGCAGTGCTATAGGCTGAGGGATGAGTGGCTGGAAAGCTGCCTGTGGAAGAGAACCTGGGGGTGCTGGTTGACAGCGGCTGAACATGAGCCAGCAGTGTGCCCAGGTGGCCAAGAAGGCCAATGGTATCCTGGCTTGTGTCAGAAATAGTGTGGCCAGCAAGATCAGGCCCACAGTGATTGTCCCCCTGTACATGTCTCTGGTAAGGTTGCATCTTGAATCCTGTGTCCCATTTTCGGTCCCTCACTTCAAAAAGGACATTGAGGTGCTGGAACAAGTCCAGAGAAGGGCAATGAAGCTGGTGAAGGGTCTGGAGCACAAGTCATAGGAGGAAGAGCTGTTTAGCTGGAGTAAAGGAGGCTGAGGGGAGATCTTTACACTTCTCTGAAAAGAGTTTATAGCAAGGTGGAGGCCAGTTTCTTCTCCTAAGTAAGAAGTGACATGACAAGAGACAACAGCCTCAGGTTATGCTTGGGGAGGCTTATTTTAGATACATTAGGAAAAATTTCCNTCTGGAGCACAAGTCATAGGAGGAAGAGCTGTTTAGCTGGAGTAAAGGAGGCTGAGGGGAGATCTTTACACTTCTCTGAAAAGAGTTTATAGCAAGGTGGAGGCCAGTTTCTTCTCCTAAGTAAGAAGTGACATGACAAGAGACAACAGCCTCAGGTTATGCTTGGGGAGGCTTATTTTAGATACATTAGGAAAAATTTCCTCACCAGAAGGGTTCTCAAGCATTGGAACAGGCTGCCTAAGGAAGGGGTAGAGCCACCATTCCTGTAGGTATTTAAATGACATATAGACATGGCACTTAATGACATGGTTTAGTGGTGGACTTGGCAGTGTTTGGTTAACAGTTGGACTCTATGATCTTAAATGTTTTTTCCAATCTAAATCATTCTACGAATTGGAAGGAATGGGGAGCTTTAGAGAGCAAAAAGCAATCCTTCTGTCATCTTCCCAGAGCCCACAAAGGGCCTTTGTTTGCTCCAACTGTATGCCCACTCTTTCCACCTCTCTACGGAAACATTTCCGAGCCAGTGGGCACACATGTGCACGGAGTGCTTCAGAAAAAGATAAAACTACTGGAGAGCATACTCATTAGAGATCTTATGTGTCATCCTTTACTGTACCACACTTGAAGCTGCACATTGCTGGGGGGCAAGAGTGTTTGCCCCCCCACCAATCTCCTCGCACTGCAACACACAGACCCCTTTCAAAGCTGGAAGAGTCTATTTGAATAAATCATCTGTGCTTCTCAACAGAAGCAAGCTATAAGCAGGGTATTAAAGAAGCAGAAGAATGAGCAGAGGGCATTCAACCATGTCCAGATACTAAATCAGCTGAGTAAAAAAATGGGTTAAAGAAAAACAGAAGCATCACAATATGGACTTCTTTTTCAACACATTTGAAATTAAACATATAACAAAAATGAGCTTTCAGTCCTAGAAAGGAGTCTCTAAGCATCCTGAAATTCCAGCCCATCACTGCTGAGACAATATATGTCCAAGCTTTCAATCTCCCCAACGGTCCCCAAATTCAGTCCAACTACAGCTTTGTTCTCACACAGATTACAGCATTCTTTTATATACTTACCTAGTTTTTACGTTCTCCATGTTTCTACCAAGTTCTTTTGCAACATTCCCCAAGCAGTCTGTGGAACTGTACATATCTCTTCACAGATTTTTCCTACTGCCACATTCAGACTTGCACAGAAGGAGAGATATACATGGACAAGGGCTGCTCAGTTCTGCAAAACTATTAAAATATAGGCAGCAACATTCGAGCAAACCCCCATACAACCTCCTCATGAGCAAAATAACCCTAAATCTTATTTTCATTCTCCAGTCCCTTGTCTTTCATGAGATACAGCCTGTTTACACATCTCCTGCTGTGCACACAACTCCTTCCCCAAATGGCGGAAGTCCTCTCCCACACAAACACAGACTGAGCAATGTTGACTCCGGTGAGCATCCCCCTCCCGCATTAGCCTTATAAAGGGTTAAAGCCCAGTTCATCACACACCAGTAGGCTGACAGCTTTATGTCTGTAATGTCTGTGTGGGTTTCAGACTCTCCCTTTAATCGGGTTCTATTGCAATTAATCAGTGGGTTTCTTCATAAGAAAAAAATAGTAATAATAATAAAAAAAGGCGAGCATTCTATTCAGCCCAACTCAATCTGTCCAGCCAAATCTCACGACCAGCTGGAATGCCCCTTTCCTAGTCTGCCCAGCAGGATGCCCAAGAATGGCGTGTGAACGTTTCTCTCTGCTCCTGCTCCAGCGTTAAAATGAACAATAGTCCCTGCCAGTGTCATTCTTCGGCAATTCATCTCTTCCTGTCGCCAGACTCTTTCGTTCCTTCTTGTCCCTTCCACCCTTTTTGTATGAAAAACAACAGCAGATCAGCAGCAATATAATAAAATAAAATTGTATTTACTTGGGAGATTTGAGGGAAGGGGCAAGAAGGGGGTTGGGAAGAGGAACAGCCCCTACCCCCCTTTGGCAGTGAAGACACGGAAGGGGAGCGTTCTCAAGCCCCAGCTGACCTGCTCCACTACACGCCTGGTTTCCCTGCTGCAAGGAGCATCAAATTTGCCAGGGGGCCTGTAGGGGAGACAGGGCCCTTTTCTTCTGGAGGATGTTGGAACTGTAATTACAGAGAGGTGCTTGGGGGGGTGGGGGTGGGAAGGGAATTAACATGGATCTCAACTCATGTTCCCTGTGTTTTTCATGTGCAGACCTGTGGCCCTTACTCAACTTTCTCATTCACCAGGGAATGGGTCAAAAGAGACTGCAAGCACAGTGTTAGAGAGACTTTGACCTCCTCTTCCTGAAGGAGTAGAAACAGAAGAAAACTGATAAGGGACAAATTAAAAAAAATAAATAATTTACTATATGTGTACATACATACACACGTATATTCCCCAACAGAGCAGGAAATGTGTAGCATAAAAAATTAGACAACATTGAGGTCCATGAGGATTAACCACAGAGGTAAGCAGCAAATACCATGCTAACAGACACACCATGAACCCCAACCAGCTTTCTCTCCACTGAAGAGAAATAACGGAGCGGGTCCTGGAAGATTTTTGTAAATTTAGTTTCACAGGTGTGAATTTAAAAGGGTTGCTTCCTGGTATTCAGAACTGAGCAGTAGTCTGGCAAAGATAATATCTTAGCATGCTTCAGAAGAACTAATCCAGCTGCTATTGATTACATAGGACACGTAAAATCCATTATAAGCAAGTCAAAAAAAAGCTTTACTGAAATCCCAGAACTAAATTCACCTGCTCAGCTTTTAACAGGCCCCTTTTGCACTTCATGACACCACACAAACCCCACTTTACTTGCAACACAAACTCCTGAACTGAATGTAGAATTATTATATGGTATTCATCACCATAACAGTCAAGCAGCCCCTAAACACAGATTCATCTTCATATCTTACTGCTATAAATGGTTTCATCAGCTTTATTTTCTAAATCTTTGACAGCCAGAGTCCCAAGACAGAAACCTCTGTTTCTAGGTGTCCGACTTGAAATGCCAAAAGCGTAACTTGCACAAGTGTTGGATGCTCATAAAACACAATGGAATAAAAGGAGAGTAACACAGGTGATATAGAAATAAAACACTGTGCCAAACAGCTCAGTCTCAGGCCTCTCAAACTTGCAAGTCCCCTTTTTTAAGAAAAAGGACAGGCAACAGAAAAGAACATGAAAGACACAAGTTGCTTTGTGGGTGAGCCACTACAGGAAAGTGGGACTTGGGAGTAAGAGGTACAGGTTGGATGTAGAAGTCAGATGTAGGAAAACAGAGCACAAGACAGAGTGTCCCATCTCACACCCACTTCCCAGAATCTTCCTTACACCTGCCCTCATTCCCTTATTCTTTTCTGCTTCTTAACAAGCTTCCTGGTTTCTATAATCCATTTCTCTCTTGCTACTCCTTCCTCCTAAACTTTTCTCTTCTTTTTTTATTCCCCTGAAAAACACCCATAAATTCAAATGATCCAAATCAGGTGCATGCACAGTCACCTTTCTCTCTATTCCCACTGAATACACATATACAAGTTTAAGCCAGGTGCAAGTTGATGGCAAAAGAACAGCTCTTTTCCACCTGAATCACCTAGCTACCAAAAAGTTAACCCCTTGAAATTACCCGGAATAATTTGAACAGGCAGACAGGTTGTATTTGACATCACACAGCTACACTGGTTTTGTGTGCATCCCTTCAGGGATGACATAGCTCTCCATGCTATTCTTTGCATTGCAACACAATCTTCAGCACTGCTTTGTATCACACAGAAATACCCTAATGCCTTCTCCTCCTCCTCATGGGCTGTAGGCCAGCAAAGAAGCACTCAGCCCAGAGGACAGCCTCTCAGAAGGCATTATGTAGACCACAGTTCCTCTGCAGCCCTTCTCTCAGGGGAATAATTGGAGCAGAGCTCCTGTTCCACTCAAGCCTGCCACTGGCCAGTCAGTGTCTATCGTAGAGAGTGTCGAAGCAGCTTTTGCGGACAGATTTTTCAACTCCTACTCAGCACATACAAGCACCAACTGAAATGTTTGAAAATGTTAGAAACATTTGAATATTTGAAAAGTATTTACAACTCCACCACTCATGCATGAATTTCAGAGAAACCAAAGTATCCTTAAGCCTCTTCTGTTTTATTTGTGGGATTTTTTTTTTCATTCTTGGAGCATGGGAGGGTTAACAAACAATCTCAAACTTTTCTGTACTACAGCAAAATTTTAAACATGGAGGGGGGAAGCAGTTTCTCTGTCCTTATTTTCCACACTAAACTTTCACAGGCAGTTTTAAGCAGAAACTCTTCTCTCTCTCCCTCAAGTTTCAGCCTGGAAAGTTACAAATTGGTGAAACTTTTATCAACTGATAGAGAAAATTGGGCAAGGATTGCAGTAGGCTTGGCCTACTACTCCTTTCCTACACATCATACGCCTTCTGCTCCAGAGGTATTGGGACTTTGGAATTTCTAATTCACTAACACAGTCAAGCTGAACTCAAAGCAACTGTTCTCAACTTGCACTTAGGCTTCTATTTTAGTTCTCAGGACAAACTGCTCCCAAAGGCTTGTTTGTTTTTCCAGTCACATTAGCTGGTCTAACCAAAGTTGTTCTCTTTTCCTATAAACCTTGTCTCACTAGCAGTTGTGATGCTCTAAGGATAGAATGCTTCTACAAATACTGTATCATGAATAATATACAATAAAGGGGCAGTCACCCGATGCTAGTGAGGATAGGGATATTCTATATTCTTTTTACTCAGATATATATTTGGCCTATTAGTAATTTCCTCCTGCAAAGAAGGTTTCATATTGCCCATCTCCAAATGAAAGACAAGGATATCTTTTATTTAAAAGCATTGGTTCTATCCATGCTAAGAACTTTACTCCAAGCTTTACCATTGTACAGTAGCCTTGCTCATCCTGCCTATGGCCTTGGCCAGAGAGTTCAGGAAGTTCAGTCTCCATATGTGCAGCTCTATTTGTGCTCAGTGTAAAAACTCTGTGCAACTACAACCTTAGAGCAAAAGTACTCCGTGCTCTTGAAGAATACTGACACAGCAAAGCATCTCCATCTTAAATTTAATTTCTGACATAATACATCTGGAACAAGGATTACATTTCTGATATCATTCCTGCTGTAACAAGAACATCAGGTCTAAGACAACATTTAATCTTTAATACACATGCAACACAGCTTAACTGTAACAATGTAAGAATTTAACTCCAAACGATGGGCACACCAAGTTGGTCGCCAGCCCTACAGAGGTGGAAACGAATATTTAAAGGAAGTGGCCTGGTTAATTTTTTCTCATAATGCTACAGAGACGTGGGTTCACCTGATCTCTTCTTGACACAATCAAGTAGCTTCATCCTGTATAGGTTATCTCCACTGCAGCTTTAGAAATAGGGGACAGAACAAGCACAGAGATATGAGTTTACAGGTCTATCCCAGGACTATAGTAACAGGCTTAAGGAACATTCAAGGCCAAAACCTGTCACACAGTGAAGGTGAAATAGTTTGTTTAAAGAGACATCACTTCTCTGATTTATTCCACATCTGGAGGTGGGACCCAGATCAAATAAACTAGAAACTGAGAAAGAATTCACAGGTAATAGAGGGAACAGGAAATCAAGCACAAAACCCTACAGAATGGTCAAAAAGAAATAAGCTAGACATACTTAGCACAAGAAAAAGCTGTATTTTCAGTCTACACCGACACTTGGGATGAAACTACACAGAAGGGGCTTGTCAGCTATGCTTCCTTCTTAAAGAAAAGCAAAAAAAGGAGACTGGCCGAGCTGAAACCACCATGTGTTGTGTGCCTTAATCTCCCTTCTCCTTCAGATTCAACACTGATGCTCTCCCAAACACTCTCTAGCTTTAGCATGGATGCTGAATGCTGACAGAGGTTTCTTTTAGAAGCCTGGACTGCAGAAGGCAGAGATAAATCCCTCCACCCATATCTATTTTTGTCGCCCTTGCATATACAAAATTTCTTTCTCCCTCCTACCTCTCAAACCCATCTCACCCTGCCCCCCTCAAAAGCGATTAAGGAAAAGCTGTAGAAATATTTGCCCAAAGCTGGAGCCTGTTGCTGGGCCCAGCTGTATTGTTGGTAGGAATACACACAGCAAACTTTCACTGTGAGGAGCCCTGCAGGACTCCGGGCACTTCAGGGAGGCTTTGTGAGCCCAGCTCTGCATGCACTAGCCAGGCTATTGTGAAAGGGAAACAGAAAAAAGTGTTACAAACCCCAATGTTCCCCCACTCTCATCCCCCCCCACCTCCCCATGTGCCCCCCTTCCATCAGCCACTACCTTCCCCAAGACAAATCTAGAGGGGAGGGGGCCACTGATGAAGAGATTGAAAAGGTTTCTTCAGTTAGATTTAAGGCAACAAGTCAGAGCTGCAAGGAGTCCTTTATCCACCAGGGAAGCCTCCCACTGCTCCAGAGCTGGGCCGAGCGGAGATCCTGGGGGCCAGTTTTCTGAAGGCTGCCATTGATTTGTCACTGATGATAAGTGAGGCTGGGGTCGTTCCCACCATCGCCTGCAGAGGGGACGACTCTCCCACAACGCCCGGCAGGGGAGAGAGACAGCAAATGAGGAAACATAGAACCCAATGGTCGAAAACCCCGAATGGCTCTTTTTCTCTAACGAGCACCAACAAAAAGGAGCAACCGTGCTGAGACCGAGGCAGGGGACGAGAGGCAACAGTGCACAGGGGCACTGCGGTCGCTCATCAGCAGGCAAGCCTTTCCCGGGTGAGAAAGAGTGGGGGGATTTCTTTAGCCTCAGCCTCCAAAGGGCCTCACAGCGCCAAGTCGGTCAAACAGTATTCCTTCAAAAACTCTCCAGCCACTCCTGTGCCAATAGCTTTTAAACCTGCTCTATTTACATAGAGACACTTCTCTCAAGCACATGCTGCTAGAAACTCGTTCTTCTGCTTTTTGGGAGGGGAAACCTTTTCTCACAGTACTAAATATATGAGAGAGGCTAATGAAGCACCATGTCTAAAAGGTGAATTCCCAAAGCAACAGGAGATCTTAAAGGAGCACCGGAGCTCCCCCAGGGAACATACAAATAGAGCAGCAGCTGCCTGGGCAAGACCAGATGCAGATGGGTGAACTGAAAGCAAGACAAAAGGTGGAGGGGGAGGAAAAGCTGAAAGTAAAAAAAGAAAGAAAAAAAAAATCAGCAAAAGAAGTAATGATCCCTGGCCTTTCTGATGTAACTAGTTAGGAAAGACCATCAGAACTGGTTCAACTCGCATTATAAAATGTCTCTCTTGTGCTCCAAGAGGCTGAGAATGTTTAAGAGTAAATAGGACACCTTTCCTTCCTTTCCCTGCCCTCTGCAAAAGCCCTCAGCTAGCTTCTGCCCTGGCCAGGCTGAGCACACAGGCCTTGTAACACAGCCTGAAGAGCAAGAAACACGTCTGCAGAGGGAAAAATAGAGTCATGCCTGCAGCTTCCTTCCAGTTCAATCAGACTAGACACAGCAATCCGGAGGATCTTATCTGGCAATACATTACCTCAGGACAGTTGTGTGCAGCTCCTAAAGCACCAGTTTATAATCCAGCATGCTAAAATAAATGGAATTTGCCAAGCTGTAAACTGTGACATTCAGCAATATTTTTTCTCACATTCAGCCATTCAGAGGCACAGAGTGGATCACTAGGAGTAGTAATTATTTCAGATATTTTAGTTAAAATTTCTTGCTATAAAAGAGAGCACAGCCTCCATGGACCCTTAAGCTGTGGATGAGCACAATATCAGAACCTTAACAGATAAAATCCAGTCCCAAAACTTCATGAGTTTAAACATTAAAAAAAAACCCAACACACAAAAACAAAAAGAAAACCAACCACCCTACCCCAAACCTCATTCATATTTGGGAAACAGCCAGGAACCAGCTAGCTCAAAACACAGGTTTAAAATGTTTCTTGCCAGAAATATCACTTTGCAACCAAGCAGCCATATCCTAAACCAACCAAAGGTTTTGAACAGTCCTAAAGTGCAACCCAATTAAAGCCCATTCAAGACCTCTGCCTCCTAATGAAAGAGAAATAAACGTGTCCTGAGCTGGAAGAACTAAGCACTTGCATCTTTGGCACTACTTTGGAACCTGGAAATTGGCTTACATGCAGCAAGACTCCAACTTGCACACCTGAATAATCCTAATAGCTACATGAGAAACAGGATTAACAAAGCCAGTTTCAGATGTATTCATCTCTAATAGTCAATTTTGGTGCATCTGTTGCCAAATGGAGGGAGGGGATTCTTTCATGTCTAACAAAATGCAAACCCATGAGGAAACTTCACCCACAACCAAGTTGCTTCTGTGGTCCTTTCCCTTTATTGTGCTGCCTGTTTTCATGAAAGTTTCATTCTCTGAGACTAGTTTTTTGGGTGAGAATATATGCACACATATTGAAATCACCATTGCTGCCCTACAAATGCAGTCTGAACAGGCCTGTGGATTTTTCTCATGAGAAGAGTCTGTATTAACAGTATTATTAAGAACTGTTTCTGATATTACTTCCTGGGCCAATTTCCAGGATCTGAAGTGCATATTTAAATAAAAGACAGATTCCTCACAAAGCTCAGAAAACATTTAAGCAGACACATCATTCAGCTCTGGAAGAAGAATTTTTGATACTGAAAAAGCTTTTTAAACTCTTCTATCTCCTACATGAGGCATACTGCCTTTTGCTAGAACCATGATCTCATGGCCAAAAACCATGAACAGACAGTGTGGTGTCTCCTGTCTTACAGATGCATTTACCGCGATGACTCAAGAGCAATTTTCTTTCTGTTATTCCACTGTACTTTGGGACTACCCAAAGCGTATGAGAGACAAATCAAGTTGAATCAAGCTTTTAAGCCAATTTGTGGGCATTGCAAGACGTGATATTACTCAGCCGAATATAGAATACTTCCTCTAATCAACAATGACCCAAGCCCATCAGTACTATAAATGCTACCTAAAATGGTTGGATAACAGTAAAGGAGCAACAGAACACAGGGCTACTTGTCTGGTTACTTTTACTCATAGCAGAATTTTATCTCCAATAATCACAATCTACCTTGAGAAGTTTCTGTGAGGTTTTTTTGGTCTGTTGGACACAGACTTTTTTTTCTCTCTTTCCACTTCTAACTAGAAGAGTTATATAGTAATTCTTTTCAATGGTTGTGCAGTAAAATTACTTTTTCCCGTAAGAAAAAAAAAAAAAATACTTCCGTGGTGGGGAAAAGGGCCTTAATGTGCAGTTTGTATCTTGACTAAATTTGCTAAGTTTTTCTGGTACCTTACACTGCCATTCCCAAACAGTGTAAGAACATAACATTTACTCCTATGGATCATTTTCTAAGTAACATCATCTGGTACATTTGGATCTTCAGCCAACAAACCTTGCTGAGCCAAGATCAGATCAACTGAAGTCACAGAATGCCACTAAGCTACACACCATTATGGTCATGATGGCATTCTTCTCAACTTCAGAAGTTGAGCCTAGTTCTATTTCCCATTTCCCGGTCCTTTATTCTGAAGTTGAACGTAGTCCATTAAGTCCAGATTCTGAGCAGTATGCTTAGAGTTTCATTACCCTCCCTCCATTTTTTATTATATGCTATCAATGTGGAATTACAAATAGCAACAGCATTCTGGAAATCATTCCCATGTCCCTCCTTTTAACTGCACAAACACTTGGCAAACTGAAATATATACAAGATGATTTAGGTATCAAGTCCTCAGAAGAGCATGACTGCTTTCCATGGGGAAATTATAATCTTCTGCCCTTCATGCTATAGTCTAGTTTCTTGATTTCTTTGCTAGATATCTTTCCTAAACAAATCTGCTTCTGTGCACAATAAGCAAATGACAGGAAGCAGTCTTGATTTGACTATATGTAAGTGATTACACAACTCTCTCCTCCAGAAGTACACTGATATTTGCTCAAACCAGGAAAGAAGCTTCAAGAGGGTTGTTTCATACTCATCAGTAGTGCTACCCTGAAGAGCTCCTAGCCCTCCTTCCCCCACTCCCAGTCCCATGACCCCCATAAGCTGGAACAGCTTTGTGCAGATGTGCAAAAGTGGTCCAGTGAGGTGATGAGCTTCAAAAAGACACAAACCTGAACGATATTCCAACTCTTCCTCACTCAGCTCAGTTTGATTCCCTCTTTTGCTTCACTGCTTCCAGAACCATGGCCTCAGAGCCAAACTGACAGAAGCAGTTAGGGTCATTTCCTGTTTAAGGCTCTACAGATGTATTTACTACAGTGGCTCACAAGTTATTTTCTTCTTACGGTCTGTTTATCAAGTGTTCATGCATTTAGTAGTAGTATAGGTATGCTACTCTGCTGAAAATTCTTATGAAAAGGAATAAACACAGTGAATTACATCATTTTATACTTAAGTACAATAAATGTTAAAAAAATGTAGTATTCTAATCTGGGAAAAGCCACTGACTTCATTGTGCAGAAAAAAAAATAGCTCTTAAGCAACCAGTCACCATGGTACAGTTTTTTATCCTCATAAGAAAAAAGTCTGTAGACTCCAAAGTAAGTTGTCAACTACCCCTAGAGAAGGAAAAAAAAAAAAGAAAAAAGACCTAACTAATAGCACACCTGGCCCTACAACCATAGGTAGTCTTTATGTCACAGCTTGTAAAGATGACACTCCCAAGGTCAGTTCTGTACAGCTGATCTCCAAAAGTTATGGGGAAAACCACTTAAGCTATTGGGTAAATACAGCCACTGGAGCCAATTATGTATTTACAGAATTCTACCCAGCAATCTAGCTTGCTCCTACAAAGCAGCAAAAAGGAACATTCAATAATTACTATTTAAAGCTTGCCACAGCTAAACTATCCAAAGTCAGGAATCCAGGGTTTAACACTCGGATTCCTAACCAAGTCCAAGTTATGCTTCTGTTCTCAAATTTCTTGACCTTTGTGATTACATGGTTAAATATCCATTTGTGATCCATCCTAAGAGCTGCTACAGTCAGGATAGGGGAAAGGGTGGAAAAGTCATAGAGGCAGAACAGATCTTTGCAAGCTTGGTTTAGATATGATGCCCCTCATTAGATAATGCCAACCATTTATTGAACATGCTGGCAGACAACAGGAACATGCACTTTCTAGGGCAAAAAGAGCAAGTAAATCCTCTTAGAAGGACATAACATCTGAGAAGAATTTTCACTCTGCCAGTACCAGAACACAGACACAACAAATGTGTCTAACTGTGATTATGTTGCATGTAGTGTATCAGAGGAGGGAAAAAGAATAGAGAAAAGCAGCTTCAACAGAAAGATATTTCAAGGATGGAGAAGACAGGACAAGAAGCATCAACACACAGACTAAAAGGCAAAGCCTAAGTGGAGCCTCTGTTAACCAGTATTTCACTGTAGATTTTTGTTCTCATTATTTGATAAATCTGTCAATTTAATACATGTAGAAATTACTAATTCTTCAGAATAGGGGTTGTCCTTATTGTAGAGACACACTGCATGTAACACCATGGAACTCTGATTTCCATCAGAGTGAATCTTTATGTGATCCAATTGACAATTCATGTGTAAGATTCATCCTATGTAAATCTTCCCCTTCAGCCTGCCACATATTCATTCAGGGAGAACAGGAATGGCCGTTTAGGCAGCTTATGTTTTCCCACAGCTAGCTCTGTCTTCCTTTGACTAACCAGACACTTAGCGTCAGCACTGCCATTTCTGCATCAACTCATAAGGAGAGTGGGATTGTGCTTCCTTTTGTGTGCATGCCCAGGCCAGGCTTGTCAAACCACAATATCATACTGCACCAGCAGAGAGTGGTGGGGACAGCAAGCAAAACTCTGATCCAGATTCTGCAAAAGAGAGTCAAAAGGCAACCCTCTACTAGAGATCAGTCATTTAAAAGGCAAGATTAAGGAAGAAAAGTCAAGGCACTAAGAACGGGATAAAGCCTTTTGTATTCAGATTGACCATTTCTCCAGCAACAACTCACAACATAAGTCTGTGGTAGGCCAACTAAAACAAGACAGTAGGTCTTTACTTCCAACCTTAATGAATAGAAGTTTCCACCACAAAAGGCATCACTAATTAATGTACTGCACCAATCACAACATCTGTAAGTTGATCTTTCACCACACTTCGACACTCATACCACACTATGACTGTCATACAAGTACAATACAATAGAGCGATCTATGCTTACATAAGCCACAGAAATTGAATCTTGAACTTGAATCCTCACCTTCCCTTGTTTCTAGGGAAAATCTTTCCAAATTACTGTTAAGGCAAAACAAAGAAGCAGCAAGTCAGTGCCAATATATTGGTTGGGCTTGCCTCCCTCCATCCATCAGGTCTATACTGATGAGCTCACTGAAGAGAAATTCACTCCAGCTTGCCAATACCACACAACCTGTGGTTTCACCATTTTGCAGACCAGTTCTGTGATCAGATCAACAAGCTGAACTGATTCATCCAGCAGACATCCACACAGACCTATCAAAGGGACAAGGGGGTGAGACCGCTCTTGTGGGGCAACCCACAGTTGCACCAGACTAGGCATAACAAGAAACCACACCCCTAGGCCAAGCAAGCCAGACAGCTAGAGGCCAAGCCACATACACTGCGGGCAGAGGAGAACAATCCTCAGCAGTGACAACATCCTAGCATCCCCACCAAAGAAATTTCTCTCAGAGATATCAAGTTTACTGAAATCTCTGAAAGGAAAAGGCAGCAGAAACAAAAATTTCTCCAATTCTGATATTCCAAAACATGAGCTTTATATTACCAGAAAACTGTATTTTGAAAACAAAGTTTCCCATAAAGTGAGATCATACTAAACCCCAGCAATATGCCCTCGTAAATCCTTGGGAGTTGCGTTCCTAATGCCACCTGAAATAACTGAGTGTGACCCAGCCAAGCCACATCTCTACTGTCCAGCCCATTGTTTAATCATTCTAAGCAGTGTGTATAATTTACAAAGTTTAAACAGGAGGACTAAACAGAGAGAGGCAGGAACAGAGGATAGGAAAACTGATCCATAAGTCATCCCTTCTAGTGCCCATGCAAGAGACATGGATCTGCAGGAAGGCAAGTGGGTGATAATCAGGGACAGTTGGAACATTGTTTATTTCCTACTAGCAAAAACAGCAATTAAGGCCTCCAAGGATAAATCAAATTTCTTAACCAGATGGAAGGCATTTCATTTTCAAACATCATCTATACAACAACGGACCACAGAAAGAAAGGAGCCAATTCACAAGAGTAACAAGAAAACAAAATTACTAGAGATTTTAAAGATGAGTTCTCATCAGAATCTGCACTTACAAAGAGCCTCATGTTACATCAGAACTCACACCACATCCCACCACAGTCAATTCAAAGACACTTTTATTGGCAAAACAAGCTCTACAAGTGTTACCCACATGTAAAAGACAGCACACTTGAGTTTCTCCCAGAAGTGGATTCAACATATGAAGTGCCTGCCTCCACAGAGATTTTAAACAGAGGGATGCATGGCATGGAGTCCAAAGATAGAAACGAAAGTGCTCCAAGGAATAACATTTTACTTCTAGTACAATAAGTGTTTCCTTGCTCTATTATATTTTATATTTTACTCATAGGATTAAAAGATTTTCTTCTCAGTCTCTCTTTTTACTTCTCATTCCCAGATACTTACTGTTTGATGTATGGTATTCCCCCTGTATCCAACTTGTAAGCCAAATGGCACATGCTGGTTCAGTATTTGGTCAGAGTCTGACTTGATTTTGCACATTTCATTGGTGCTATCTGCCAGCATAATAACTTTGCGCAATAACTTGTGGTAGCCTAGTTGGTTACCAGGTTGAGGTGGTTTTTTTTTTATTACAGAAACTAGCATTCTGGTTTAGATTCTGAATAGTTTCTAAGGTGAATTTTGGATTAAGTTATTTGCTTCATTAGCCTAAAAAGGAGTGTCAAACCTCAGAAAAAAATGTTTTCGTAGGAATGGGCAGTGTTTTCATTTGGTTTCAGCCTATGATTGTCTAGTACTTCTAGGTGGAGACAACTTTTGCTGCTTTGGCTGAGATTGCATAAAAAGACTTGGTTTTGGTGCTGCTAAGATCAGCAACAGAAATCCTTCCAGTCCTACTCTGTAGCAATCATTACATAGATTTCACATGTTTAGTAATATCATGTTTTTGCACATCTGAAAATAAAAAAGTTAACTTCCCTTTAGTTACAATGGAAGAACATGCAGAGCTCTGGAGTTCACTCTTATGGGAATCAAATATTTAATTTGTTCTTGATTAGTACAGGAGGAAAGTCTTACCGTGGTATTCAGTTCTGATGGTTTGAGTAGTTGAAACATTGTCTTCCTTTGCTAGGGCCACTACGTAGCCAGCACAGCCACACAGAGACTCTAGAACGCAAGGGTCCCTGCGGTTGATTAGTGTGGGGCTGCAGAGTGACCATGCTGCCTTTTCACCTTAGCTCAGCCCATCCTGCAACAGATCGTATTCTCCTTATGGACTTACACTGTCATTGCCCTCCTGTGAGCCATTCCCCTTCTGCTTGTCTCAAAAGGGCACAGAGCCATAAAGCACATTCCTTAAAGACTTTGGTATGCAGCCTGCAAGGTCAAAAAAGCTGGCTCCCTAGGCATACCTGGTCTTCTGTGGTATAACTCTGACGGTCCTCTTTCCTCACAACACCTCATCAGGCAGTTTTACACTGCCACCGCATCTAAGATCTTGACATGCAGCATGCAAAGCATGTCGTTATTATATTGTTCAAGAAAAAGCCCAAAACAAACCGAGATAACACTCCATGCCTTTCCCAGATTAACCTGCAGGACCAATGCACTGCTGTATATTAGCTAGCAAATGTAGGTGTTTTGGCAGCTGTCCCAGTCACTTAATCAGAAGCCTGAGCTCAGAGGCTGTTTCGCCTGAGCGGGTAAGTCAAGATGTACATACCAAAGATGTCATCCCCACCTCACCCCCTTCCTTGCTCAAAGGCTTCTGTCTGAGTACTGTTTATTTTTATCCTTACAACTGATGGATTGTATATAGGTTTAATTTGCCCAGTATCTGCCATTAATTCTATACTGTAACTGTGTTAGATTTCACCTCGTGGACCTGATTAAGCTAAACAGGGGGTTTTGCCAAGCATTTAAAGTAGGCAAGTGTCTGTCACCGCTCTTCCTTGCCAGTCTATTCTAAAGCACCTGCAGCACAAAAATTGCTTGTGGGTCATTTCTCAAAAAATAATCATCTGAGTTCCTCTTATTCCTCCAGCATACATACCATTATCAAGTTTGCTTCTCCAGCACAACCAAGAAAAAGTTACTACAGATATCACAGGAATTAACCCTTTTTTTTTTTTTTTGACATTCCTTTCCATCATAAAAGTTTGTTCCCAGACTTCTGAAGACTTGTTGGTAAAGAACTAACCATAACAAGGCAAGAAAGGAAGTACCAAAACTGACTAGAAAACTTAACCTAAGTAATTGGCTTATTTTGTTCTAGTCTGGACTTTGCACTAAGAGCAACAAAAGACTTCAACTCCTCATCTTACAGTTCACAGAAAGCAGGTCACAAACAAGAGAAACCTCAGAGAAACAACAGGTTTCTCCTGTTAGTGAATGAGCTGCTTCAAGCCAAGGAAGTTTGTAGTGAAAGGTTGCAGAAGTCAGGGATCACCAACACTGTTCTGATACTGGGAGAACAGAAATTACTCAACATAATTGCCAAAGATACAAAGATAACAAGGCTGCCCTTCTAGGGGAGTTGAGGCCCAGGCAGGTGATCCACCTGCTTCACAAGATAAAAGAATCTTGTGTCTGGAAAAAAAACCTCAACAAAACCAAACAACAAAAAAAACCCTAAACAAACAACTAACGCCCAAAAAGCCTAAAGGTCTTCTTACCTTACCTTGTTTAAGGTAATGGTGACTGCAGGTCTGAATTCTTCCTTGCGCTCAAAAACGCAACAAACAAATGCCTACAGACAGTATTGACTCATGAGCAGTGACAAAAAACTGGAACATATGAGGTTACCACCTTTGTGGTGGAGATAACCAGGCAGGAATCAGCTATTCATGAGTCAATACCCTCTCGCAGCTGCCATCCACTGGATCAGGGAAGAAGTCAGATCCAGAGGCCATCTTCCCTAAGATAGCAAAGGGCCATAACCACACCAACCAGACAGTCCTTCCCTGTTTCCAAGCCAATGCTCAAGAAAAATCCCTTCACCACTTCAGCTCTGCATCAATACAGCTGCTCTTTCCTTGTATTAAATTTAGGTCTGTTTGCGGGGCAATGACTACTGCTCTTGTCAGGTGACCTGGCCTAGTCTCCCACCTCCTCCCACATCATGTTTTCTAAGATTTAGACACTGAATACTTCTACTTGAGACCCATGACAAAAATGCAGACAGTCCACTAGCAGTCTCAGTTACGAATGAGTATGCTCTCCTGCTTCTTGGATATTAAAGCCTCCAGAATGGCAGCCTCCAATCTAGCTCCTCTTTCCCATGCCACAAACTCTCCAGTTTTCTCTCACAGTTGGACTCATTATGTTTTTCCTCATGCTAATAGTTACTATGCTGATCAAGGCCCTTTTATAAAGCCAGCACAAATTAGTGGCATGTCCTCCAGCCATAAGAAACTCAGGCTTTTCAAGAGCAGCAGGCTTCAAAAATCACAGTGAGAACACAATCTCTGAGGCCTCAAAAATCTCACTTTATCAATTTGTCAAGCTTGAAGAAGTGGCAAAGTCTGAATAACAAAGAAAGGACATCAGTAAAGTTGGCTTCCTCTTAATAGATGCAATTTTAATTCAGAGAATTATCCCACCTTCTGGTTCATCCTCAGAAGTTTGGAAAAGAAGCAGGAAATTACAATCCTGAGACTTCTCTTTTTTTTTTCCCCCTGCCTTCACAGCTGCAAAGAAAGGATTTGACTATTTAGCAGTTATGGAAATTCAGAACTAAAATTGGGTGGGAGCACAAAGAAGAAAAAAAGAAGGTGTGTCTTTATTCTAATCCTATATCCCATGAGACAGTTCTGATACAGTGAATGGCTGCACCTTAAGCAAGAACCTGTCCCAGACACTACCAGCTGTCACCAAGTCAAATGAACTGACAGAGCTGGAGATTCAGGCTAAAGGAACAGAGTGTGTATTTCCCTCTAAACCTGCGTAGTCACACAATGCTTCTTATGAGCCTTTCAGAGGAAGCTGAGAATATCATGTGTCTGTGTTTTAACAGTTCACACTAGTGACTCACTGTTTCACATAACGATTCTTAATGGAGACAAGGAAGAGAAGTAGGCTCCTTTTCCAGGAAAGGTGCCATTTTTTGCCACCAGATTTCTGTATCCAAACTCCTTATCAAACCCAAAGTAATCTCCTATTCTCACTTTATGCCTTTATCCAGACAATCATCTCCAACCTCCCAGCTTCTCTCTTCAATTCTGCCCTCCCATTTTATACACTTTCCATACACTTTTTCAGAAGTCCTGAAACTTTTTCACTGTCCTCCAGAATATCCTCCTGGACATCCCACTCTGCTTGTAAGTGCTCCGAAGGCTGACAGGTCCCATATTCCACAACTGCATATAGCTCCATCACCACCTCTATCTCATGGGCTCACCATCTCAATGTTATGCTAACATCAGTCTCCCTTTTCAATCTCTACCCTCATTGCTAAGTTCCTGATATTTTATAAAATCACCCCATTAGGTCAGGGACTCTGTTGTGGGTCCCTAACAAGTTAAGTGTTTCCCTGCCTCAGCAGGGAAATTCAGCTCAGTTCTCATGTTCACTTTCAAAATTTCCATCTTTTATGCTACCTAATTAACAACTTATTCTGCCATCAGATCCCATATAATTACTCCCCTTGGATTTCCTTACGTGACTCTTCTGTTCCTTTGCCAGCTCATGTCCTTGGCTCTCATTTCCAAAATGCCTATCTTTGCTTCTGTTAATACCTGTACTCCTATATACCTTCTTGTCATGGTTTACACTACTCTTGCATCTGCTTCCTCATCCTTATGTACACAGTTACCAGCTTTCAGCAGTCTTTGGCACCAACTCCTACCCAAAACCCCCTTCTATCTTTGTTCTAAGAAGAGATTGGAATGAAAAACTTTAGAAGCTTTTCCCATTAAACCAAAGATAAAGGAAATTTGATTAGAAAGCTATGCCATTTTAATATGGACCTTATCTATTCCAGTAGAATTATCACATCCCTGATCCTTATCAGATGTCAGATGTCCAATTTAGACTATAAACCTTTTGGGGCAAACGTAGCCTCCTCCTCCATGTAACACAGAGCCACAGCACTTAAACCAGTCCTCAAGGTAAGAAAAACATCTCAGAAAGTCAAAGAACTTGATTTTGCCAAGAGCTGCACCACTCCATATACTCTGACTTGCAAATGACCAGAGAAGTTAAAAGTCCTCACTCTTTGAGACTTCTAAATGCAAGAATAGGGTTCCCCTCAACAGAAATAATGTCTGACCATGTCTGAGAAGCGAGGAACTGGGTACAGAATGCACTGAAAAAGTTTTTCCATGGTATCTCTAGCCCCTTCCTGCCTCAAGTCTACAAAGCCATCACTTATCCACTTCAAAACAGCAGGAGAGTCACTTCTTTTTTCCTTCTCTCTCCAGAAGGAGCACAGCAGAAATAAACCTTGAGTGATAAATTATGCACCACTTTTGTGTGGCTGCCTCTTGGCCAGACAGGAAATTTTTCTCCCAAAGCCTTTTGTTTCCAGCTTTGATCCTAGCGTTGGATCCGCTCTGTTCAGCTTTCCCTCAGCATGGAGGTGAAGGGAAAGCTGACACAGGCCAAGTTCAGGCTTACTGCAAGTCACAGTCAGATCTTCCATTAGCCTTCTCCCCTCCCCCTTCCCAACTGGAACTCTTCTTGAGTTTGAAAAGATCCTATTAAACATTTTCCAGAGGGCCTACAGAGGATACATTATTTTGATGGATGCTGGGACTAAAGGAGGAGGATTTCTAAGTACAGTGAAATAATGGAGTTTGTTCTAATGGGTTTAAGAGACGCCCGGGGGCACCAAGTAAGTTCCTTCTCTGCAAATCAAAAACACAGAAGACCAGAAAATGGAGCCGAACAACTAAACGCCAGGAAGCGGGGAAATCGGGCTCTATTTAACTGCTGCTCTTGGTTACAGCCAACTTCAGGCTGCTTGGAAAAACAGCACACACACACATCACTGGCACAAACTTAGCAGGAGAAAACAAAGAGACAACAGGGGTCAAACTGGGGGTGGCAATAGGAGAAGGATGCAAGGCTGGGTCCCCACCCCCTACTAGAGAGTCGGATCAATTATCCTTGAATACTAACAAGATTTCTGATTAAAGAACTGCTGCTATGCAATAGAAATAGAAAGCTCCAGCAGCTGGGAGGGGCTGTCAGACGGTAACAAAGAGACACAGAAGACTATGCCCTGCTAGGGCATGCGGAGGAAGTCACTATGCTGGTAGCCAGGAGAGGGGTCTCCCCTGCCTGGACTCATGGTAACATCTCCCTGCTGGTAAATTTAACTCCAAGAGTAAAACTTCACCTTGACACTACAGAATATAGGGTCTGTTTTCAGGCAAGTATGTTCTCTACTGGAAGCTTTGCTGGACAACAGTTCTTTACACAACTCCATCACTATAGTAGAGGGAAATTAATCCTATAGTAACCTTCCAGGGGAAAAAATCTGGTGCTTTTTACTTCAGAGTATTGCAACACCAGAAAGTTGCAATCAACATACAACAGACTGAGAAACAAGAGCCTGCACTGTCTTTGGTCATACACTTTTTGACAAAACTGCCTTGGCAGTACAAGCATTGAATATGCATGTACATTACTGTTAATGGTGTGTGACTTGCTGACTGGTGGTTAATACCAGAAGAACCTAATCACCTAAGAACATCATGACAGACAAAGCTTCTGTTACTACTTTTCACAACCACAGGTGTACTAATATGAAGCATTTTGCTGTAAGCATCTATCTCATGCCATCAGAATCAGGCTCACGACTGCTCAATCCCCTTTTTTTTCTTCTATTTTAAATAACAAACACAGTTTCCTGACATGAGGAGTTTCAGTCATCCACAATTTAGCAATCCAAAAGTCAACTAATAACAGCTCCATTTGATGTTAATACACTCTTTATGAAAACTTATTTTCCTGCCCTTACATAGTGAGTCTCCTTTCATCTAGGTTCACAGCAGCCAAGGAGATATGCTCCTCACAGAAACCCTGACTGCAGCTTAAGAGTCCCTCAGACTAAATACACAGGATGGAATGCTTCAGCATCTAACAGACAGTTCTGCATAACAAAGGCAAAAAAATATGCCAGGAAAGCTGAAAAACCTGAACATGAATTCACCCACAATATGAGGGCAGTCAAATAGTCACAGGTAACAGACCCAGACTGACCAGACATACAGCAGGAATAAACCACAAGCCTACAGAATCACAACTCCCTGAATCCATATAGTTACTACCTTTAGTACAGGGAAATTAAAATCTAGAGGGAATATAGACAGAAGAAAGAAGATATTCAAGAAGCATTACAGTGCCCAGTCTTCACCTAGAAGAGACAAAAAAAAAAAACATAAAAGAGCAATACCAAACAAAACAGCCATGGCAAAGAACCACTGGCACTAGAGACACAAAAGCAAGAGCCTAACCACCAAGGACATTAGATTTATAAAGGAAAATTACAATTAATGTTTTCTGCCACTTGTGTGAAACACAGCCAGCCACTAAATACAGTATGCCAATTCATGGAGGGAGTTTGTTGTATGCCGGAGCTCCAGCTCTGGACATTTTATTAGATAAAGCCAGACATCTTAAAAGATTGTCAGTTTAAGTGTGCATATACATATAATCTTATTATGAAAACCCCTCCAAGACAACCTCACAAATAGCTAAGCTGGAAAAAACAGAGGACTAGAGAAATTACATATCCACTTTCCTTGTACATTTCTTTTAACAACATAATACTTACCGATTCACACTTTCCAACAGAGGGTCAGTAAAATTTCTGTGGTTTTATGAATCTTTTGATCATCAGCAAAAGAAATAGAATTATTATTCAAAAGAGAAATAGCCACAGGTCACAGGCAGCGGAGGAATACAATGAATGTGTAAGACATGCTTACTTTACAAACCTATTTTTAAAACCTTGACTGGTTTTTAAGATAGTATCTCTTTATCAGCTTTTATAAGTGTTATGAAGCATATATTCTATTGTGTTCAATGGTAAGTTGCATTCTACGGCAAATGGAGTTGGCCTTGGGCAAGACAATTTCTACTTCACTTCCCACATTTACAAAACAAGGATAATATTTGCCTATTTCACAAGAGTGCAGGAAGATTCAAGAGCACTATCAGACTTCAGATCATTCTCACAGAATTAATGTTATAACTATTTTTTAATGTTAATTTCACCAGTCTGGAGAACTACAGGTTTTTAGGAGTAAAAACAAAATACAAATCACTTTAATTTCTTTTTCTAGTTCACATACAGCAAGTACTGCCTTCTGGTTTGAACTACAGACAACTGGATAACGTTTATATCCAATCACTTTTTCTTTTGTAACTTCAATGAACTCAATGTAGAGAAACAGCTCCAAGTTTTCTGAAATCCCATTTTGTGGCACATAGGAACAGAATATGCCTCTTCATGCCAACAAGACATGTTGGAAATGCAAGCACTTTATGTAACTAAGAATCTATTAATTTTCCTTCTGCATACACCCACACTCCCAAGATACAAGAAGGGATTCTCTATTGCACAAAACAATGTTAAAGCACACAACTAAAAGCTTTTGGAAAGAGAATATAAAAGAAAATTGCTTATATACACTATTAACTTCATACTGGAATATTTATGCCAGCATCTTACTCTTCATTTTAGAAGTGTAAGGATGTTACTCAGTGCCATCAGCACTTTGAAAAAAAGAAACAATCAAGATAATTCAGGATGATCATGAGATCTGGGAGAATCATCCAACCTGACTATCAGTAAACCCTGGCACTCTCAGCACACTCAGGAAGTAGAACATTATCAGCTCCAAGCTGACCATAGGAAAATGGGTATTTTGCACTTGGTTGAGAGTGGAAGAACCAAGAGCAATGCCAAGCACACATAATTGAGACTGTGATTCCCACTGCAAACCACATTTCTATAAAAGTATTGCTTTCAGGCTTGTGACTCTAAAATGTAGTCAAGATGTTTGGGAAGTGAAGTTCTGATATTAACAATTTATTTTGCTCGCAGAGCTCCCGGAGCCAGACCACCAAACACATTACCCAGACAGGTTCTGTGACATCCTGTAGTTACACTAACACAGACCATCTTAGCATGAGGTCCTTCTTCACACCATCCACCAGCAGAGCATGCCACTAGCGTTAAATTCTCTGTGTATATCCGGTTTTGCCTGTAACACACTCTTCCTAGAGCTCAGGATACTTGCAGACCTCTTTTGATGATTTTGGGGAGGTTTTTTTGGCATAGACTCCTCCAGTTTTAACTGCCACTACATGAGAGTCTAAGGTCAATCTTGCAGACTTGTACGCTTTACCCACTCCTGTACTGAGGCAGAGTGCAGGTGCTTCTAACAATTTACCTGTTTGGCATCATGGGTTCTGCAACTGTGGATGCTTTATGACAGTCAAGCTGTACACCATCCCTGGAGGTACTTCTAAAGGACAATGTTGAAAAATTTCTAGCTAAGGGAAGGAACACTGACTCATCACAAATTTTGGCATTTCATCTGCTACCTCCATCCTGGCACCTCCTCATATTTTTCCTTGCTTCAAACAGGAAAAAGATTGCTCGGGAATCTTGTCCTTATTGTAAAACATATCTTTCTATGGAGGAAAGAGGATATTTACTTCTGAAAGTAGTTGGCACATCCAATCATAAACTTCCATTTATGTAACAAGAGGATACATGAAAGTGCATTGATGGGAAAACTACTTGAAAGAGAGAGAGAAACTGCCATAAAAAAAGCATCCTAGAGACATCAAGGCACAACCACCTACTAGCAAACCTGCATTTTACAATCAGACATCCCCCACATGGCTGTTAACAGCCCAGACACATTAACTAGAAGCACCTGGGTAACAGCCAAAATAAAACACATCCAGATCTGCACCTAAACTAAGATCTATGGTTTAGATCCTTCTCACTCCT
This sequence comes from Pachyramphus minor, assembly GCA_013397135.1. Classification (NCBI taxonomy): domain Eukaryota; kingdom Metazoa; phylum Chordata; class Aves; order Passeriformes; family Tyrannidae; genus Pachyramphus; species Pachyramphus minor. The sequence goes on along the minus strand of VYXB01003341.1, from coordinate 136,375 downwards.
AGATGGCAGCTAAGTATCTGTGTGGCATTTAGGAACTTAATAGTACTTTTGGCTTCTGAAAAGCAAACTTTCTGATACACAGAACTATGGCACTCTCTAGCCAGTCTTTCCAATCTGGAGCACATTCTTCAAAGCTGCCTGCAATTAGGTTTCTTGTTAGAAGAGAAGTAATATTACTTGTAACCCAAACTCTCTATGATTGTGCCCCAGGGGCAATACTTGTAGAATGATGGAGGTCAGCAGCACTACTGCAAATGCTTCCTGTAATTTCAGAGTAGCATAGGAGAAAACGGATGGGTGAAATTATACAGCAGCTGCCAAAGAAGTAAAGGGAGAGAAATGAGATACGTATCTTCTCTCCACATCCCTCCCCCAAAAGCCTTTAACTTTTTATAAACAATTCTGCGAACTCTTTAGATGTTTTCTTCTCCGCTGGGCGCACTTGTAAAATAAAGCTCCACCGTACAAAACGAAGAAAAAGGAGATGCTTTTCAGTTGATGGAGCAACCACAAAGATAAAGTTTCCATGGGCGAGACTTCATGGAACTACCTCCCGGCTCGCTAAGAGCGCAGCGAAGCCCTCCCCTCGCCACTACTTTTGGTACCGCTCCTGCCCCAGCCCGGCTCTGCCAGGGCGCTGTGGGAGGACTCCCAGTCCCCGCCGAAGCGAGGCAGGTAGCCCGGGGCGCCACCACGGAGCCGGGCTGTACCTTTAAGGGGCCCGTCGCGGCGGGTGCGCGGCTGCATTCCTCCTCCGGAGCGGCGGCTGTCCCGACACGCC
>VYXB01003341.1:0-135585 GCA_013397135.1 Pachyramphus minor | reverse complement strand
CCCGCCGCTCGCACCGCGGGAACAAAGCCCGCGGCCGCCGCCAAACTTCCGCGGGGGGCAGCGGCCGCGTGGGCTCTGCGGGCTCTCGCTGGGAAGAGAGTCCGCCGGCCCGGGCAGCACCGCTCCGGGACCCGCGCTCTGGCCTGNGGGCTGGGATCCCCCGCCCGGGCAGGGATCCCCGCCGCCGAGCCCGGGACGGCAGCTGGGCCCCCCGCGCTGCCGCGGGGCAGAGGGTGCCGCGGCGGCCGCTTACCTCTGGAGCGTAGCAGCGCTCCCAGCAGCACCAGCAGGAGCTGCGGAGGCGCGGGCAAGAGACAACCCCCGCCGCGCCGCCTCATGGTGGCAGCGCCCCGGTCCCGCGCCCGGGCCGCCCGCAGCGACGTCGCGAGCTCCTCCTGCGCGGAGCACCCGGCACGACCACCCCTCACTCCCTCCGCAGCTGCGGCAACACCGGGGCCAGGGACTCGCTCCCCGCTCCGCCCGGCCGAGGCCCGGCCCCGGAGGAGGAGCCCCGCCGGGGCAGCCCCCGCCCCGCTCCCCCAGCACCGAGGCACTTCGCAAACTTTCGGCGCGGCAAAGGCGGTCCTGGGGCTGCGGCTCCGCAGCGAGGCACACAGCTCCCTTCGCCGTTCGCTGGAGCTGCCGCCGGCAACTGCGACGAGACCCCTGGGCTCGCCCAGCGCCCCCGGACCCGCTCCGCCCTTACCGCGGGCGAGGAAGCCCTTCCTAAAGCGGCTCTGGTGCTCGAGATTGTCAGTGCCGGCTCCCCCTGTCCCACTTTCCGCAGCGCCGCCCAGGAGCATCGCTCCGGGCTCTCGGCTGCCCACCGCAGAGCTGCCCGGTATCCTCCGGTCCCCGCGCGTTGCCACCGCTTCCCGGCTTGCGCCAGCTATCTGTACCCAAGACAAATCGCAGAGCCCTTCTCCCTGTCCCAATCCCGTTTGCTAAACACCCTTCGAGAAGGAAACATTCACGAGCCCTTTGCCTAGCATATATATTGCTACCGAAGAAAAACGTGTGATTTTTCCCTCCGTTCATGACAAGCATTCTATTTGGTGTTTTCCTTATAGCCGCAGTGTTCGAAGACGGGTGAATGAATGAATGTATGAATTTCGGATGCCCAAAAAAAAGAGCTAGGATCGTTTACAGTTAATTTACAGTTAATTTCTACTGTAAGAGTAGAAATTAACACTCGGTCAATTGGCTTATGTGCCTTCTGCTCTGTGCTGCATTAAAAAACGGACAGGCTTTCACTGGACATCAGCCTTAAAGCCAGTTGTATGATCCTCTGTGGTATGATTTGACGTTTTAATATATAGGGTTGACAAGGCAAGAAACTGTTGTTAAATAATTAATCTCAGTTGATTTCAAAGTATTAACTTGAACAGAAAGCTGACTCCAATAGTCCAAACCACGGATCACAGGGAAAGATGGGAATTTTGTCAAATTGACACCAAAGAGCCAATGGATAGGAATGGTCTTATTTAAACCCTTCACAAAGACAAGGGGGAAGCTGCAATTAATCCCATCCTTTAAACAATCACAAGAGTAAGTAAACAGCCCAGCATGTGATTGAGAGAATTCTGCCACTCCTATTAATTAAGTGTAAAATGGTGAAGACAAGGAGTATTATTAAAAATGTCAATGTAAAATTAAAACAGGCACTGAGTCTTGACAAATTGTGCTTAATATAAAGAAAAAATAATCAAACACAGCTTCACTGAGGGGAAGAACTCCCAAGAGTAGGAACACCATAAGAAACAGTAAGCAGCAAATCATGTATAAATCTACATTACATAGCCACTAAAATTTAAACAATGCAGACTTTTTGCTTTATTTGCAGAATCACTTCATCAAGATAGGAATAGATCCACTTTACATAGCAAGAGTGCAATAGCACATAGACTAAGGCATTGAATTCTATGTGTTTGACAGGCAAAATGTGCAAAGTTGCAGAAGAGTCATAACAAATACAATTAGTCAAGAGGGACTGACTGAGATGGAGGGATTAAAAAACCTCTCTTTTCTAACACTGGCTTGGAAGCAGTAACAGACTGAGGCTAGGGAAGTATAAGCAATTATTTTAAAGGAATGAACTCCAAGACACAAGAGTTTAAGATGATTGAATAGAATCGTGGGTTAGAGTTAAGAAAGGGAGAACAATAACCTCACACTGACTAGGGGTTGTCTGACTGTCTAGCATGCAAAACCCTTACTGCATCTCCCTAAAATACAGGGCTTTTAAGTTTATATTCTCTACCAAGGCTAGACCATCAGGTAGTATAAATCAGAGGAACCCTTCTGACTTCAGGCTCACAGAAGCTTGTAAGAAATTTAGATGCTGAAGTAGTGAATGTGATAAAGCACAGACACAGGGCCCAGAACTTCCTAAGTATAATTATATACTTAGGTCATGGAACAGTCTTCTAACTGTTGAGATCAGTATTTTCCTTGTTTAAAACAAAAGCCTCTTGAAAAATATTGTCCTAAATGCAAATAAATTCACTTCTTAGCTCTTTAGGTCTTCTCTCCTGAGGGAACAAATGTTTTTATCCACTTGGGTTTGTTAAAGTGTGTTTACCAGTCCTCTGCATCTTGTGCTGTATTTTGGCAAATTACTTTTCTCTCTAAGCTCAGCTTCACTAAATTATATCTCTCTCTTATTAATAATTTTGAAATCCCCTGGTGAAATGTTAGAGAAGCCTATAGCATTGTACTTCAGGATAACCTCCTAAATAGGTTTCAGTTGAACAGATGAAAATTTATATTATAAACCTCTCAATTACCTATCGGTTGATACAATACTATGATTGAATATAGCCCTGATTCCATGCAGGATCTTTGAGGAATAATTGTAGATTTATGCAGTGTAAAATGGATATTTATGGTAAAAGTGGAAGGGTCGCTAAATAATGCTGGTAAAATTTAACCACATGTTTAAGTCTTGCCTCTCTCTGACCAAGTATCTTTAAGAAGGACTGTCAGAATGCACTTCAACCCATGCAGAGGTAGGTACTTGCTTTTACCCACACCTAAGAGGGAGGAACATTATGAAGTAACGTGTAATAATTTATAGATCACTGGTAAGTGACATATAACACAAGTATTGTAAAACAGATGAGAAAGAAGTAATTAAAATATAATTAACAATTAATTTACATGACAACATGCCTAAGCAAAAAACCCCCCCACCAATCATTATAAATGGAATAAGAAGAAGATTATTATCCTAATAAACATTTTGAGACATAATTCTCCTGCCCTCTGAAAAGAGATATTAGAAAAATAAACCAATCCAATGATGGAAAATAGCTGACATGAAATAATACTAAAAGTTTGCATCATTCAGAGTGATTTTAAATAGCAACCCTATGTCAGGAAAAAGACAACCAAGGACATGGTGTCATTGGGAAAAAAGGAAAAGAAAGGAACCACAACAAGGTAGGATTATTAGGGAAAATAAACATTATCTATTTTAAAACCACAAAGATTTTAATAAGAGGTTTAAAGAAAGAAAGAAAAAAGAAAATGTTGTAGTCTTACATATTGAAGTATTTTTAAATCATTCCAATGAGCTGTTCCTTGTGAAGATGCTTCTCCACACCTCAGGTTTCCTAGAAGAGAATGATCGGGTAGCTGAATTATTGTGTTCAGAAAGATTTGGATAACTGCGTTTTAAATATTTGAGACAGAATGAATTCATTTAATAGAATGAAAAAAAAAACATGAAAAATGGGCAAAATGCATTTGTGCCAAATGAAGTTCCCTTTTTAAGTAATATAAAGCTTACTGAGTAAACAGAAGGCAACAGACATGATACATCTTGTACAGCTTTTGGCACCGTCTCACAAGACACTTTCATGGAATGACATTTTAAATACAGCTAGGGGAAGGTGTGCAAGCATCTAATAGAAGAAAACCGTGGTGGTCATCAGACACAGAAAGACACATTTCGGGATATATCCTGTGTTTTGTCTGATAACCTCAAAACTGAGCACAGGATAACCTCAAAACAATGGCAAAAGGATGCAAACACTAGGAAGGATGAGATCAAATACCCCAAATACTATTGATGAATTGGACAGGTTGTCCAAAATCAAACAAGAGAAAAAACAGTACTGAAAAATATTTTATCCTTGGGAAAAGAATGAAACATGAATAAACTGTGTTGAATTCTGGACTAGACAGAAATACAGCAAAATAAGACCTTAGGGTTTTATGGATAACCAACAATATAAACCAATAGTGCAGCACCACTGCCAGAAATGTGTTTAATTCTGGAGCACATTAGCAGGTGAGTCATAGACAGGACAATTTGTTTTGTTTCTTAAATTCTCATGGTACTGAAGCCCCAAGTGGCATACTGTGTCTGGTTCTTGATTAACACCTTAGAAACATAAACACAGCTGAAGAGAAGCAAGAAAATGGTAAGAACAAGAAGTTTATGAATCAAACCCTTGGAGAAAAAGCTGAAAGAAGTAGGTATGCCTTGTCAAGAAAATAAAAGCTTCAAGCGAGATGCATCTTTCCAACACATACAAGCTCATTACAGAGATGTCGCTCAGATATCCTTTATGGCTCCAGTAGAAAGACATGAAAGAGTCAACTTGATTTGCAGCAAGAAATGCTTAAAAGATTTTGATGATCAGCATTCCAGCTAAGGATTTTTCAATACTGGAGCAGACTGTCTAGGAGGACTGCGGAATCTCTTCCCCTGGATTCTTTTAAGAACAAAGTTTGATAAGCATGCTGGCACTAGCCTTGATATATTTAGTCTTGATGCAGTGCAGGCTAGACTAGGTGATCTTTTGGGACTCCTTGCAAGCTAAAGTTCCACAATGGATATAATTCAGAAAATTCCAACTAGAAAGATAATTACAAACTCTGCACTCTGATCAAAGTCTGTGTTACTAGTAAACTCCACTAAATAAAGAGAAAAGCCAGGAAAATAGTAAATTGTTCCCAAGAGTACTCTAAGTTTAAAATAAAATCACAGGTCCATGCTCTCCAACTATGAGATTTTCCAGTGGCCCTTTTAATTTCTATAATTATTCCACTGTTACATTACCCACATCAGTTTCTTCTTCCATATCACCAGTGAACTAAAGAGGTGGTAGCTTGGAATACCTAGTAAGTTAAAAGTCAGGATTTTACCCATATGCAGGAAGATGCAGTGAGACAGTTGGGCCTCCAACTTCACTGTTGGACCTGTAAAAAAACAGTTTAATTTTCCAAAAACTTGAGGGTCCTACAGTTTTGCAGCTGGTGACCTAGTTTGTAAATTATGGTCTCTGTGTTATATACATTAAATGAAATGTTAGCATTGACTTATATTTTATGTTATCACTTTTTCCCTTGTTTCCTTCCCTGAAGTTTTCTAAGTTGCAGCACTACTATTGTATACCCAGATATGCTCAGAGATGTCATAAACATTCAAATACTGTCACCATTGTCCCCTACCGTGTTTCTCAAGTTACTGCTTCTTTATTCTTAAGAAAACAGTAATTCATTTGCCATCTTCTGCAGTGTGGCCACAATTGTTTTCATTTACAACAAAATAAAACTCATGTTAGCAAGTCAGAGCTTATGTATTACTTAATTTTCTTCACATTTCATTTAACTGCTCCTTTCTAAGCATTCCAATTGCACATTTGTTTTGGGAAACTTTATGATCATCTCATGGACCACCACTAATTCTACTTTGCAGTGCAGAACAGTAAAACTAGAGATTACATTAAATTACTACATTCAGAAGCTGAGATACACAGGATCGTGCAAAAGGTGCTTTGTAATGTAATGACCAAAGTACAGATTCATCTAACCCCACCCCTTTTTTATGTGTGTCTGGAAGGTGGGACTGAAACCAACCTGCCAGACCATTCAATTTTCCACTCTAGGGCAAAAAAGAAAAACAAAGAAACAAAACCCTAAGTAAATTAACTCTCAAAAAAGGAAAAAAACCCCAAACAACAAACCAAACCTTTCTTCATGTTTTCTTTGAGATGGTGGCTCTTCCTGTGTCTTTTGAAATCTGGTTCTGCTCCTTCTTTTGCCTGTTCCCTAACATCCTCTATGTAAAAATAATGCAAATGGACCATCTTTTATTACTGATGAGACTCCTCCCTGCAGTGAAATGGCAATGCAGGCTTTCCACAATGTCTGCATTGCAAAAGTAGCCCGTGGGCCAGCCTTAGGAACAGCACAGCTTAATACCTTGATTCTGGCACAGAAAAAAAGAAGAGAAAAGAGGAAGAGCTTAAAAGGAAAATGTTCTCTTAAAAGCCAGCAGTAGAAGAATTCAGTTTGAAGACAGAAGCTTAATGATCTTCCTTTTCCAAACACATTCAAATGGATAAGTAGCAAGTTGTGTCTTCTAAATTAATTTTTGACCCCACAGAGAAGCATTTTCTAAAGAACTAGAGACCTGTGTCTTTCTTTGACTTCCAGTTATTAATGTAATTTGCTATCAATAGTCTCTGTACTCAGATAAGAAGTTTGTGGTAAAAATCAATCACACAATCAGAAAGAAAGGTGACTTTATGTCTTGGTATGTGGAATATCTCTGATGGGCTGAGCTTTCCTTTCTTAAAAGCCTAGAATACATTAATTGGGCCTGTAAAAGAAGCAAGTAGTCATGGGAATAGATGTGAAAGACATAAACATACTTTTCCCTCAGCTCACAAACCTTTCTTGCATGCAGAAGCCCTGCCACTATAGACGTAAAAATGTAGACAGACAAATAGTTTTCTTTCTTGAAGATGATTCACTTCCCATACTTCACTGGCATGATGGTTTTGGCAAGTACCACCAGCACACACAAGATATAACCCTTGAGTCTTTCTGATAAGATGTCAACCATGTGCTTTCCTATCAGGTGCCTGAATCAGAGATTCCTCTTAACACCTCTCTCTCTATCATATTAGCTCTTGATAAATGTGAATGAGGGAACAAATTAATTGCTCCTTACCAGAACTAGGCGAGACCTGAATAAACGAACAGGTGGGAGCAAGATCCAGAGTTGCACACCCCCTCCGCATGAGTCACCCATGCATATGTACACACATCCAACCTCCCTCCTGGTCACATATACGTGTGTCCATATCATTGCAATTTTGGGATTTTAGGATACTTAACCCATTAACATAATATTAGCATTCTAAGAGTCTGTGTGTTCCATTTATGCTTCATGCTAGATCAGCAGAGTTGCTGGAAACTCCATCAGAGACTTCAGCATTAAAACCAACGCTTTTAACACTCAGGGAAAACCTTGTCCCAGAGGCTGCAGACCTCAGAGGCTGTCCCAGAGGCTGCAGGTTTCAGTTGTTTCCGTTTCAGATAACTTAAAGCACACTGAGTACACTTGGTAAATTTCAGAAATGGGCTCTAGTCACAGAATTTGAGAGAAATTGTAACCCACATCTAAACTTTATGTATTCAAGGAACAACTCTTCCTTCACTAACATGGCCTAAAGTTTAACATATAAAGTTAGAACCTTAAGGACATATTTTTACTATCTAACAAGCTATTATCAGATTCAAATGCAGAATGGTTGATCTATTTTGCTGTGCTATAGAAACTAGAATGATAAAGTTAACAAATCCAAAGAGAAAAATTCCTCACAAAAAACTTAATTAGGTCTTCATTTTCTACTGTATTCTGAAGGATGTTCCATGTTCCCTCTAGTTTAGAATTAGTTGCCATAACCTTCAATTACTGTTTCAGTCTCATATGGCTTATCTTCTTTCTTAGTAAGTTATTTGCATACTACCCTTTCCATCTCCCATCCTCTACTCCTCAACTTCTCTTCCTAAGTGCTCCAACCATTATATCATCTTTGGTCTCTACTTCTAGTGAATCTACAAAGATCAGACTCCTGAAAACACCTTGAGTATCATGTAGCAGAAAGGAAAAAACATTCATTACTGTGTCCTCTTATATTATGGAGTCAATGATCTGGATGCTGATGTGTTCTTTCACTCAAAAAAATTGTGACTGCAGCTCCTGCACAGCAGTAGGGTTTCACAGTGCTGTCCTCCAGCTAACAAACAGAACTAGTAATTGTTTTGAAGAATTCCACAGTTTTAATGAATCTGTGATATCCTCTTTCTTTTGGTTCCTGCCCTTGATTCCATCATTTGCATTTCCACATATATGTTATAAGACAAAATACTTTTAGAGCATTTTGCATGTGCTAAATCTCTGTTCTGCACACAGAAGATGATGTACCTTTCCCATAAGAGCTGGCCAGCATAGCCATCAGAGTTACTACTTGATTTCATCCCTAGACCCAACAGGCACCCCCACTTAGATTTCCCGACTCTCTTGTGCACACACAAAGCCTTTACTTTTTATAATTTTCTCACACAAACACCTTGTCTAATGGACAACAGACTCTGGCAGCTTAAGTTTGCAAGGAACATTTGATAAGTAGAAGTAAAGAATGAAAAATTGCAGGCCTTTTTACCCCCCAGGATGAGCAAAGCCTTGGCTGTCAGAAATGCCTCCCATACCAGAATTTCGTAGTGATATTTATTTTTACCAGCCATTTTAGACTTTGTTGTTGTTGTTGTTTGCCATGAGAGATCCTGCAAACTCTGCCAGAAATGGCTGTTTTTCTTCTCTGCATCATTAGTGGAGCGGCATTCCAACAGAGAAGGGTCACTCACTTGGTACTTAAGTACTTTTAAAGATGTTGTCCTTTCCTTCCTGGTGAGATAATGGGAACAAAAACTGAAGTAGAGTCTTTCAAGGGTTTACTGTTACAAAAGCTAACTTTGCTTACTAACACTAAGCTCAAAATCAACCAGAATTTGGACAGTGCATTTAATACATGCCAGGAATCTATTATATAACTTACAGTTACCCCTGATTTTAAAATGAATATGTGCCCTCCATGATTCATAGAACCTGTCATAATACTATTCCCTCTTCTTGTAAGCGGATCACCCAGAATTCAAAAGTACTTCTATGACTGAGGAGTAGAAGAATATTTCCAGGGCTTTTTTCCCCAACAACTTGAACTTAAAATACAAGGGTCTTGGAGCTTGGTTAGACCTAAATCATTAGGTGAACATAAAGTTCCTCAAAATAGATCTCAAAATTAGATCAGATCTCTATTTACATGCTTTCTGTCCACCATGTCAAGAGGGAAAACAAAATCTCAGCAATCCAGATTAAAATGAAGCTAACCTAGTAAATCAATGATGGTATAATGTTCACAGCACAGTTTCCTGTATGCTTATGACATCTTATCAGTTTTATTCTTGACTGAAGACTTCCAGGTACAATTACAGGTGTCACACTTAAGCTCTGCAATGGCACAAGTGCTGGCTACTTAAGAGAGCTGCTGCTGTTATGGTGTCCTATTACTAGCTGGAAAACACACAGTTGTTTCCAGAATTCATCCTGTGGCAGACGTTATGAGTGACAAACTTTGTGCATCTTATTTCTCTAATGCCTGTTGATCTTAAACAACCATATGAGTCCTATCAGTTTGTCTAGCTTTTACCTGAAGAGGTAAACTAGTATTAAAACTGCATCATTAGAGGAACATTATTCATTTACTTCTTGGGCAAAACCACTGTGCTGTATGTGAACCAGATAAACAATTCATTCAGCTTGAGAAAGCTCAGATAAGACTAAGCACTAGAAGTACTGGATCTTTCTCTGTAAATGTCTCCTAAGGAATCAACAATATAAAAATATGGATTTTATCTCATAATTTCATTGTGGTTTTGGCTGACATTTTTATTTAAGATAATCTTATTTTTAGTGCATGTGTTTAGAGAGTTTGGTCATAATCCATATAAATGATTAGTGAGTCAAAAATTTAAAGAGAGTTTTTTATGGGTTTGCAACGGACTCATAATTGAATCTTCACTGATTTTTGAAATGTCTTACATAATAGAATCCTAAATTCACTTACAAGATTTCCAATAATTTACATAAATAATAGCATATGAAGATATTATTCTCTATTTCTTCAGATCTCTCCTCAAAACTTATCTCTACCATCTCTACCAAAATAATAGATTATCAATAAAGATTGACACTTATTTAAGTTAATGTTTTTCTCCTCTAGGTATGATGTGGTTTTGTCTGTCTTTTTGTTATCACACATGCAATTTTGTTAATTCTTATATTTATTATATATATATTTATTAATTCTTATATATGAGGTAAAGCTTATCTGAAAAATATGTGTGAAGTCTCAAAGAATACAAAGTACAACCAATCTCAAAAAAGCCGAGTTCTGCACAAGACAGGCTCTTAGCCAACTTCTCAAATAGGACCAAGCTTTGGACACTCAAAGGATGAACAAGAAAGGTTACAGACAGTTTCAAAGTGAAAAGAAAATTCATCTTACATTGATTTCATAGAAGTTAGATGGAACAGTACTGGAGACTTCCCACTGCCTAGTTCTTTGTATGTTGTAGTTGTAATGCTTAAAGCAACAGCATTTCCAACTGTCACCTGAAAAAAAATAAAGGAAATTTGTTTCCTCTAATATGTCTAGGCTTTATTATAACTACTTTAGCAATAATTGGTAAAATTCTAAGCAAATGAAACATTTCATTCCAAGAAAATTAATAGAAGCCAGACAAAATGACTCAATCTGCTTAAAACTAGGCATTTCCTCTGGAATTTTTTGCTTGATATCTAGCCCTGTTTATTATTCTATATAATACTCTCTCTGGAAGAGGAGCTGTTTCTCAGCAGAACTTTGTCTAATAAAAAGAAAATGTTTCAATTCAGCATTGATAGTATCACTTAGGAAGATGAATATAAAAACAGTGAAGAGTAAGCTAAGCAATTAATATAGTGGGGGCAAAGTATGTGGGACTGGAGAAAAACAGAAATACAATTTAAGCTAAGTTGCTGAGAAACACTTACAACTGACACAGAAATGAGTTCTTCAGTCCATGTACCTTAATATAGTAAAGATATTTTCTTTCATTATATAATTTAAACTACACCACTGACTATTTTCAAACTTTTGGTCACATGGACTCTTACATAACTAAGTTAGCCCAATGTACTTAAAGTATGATTTCTGAAAGGCCACTTAAACCACACTTTAAAGTGAATTAAGCCAAATCAAATCAAGGTCACAGAAAGAGGGCGTGCACAAAATATATCAGTGTGGTCTGACTGATCCTAACTGAATGACCAACTTGGCCACTCAAATGTCTCTGGTAGACAAAATCCAGCAATTTAAGACATGTAAGGGTAGATGACAAAAGTGTGCTCCATAGGCTTCCCCTAAAGTGAGACCTATACCACTGATAATTTACTAGGGAGTTGTGACAGAGAAAACCACATTTTTGCACTGTCATTCATCCAGCTGGGTCCGAAAGAACATTAAGCCCTTGTTAGATGTGCCCTTCTGGGGGCAGATATTAAACTTGCAGATGGTTTCCAGTGACCCAGAAAAGCCTTCTCAATTTATTAAAAAACACTAGTCTAGGGTTCTAAAATCAAGATGGGAAAACAAACTTAATACCTATGGCCAGCTGGCATAGGCTGGCAGCATTTCTCCCTTTTCAGGTCATGACTGTGAGAGAGCAGGTGAGTGCTGCAGCTGATCTGTTATATCACCTAATCCTGGCTCTGGCAAGCCCAAAGAGAAATAATAGTAAACAGGGAAGTCTATAAATGGCTCCAGAAATTACATCTTATTTTTATATTGTTTTCTTTGAGTCATTAACAGTCAGGCGCCACTACTACTGAAACATATCGTTATTAAAACCACAAATGGGATCAGTGTCCAAAGGGTTTCCCTTAGCTGGTCTGACTTTTCTGCTTGTTTTTACTTGCATGTACAGCAGGGGCAATTCCTGTTGTTCCCCATCAGTCTCTCTTCTGAGCACAAGGGTTGCAAATATTCCAGCACAGGAGTGGTATGGACAGAAGAAGAATGTAAAGGATCTCCTTGGTCACCTTTTCAGTCCCTGCACCCTGAGACAAGGTTGCTACACATTGAACTTCATTACTTTGTTAACCCAGCAAAGTGGTCACAGCACCAAGTCTGGCTGAGTTCAAGAAACATTTGGACAACACTCTCAGGCACGTGGCGTGAATCTTGGGATGTTCTGTGCAAGGCCAGGAGTTGGACTCAATAATCCTGATGGGTCCCTTCCACCTCAGCATAGTCTATGATTCAGTGATTTTAACTCATTACAATTCACCTTCAGATTAAGGTCTTTCCCCCAGAGCTGTTGTCCTAACAGCCTCTGGCAGTAGACACCCGATTTCCAACCTAAATCTAACCAGAATGACTTTACCCTCCTCTTGCCATTTCGGGTCTTCAGCTTGACTCGATCTTCTCCATCTGAAGTGCCCCTTGGCCCTGCAGCAGCTGCCCCGGCATCGCCCACCGCCTCCTCCTCACAGCCTGACCGCCATGCTCCCCACAGCCCCTTCCCCAAGCCATGTCACCATGCTCCTCCCAGAGACCCTTCCCACGAGGTCTCTTGGGGCTTCCAGCCCTGCCTCCATCCCGGTAGCCGCACAGCAGCCCGGGGGCGGCGTGCGGGGGCTGAGGCTGGCCGGGGGCGACTTTGGGCGCGGAACTGTGGCGGCGAGGGGAGTGTTCCCAGCCGGGGCGAGCGGCCGAGCAGCGCCGAGAGCGTCGGGCGCCTTGGAAACGGGCGGAAACCGGGAAGGAGAGGCGGCGGCGGGAGCAGCAGGAGCAGGAGGAGGATGCTGAGCCCCGAGCGGCTCTCGCTACCCGGGCCCGAGTACCTGGGTGAGGAGCGGGGCGGGGAAGAGCCGTGAGGGCGCTCTCCCCCGGGTGTGTTGCGGCCCGGCCCGGGGAGGGTGCGGCGGGGCCGGGGTGGCTGCGGTCCGGCCCGGCCCTCCCGGGCACTGCGGCGAGTTGCCCTAGGCTGGGCCGGGCTGGGGAGACGGGGTTTCAGTGGCTCCGTGTCCGCCTTCTCGGCTGGAGAGGGGCAGCAGTGGGGGGTTACAGGTCGATGTTGTAGACGCTCCTTCTCCGGGTACCCCCGGAGGTGGGAGAGCTGCGGCGCATAGGGAGCATCCCTCCGGTGCCCTGAGGTGTGGCTTCTGTGAAAGCAGCGCCGGCCGGAGGGAGGTGAGCTGCGGTCTCCTCTCCTGTCCCGTTTCACGGTGTCTGTGTTAGCAAGCAGTGTCCAGCTGCCCTGTGACAGACTGGAGCCTCATTTCACCCAACCTGTTCTGCTCCCGGATCTCTGTGAGCATCCGTATTTTGTGCTCGTTTCCCAATATAGGAAAGAATGCTGTTCTTACGTTGGGAGATGGTTTGAATGTCTGCTTCTGTTCTGAATTAAGATAGTGTTGGTAGTAGTTCCCACATAAAATGAAAATCTTTTGACCTGTGAAGCAGCCATTCCATTGAAGACTACATCCATTTAAGCTGGCTGTAACTGTTATATGTTCCAGGAAAATATGGAGCAAAGTGATTTGGTGTTATTGTGTCAAATAAAAATAATTAGGTTGGAATAAAGTCAATATGACTTCATTTAATTGCTAAAGAGGAGATGAATTACAAGAAGTAAGCATTTAGAATATGTTCAAGAGAGTACTTGTGAAGTGAAACTCTTCAGCCATTGCTTTCTAGGCCCAAGAGGCTGTTTGGTAATAACTGTTTTAAAAGTGTGCATAATTAACTGTGCCTTTCTTGTACAAGGACCAGTCAGAAATGGAATGGATTGGTTTGTGCTACTTGTTCCATCATGATTTTGCTGTCTCTGGTAAATCAAAATGGAACAAGAGCGGAGAAACACTGCTGGTGTACAGTAAATGGAAACCCTGTCTTGCAGGGACCAGACTAAAAGAGCTTGGCTTCTTTAGCCTAGCAGTAGTGTCTAAGAGGAAGGGTCCCACTGTGTTTGGAAGCATATCTTAGCACTAAAGGGAAATTAAATATTTAAGCAAAGGAATGAGTGATCTGATTTGTCTTGGAGTAGGATCTCATTGTGCTGTTACTGGTAGGCTGCTGTTAGAGTACTCTGTGCATACCTACATAACTGCAGTTCTATTCTGTGTCAAGGAAACTAAAGGCAGAAATAGGTTGGTTTAGTGCTCAATTTGGGGTGATTCTCATGAGACTCACTTTGCTGAAGCTCTTATTACTGATTTCAGTTCTGGAAATAGTTCAGGTGTTTGAGAACAGTATCACAATTCCATGCAGATACACCCTTTGGTTTTGTGCTACCCCATCATGCTGCATCAGAATTTCAATCTACATGTTAATAGAGCGGTTCATAACTTTTCCCAATTTGCTCTAGGTTGAAACTTGCAAATTTTCTTTTATTTTTTTCTAGGAAGCCAAGTTGGTTTTAGGTTCATTTAATTGTTTTTAATGAAATAGGCACTTGGAACTTGTTGGTAAGGATTGAATCACTCAAAATGATCTAGGAAGCAGACTAAAAATACTTAAAGTGTAAGAATAAATCAGTTCTCTGTTTCACATCTGAAGTTGAGACATGAGACTTTTAAGAGATGTGAAAGATTGCTAGGTTCAAGCAGCTTTACTAGTCACTTAAGTGAGCCTCCTTTTGTCTTTTTTCCACATGCTGATTTGGAATTCCCTTTTCTTTTTGTACAACCTTCTAAATTATTCTGATTTTGGGGTCAGAAAAAGACACACCTATGTTAAGGAATAACTTGTATGAGAGTCTGTATGGTTCATCACTTGGTATGACCTTCTAGTTTAGATCACAATATCTGTTGTCTATTAGAGAGGAAAAGGTGTTTGCTACTTGATGGTATTGTATTAGCTGTAAATATTACCAATAACAATGTTTCTGTCTATGTGAGACTTTGTAACTTTCCAAACTGCTCACAGATCCTAAGTAAAGCATTGTCTATCAGCAGCAGGAAAGTGGTTAAAAACCAAAAAACTAAACCCCAAACTCTCCCTCCCCCTCTAAATAAACACAACCTCCCATGTGTTCCTCTAAGTTGCCTTTATGTTTTCTACATGGATCTGGCATTCTGAAATCACCATTGTTTGGATTTGTTCTACTGTGTGCCTCCAAGCCTTGTTAATATAGTTGTCTGAAGTGGGATTGTAAGCAATTGTGATAACTTTCACTTTCTATAATTTCATTCTGAAGTTCTGCTGCCCCAGGCTGCCACATAAGTTATTCTCTGTGTCTCTCAGATCAGATGGCACTTTTCTGACCCAGCATGGGCAAACTTCACCTAACCTCTTTTTCCCCTTTTCCCTTTTTCAGTATCAAAAACAGGCCAACACATAAATTGAGCAGACAAAAGAACCTAACATGCTACTTGGTGCATTACTTTTTTCCCCCCCCTTTTTTTTCTCTCTGTTTGGGATGATTCTTCCACATAAAAGCAGTTGTGAATTAAAATAGAAGTGAAGAGTGAGAGAATTAAGCATTCATTTAAGATGAAAAATAATTGCAAAGCTTTGGTACGCAGAGCTCCTGGAAAATAAAAATCAGGGCAAGGTGTCTCATGCCATAATGATTATGAGACAGTAAGTAGAAGTAAAGAGATGACCAATACTCACTGAATAGGAAAGGAGATGAGATCTGCAGAGGTGTTAGAAAGGCTACAGTGAAGATGATATTGTAATATTTAAACAGTATTTTCACTGAATAAACAGCAGTCATTGTTTGGGCATAGTGATGAAAATATGTTTCTCATTTGATGGATGAGACTGGAACTACAGTAGGCAAAATGAGGCATATTTGAGAGACTTTTTCATGCTTTCCTCATTATGGTTTAATAACTGGTGATTGCTCAGTTATTTATAGCAGGCAGTGGAGCACTTAGGGTATTGTTCTGCTCATGCAGCTGTCTTCTGAAGCTTTAAATTGTATTCCTTCCTCACTCCCCTTTCGTGTTATGGAGAAAAAGCAGTAGAGTATTACAAATTTCTGAACTTTTATTTTTCTGTGTATTCTCCTCCCCTCTACTTCCCAACTCCAGGATGTGATTTCTTTTCTTCCTTTGCCAATATAAGGCATGTAAGAATACAAATACTCCACTAGGGAAGTGCCTTATCAGTAAAGCTTGGGACTATTAAGTGCCAGAAACATGATTGTGTTTCCTTATCTCTCTCATATAAGGTCTCAGGCTTCAATGGTTAAAAGAACATTTGTGCATTTACAAAAACTGAGTAGCTCCCAAAAGAGAACTTCAGTTGTGTAGAAACTTTACAGATGCCTGGGGTGTACTCTTCTTGTGAACAGTCTTAAGAAATATTGAGCTGGAAAGTCCAAATACAATTGTTTTCTTTAACAGCATAATCAATGTATAGGCTACATTGCTATCCAGATATCTCTGCTGACACTGAGTCTCCTCTTAGCAGCAGGAAATTTGATGAGCTTGTATGAAGCAGTCTGGCTGAAAGAACTCATGGTCTAAAAAAAGAGAAGAGAGTCCCTTTTTTTTTTTCTTGTTCTGTTGTACAGATAGAACTGTAATGTGGAAGATTATTTCCCCACTGATGTGTGAGAGTTTGCTTATAGAAATATTAGTTAAATTTGAATCCTCTTAGACTCCATCTAATACTTTCTCCAAAAGATGGAGCCTTCATCCCCAAAACTGCTGTTGTACCACAGGACTTCCATTTTAGCTTGAAAGATACAGGTGACATCTGATCCTGACCTATGTAGAGTTCCAGAACTGGAGAGTACACAGTCTTTTTGCATATGTCCTTCTGAGTATGAATAGGTAGGGAACCATTAGGCTACTTAATACCTTATAACAAGCTGGAATGACAGTTACTTCCACAATGTTAATAATTACACTGCATAAGTTTAGATTAAAAAAAAAATACCCAGAAGAAAAGATAGCTCAAAGATTGCTTTGGTGAGGTGGTAATTTCTGGCAACTGTGTGGCATCTTGCAGGAGGTGTCTGCTGGAAGGACTTGGGCAGTTAAGTCAGTCTGTGTGCAGCCCCCAGAGCACAAGCCAAAAGAGTACAATATCATGGTTTGTGACTCTTATGCTGATTGTTTGAAACAAATTTTCAGTTATGGTCAAGATTAAATTATAAATGGAAACATTTCTTAAATTTTTTATTGAAAGTGGTTTTGAAGCGGTGAACACACAAAATATGGTGTAGTTGTGCTGTGTGGCCACTTGGCACATGTTCCCAAGTAACAGTGCATGTCTCACATTGTAGTGTTATCTCTGGTATGACAACCAGAGATATAACAAGGTCTACTTGCACTTCATTACGTGTTCTGTCTGTCCTTCAAAAAAGATCTTGTTTTTGAGGGTTACTAGGAAATTAGATTGTTAAGCTGTGCAAAGCTGGAAGGAACTGCAGCTGTACAGTGATACAGCTTTTAGGTTGGTTATTTTGTTTATATACTTCTTTTGCTTAGGCCATTTCTTAGCAATGTCTGAAGAGATTAAGTCCCTAATGATATCTGAAAAGATTAAAAAGAGCATCCTGAAAGACCATGAATGCTGGAAAAACTTCCAGATTTCATGTGATTTCGTTCTTGCAGTATGCATCCTTACTATTTTCTCTTGCATCATTATTATTTTGGTAATATGTGCATGAAATTGATTTTGTGTTACTATTGGTGTGTCTTTCCAATGTGTGTAATACAGTAGTGTCTTTAGCTCCAATTTAGAGTAAAATCTGAAAGGGAATTTAGCTATTGCTTTATACTCTCAGAAATCAAAAAATGCCAGAAATATTTCAGATTCATTAAAGCTTGTTATGCTCTTGACTTCTCATAACTGAAATGAATCATAATATGAATTGCATCAAGTAGTCTGTATTTTCGGCACTTCAGTTGAGGAGGAGGCAAATAAATAATAAAAGCTGGTCTTATTATCTAGGGATTTCCACTCCTGGCTTTTCAGCATATGCAGCTATGCCTGGAATGAACCCACTGTAAAAATACAAGCCCTAAAAGCCCTCTTGTGTGCATACAGAACAGATTGCTTTGATAGACAGCTCATGCTCCAGAAGAAATTACCTCTCCTGAAGAGTTAATCAATAATATAATAGAAGATTTGATAGTAATTTTATAAATAAGGACTTACCTCTGTAAGTAACCTGTATGACTCTGTTCTGCTGCTTCTTTAAACAAGGGATATGATACATCTTTTACCATCTGATACCAATTTATTCCAATCCTACTTTTTCTTCAGATTATTTGGCACACTTTATTTTGAATTTGCATCATCTGCTGTGATTTTTAATTGCATCTTCTGGTCATCACATATTTTGCTATTCCTTTCAAGTGTGACAGGCAGCATCACTTCTTGGTAAGTGTGCTGGTTGGTATACTAATCTTCAGTTTTATTTCTCTGCCTTTAGGAAACCCTTGTTGGAAGAAGAAGCTTCTTATCAATGTAGCATTAGGGGATTGTATCTAAGCTGTCAAACTGGGAAATTAATATGCAAAACTAGTATGGTTAATGTGATGGAGTTGCCAATGTGTGCTGAAGTAGGTATCATGTAACTGATGCAAACAGTACTGTGGCAGTTCCAAGGCCTTAATCCTTTCAATTCCTGAGCACTGCTGGTAATAAAGCCATTACATGTATGTGGTATCATGACATAAAGGTGACATGTATTTCCTTCCTTTCTCCTGAATTTCTGTCTTTGAGAATTTCGGTGCATGTATTCTGTGTAATGATATTATTTGCATTAAATTTTCCTTCAAGACTTTCAAAATATCAATGCTTGTTCTTAACACATTTGTAATAAAACATATGAATTAGTGGATTTTTTTTTCTCACAAGAAGATTGAAACAAGTAATTTGGTGTCTTATAAAAAGACTTTTTGCTATTTTAAATATGTCTGTGAAATTATTTGGTGTGGTTATGGCTAAATGGAATTAGTTCTGATTGTCTAATCTGTTGTAGAGAAGTCCAGTGAGATTGTGGATTGACTGTGGATGTAATCCTCATTGTGCCTTTTACTTGTAAACTGGAGGAGATTTGTATGACTTAGTCTGGCCAAGCTTGAATTGAACAGCCACTGCTCAGCCCTGAATTTGATTCTGAGCCAAAAGTGCATTCATTCCAGACTTCATTTTAAACACTGGGCATGTGAGTGATGGGGTGTGGCCACGTGAGTGTGGTGATAACACCATCAGAGGCCACTCTCTTAAGTGCTGCAGGAGCCAGCTTTGGAGGAGCTGTACACTACATGTTGCTACTGATTGGACAGAGGCTCCAAGTGTAACATCACTGCTAGTGCTTTAGTGATAAGAATTAAGGTGTTCTGCTCAAAGATATTTACTTCACATCAGGTTACAGGCTGCCTGCTTGAAAACTCCTCTGTGAACTTATTCTGTCAGATCCCTCTGTGAAAGCTGCCTGTTAGTTCTTAAATCTGAGAGCAAAGAGTACTGCCTACCAAGTGAGTGAGGCAGGCACGCTTACTTACTCACTGTGGTAGTTGCCTGGGATTCCACAGTGGAGTTTACAGAATAGGGGTTGCATTGGAAAGTTTTGTATGAATAGGAAGCTTTTGTTACAATAAGCCATAAACAAATAAATACTGAGGATAATGCCCTGATCTATTACCTCCTGTGTGGAAGCTGCAGTATACTGGAGTTCTGTCAGGGGGAAAATTATTAGAGACAACAAGCTGTAATAGCACAATGGCATGAATATTTGGGCTTTACATTCTGATTCAGACTTGCTACCCCAAAAGTATGAGCAATATGTATACCAATACATCATTATCCCGAATTTTTAAAACGTATTAAAACATATGAGTCATCTCATTTATTTTGCACAGAACACCACAGATTTTTGACTACGCTTGCATAAATAGTTAATGTTCCTGTATGATTCCAGTGTTTGTTGTGGAAAGTACCATTTGTATAAATTAATGAACTATTCTTTTGCTATAACCAGACTCCTGGCACTTTATTTTGCCTCTCTGGCCTGCTAAAACCTGCCTGCAAATTACATTTTGTTTGACTTTTCTGTGTAGGATAGAGTTAGTTGGGTTATAAGACTTAGTACTTGCATTGTTCCGGGGAACTGGGTAGTTAGTGAATAGGAAGCCAGAGCTGGAATTTGGTTTGGCAGTCTGAACAGTGCTACCTGGAAAACAGCACAGCAGCCGAACAGACAAAGAGGGGAAATTCTCAAGAAGATTGCAAGTACTATTTTCTTTCAGCTTCTCTGTTCACAGATTTTTTTTCCCTCCCCTACACCTCTACCCATCTTCTGGGAAATAGGGAGAGAGGCTCTGTGCCAGGATCTTTAGACTGTGCAACAAAAAAGAAATAGTCTTTTACCAGCTACTGTATTTAATAGTGACCTGTATGTATTTCTGTACATTTTGAAATGTGATAGAAGTGTCTAAAATTCTATGTTGAAAGTTAATTTATTCTCCAGGAGCAGATTCAAAGGTATTTGTTATAGAGGTCAACTGCATTGTGGTGTGTAACACTGTGGGACCACGCCTGTTTGTTCCGATAGGTTTTTAGGAGAGAGGTTTATGACTCTAAAGAAGCAAAATGACAGAAATACAGTTCATTGATAGGGGCTATTCTATGAAAGGAGTGTATATTTCCCCAGGAAGGTTTGAGAATGGTTTCGCAGTTGAGCAGAGGTTTAGTGCAGGCTGAGATGAGAGGAAGCCTGTCTGCTAGTACCGTTTCCTGACTTGATCTGGTACCACTGACAGCTCAAGAGGGGCCTGGGAACACAGTTGCTGAGTGTAAGATGGACTGCATAAGGAGGAGGGAGGAAGGATGGGCTAAAGTAAAGTTACACAGTTGCTGCTATCTTGAGCCTATGACTGAGCTGCACGACTCATTCTTCCCTCAGGGGACACAGGTGCGCAGAGCTATTTTTCTTTAATCACTCACATAAATTAAATTTATTCCTTCACATTAAAATAATTAAATAAAGCTACACCCTATATCTTTTAGTGCCAGATAATATCTTTAAACCTTTGGCTCACCATTTTGCTATCAGCTGCGAGGTATTTTCCAGGGTGTGCTTAACCAATTTTACCATTGTCCTGAAAAGTGTTCCAGGCAGAGAAATCCCCTGATAGCAATCAATATTCATACATACTTTTAATCACTGTATCCACTGGGAATAATCATTTCCGGGCCTCTCTTGAAGTCCACCTGCCCCACACTAAGATGAAAGGGACTTCCATGCTGTGTATCAAGTGGTGCAGCCTTGATGCTTAGCAGGATATTAAGCACAAATTAAAATGGTTTGAAGACTATTTGTGTGGGTCTGAGGTTGGCCAGTTGCTGGTGAGGGGATGATGCTGCTAAGTCTGGAGCAGATTGGCAAGGAGCAAGAACAGCCCTTGCCTTTCCTATATTCCCTAAGGGTTTTTTCCTGCTCTTTTTAGGACACGACACTACTTGCAAAGATGCAGTAGCATACATGTTTAGGATGGAGGTGTGTGCTTTGGGAACAGGGTTTGTGTGCTTTCCAGGTTAGGAATGATTTTCCTGGGTTCGTTGTAACTTGCCTTCTGATTGTTGAACTTGTAGATTTGGAACGTCTACTGCTTGGTGCTGGCACATCACCTCAGACTTGGCTCTTTGTTGCTCCAACTTGGTTTCTAGCCAAAAACATCAAAGGGGCTCAGTGGCAAATCTGTGCTGCTTCCTCCATGGCAAGTGCTGGATTTGTACAGTCTGCCCCCCATAGAAGCAGCAAAACGGTTGGTTTGTGTTTTAATGAACTGTCTTTACTCAGGAGTCTTATAAAGTGAGTGGCATTCTGTGGTTGGGTAGTGGCAGATCCACCACTTCTGAAATTCCCTAATGTTTGGCCTAGGCAGTAATTTGAGACTGACTATTGAGCAATATAAATCTCTCTTGGCATTGAGACCACTTGCCACACTCACTGATGCTTGTTTGGAAACAGATGTACTTTTATTTGCACCTTTAGGAAAAAACCTTTACAGAACAACCTTAGAGCTACTTGGCTTTGGTAAAGAGGGAAGGGCAGGGAACACCCAAAGCTTTGCAACAGCCCCATTGAAACATCTTCGATGATCTGTTTATAAAGATGGCTGTGACTCAGAGCACAGATCAGGAACTCCTCCTGAGTGAGCATTTTCCGGTGAAGCAGTCTCACAACTTCTTATCCTCTCCCTTCAATACCAGAATCTCAGGGAATTCTAAAAAAGGGTCAACATTGTTAATGACTAACTCTGTGTAGCCAGAAAGGAAAGCAGGATTTAGGTCAGGAATTTTACTATCCATATCTAGGAGAAAGAAACCTCTACTCTGTAATTGAGGGAGCAAATGCTTATTGGCTTGTTGTGTAAAGTGCAGCACAACTGGGCTTGTCTGGCTCTGGGCTTTGCAGGCTCTTTGTGTTCTAACTTCTGTCTCTTACTGTCTCTTATTTGCAGCTCAAAGACATGTCCTCACGTACATGGAGGATGCAGTAAGCCAGCTGCTGGAGAACAGAGAAGATATCAGTCAGTATGGCATTGCCAGGTTCTTCACTGAATAGTAAGTACATCAGGACTCTGCCAATAAGACCAGCCTGAGGGGGGCATTTGGAAAAAGACAGGGTACATGGAGAATGGAGCTGGACACATCCTGATGCTGGATTCACTGGGTTAGCCAAGGGCTGCCCGAGCATGTTTCAGAAACGTGCATGGGTTTCATACAGTTCAGTACCTTTTCTATTGCAAACGTTCATGTGAAACAATCACTTTGGGGAACAGAGCTTTTAAAAACATTTTGACAGAAAATCAAATTCTGCTTGTCTTAATCAGGACTGTTAGTATCAAAAGCAGATACTGGTTTCAGCAGCACTCATTCTTTCGTTTTCTGAGTGAATTTGAACTGTTTTTCTCCTTGTGTGATTGTTGTCCTGTTGAATGCTTTAATAGAATGCCTCTTCCTCCCTTAAAACCACCATAAGTCCTTAAATACTGAACATGAGCACAGATAATCTCTTCCTACTAATTAGCAAAAAGGTTCTTGAGGGAAAAGCTGTGTGCTTTCTGTCCACAGAAAGTAATACTGACATTAGTCAGCTGAGCAAATAGTCAGTAAACAAGGGCTTAAGATAAAGATTGTGATTACAGTGACCTCCACCCACCAACAGGATTTCTTCACCAGAGTTGAAGACAAGGTGGCTCTGAAATACCTGGCTGAAATTGTCATTCAAGCATCTCTCCAGATTGGATTTTGTTTGCATCTAATCTCAAGACGACACTTCGGGACCTTTTTTAACCTTCTCATCACATATACTTCAAAAATTAAATGATGAGCAAGAGGTCTTCCACACAGTGAAACTGTTCACATTGCTTCTCTGTAGTAGTTCTTCATCTTGATGTGATAACCATCTTCTTTTTACTTCCTGTTCCTCTTCTAACTTTGAAAGAATAAATAGTAATTCAAGACCACACAGATTCTTTTTCTCTTTTTTCTTTTTTTTTCTTTTATAATATGTCTGAAGTTTAGCAGATCAAACTGTGTCCCTGAACCAAAGCACAAATAGGCTTAGTAATTTGGAGAGGTGTGAAGATTTAAAATGTGGGATTCTTCATTAGAAATGGAGAATAAATGATAGGAAATATGGGTGTAGGTAGACTCAGAATGCAAAGTTTCCTATTATGAAAGTGTCATATGTTCTGGCTCCCAGGGCTTAGTGGTGAGCCCTCACTGCCCAGGAGATTTTTGTTCATTGTCTCAACTGTCAACATTTGTTCAGGCTGTGCTTTGAGGGCTGCGCTGCTCTCCCAATCAAATAAGATTAATCTTTAATCTCAGCATCTTCAAACTCAAAGATAATTTGTGAGATTCCAGAACATTTGTGGGCACTCTCCCAGGGCTTTTCTTGTTCCAGATTTTTCTAAGGAAGAGGATTGGAATGTGCATGTTCTGAAGTATGCTGCAGTGATTTGAGATGAAGGGACTTAATATTAGGGCATCCAGTTTCTCGCAGTGTCCTTTCCCTATTTATGCTCACTTAAAATTAGAGACCAAGCCCAGGGTTTAGAAAGCTAGCAGGCAGGCCCAAGCAAGTGACGTGGGTTTTTTAAAGTGTGTATGGGGTAAATTAATCTGTAACCTTTCAGAAATTATGATGTTAGTCTGTCAAGGATGGGTATTAGGTATTCTCCAAACTCCTCTCAGAGGGCACGCTTTTCAATAGAGTGGTGTTCCATGGACCTCTTCTGCTGGATTCACCCCTGAAGATCAGCTGTGGTCTTTCCATCATGCATTGCAATGCCCCACCTTACCATGAGTTAATTCAAGTCTTTGAGCCAGTTACAACCACTATTTTTCTGGGTAATAGGAAAATTTTTTGTGGTATAGTTTACCTGAGTGAAATTTCTGAACTGAAAATGATGTAGCTCTATATGGATCAAGCAGTAAGTGTTTTGCTGGAAATGAGTGTTTCCAGTTGTTTCTGAGAAATGAAATTGGATATGTATTTCACTTCTATCCACCACCTAGCACTGGGTTTGCTGATTGCAGAGGGCTGGCCTTCATCTCTACACTTTTCCTTCCAGGACAGTTTTAGTCTTTAAGGACCGTTTTTTCTCCCACTTTATTCTATTGTTCATTTGTCCCAATCATGTGGACATCTGCTTTCAATCTTGGGAGTACCTTGAGGCTCCCCTCATCTGACTCACTCCTGACCCTTACAGGAATAGGGATCAATCACCCTTCTGCCAATTAATCCACATCTTTGAGCTAAACAAGTAAAATTATGCCTCTCTTAGGACTGATCTTTACTTTATAGATATGCTCAAATGCTACTGGTATTTGTTCATTTCAAGCCTGAGGATTTTCTGCTCTGCTTTTGAATCTCCATGAAATACAGACTCTTGAAAGCCCTCTGTGTAATTACACACCGGTGCTGCTTTACTTCTTCCAGCCTAATGTCTGTGCCAACATATCTTAAAGGGACATGTCCGTCCTATACATTATTTATCATCCTGCTTTCTTGATCTCTCCTATACTGAAGAAAAACAGGGCCCCCACGTTAATGCATTTGATCACACAGAGGGAATGTGCATAGCATCCTACTTTATATTTCCTGGGATCTTAAAGAGAGTCTGTGTGTCTTTTTTTTCATTTCAGCTGGAAGAAGGAGCAAAAAAAAATTGATAAAGATACTTCCTACTAGTAAATTTTGCTTTTCTTCTAGGCTAACCTTTTGCCTGAGACTTTTTCTTCCAGCATGCAGGTAGATGTGCTATTCTGTTCAAGACTCTTTGGAAAGCTCAGAAATAATAACCAGAGATAACTTACCTTGCTCAGCAAACTCTTTTTCCCATCACTTTCATTATTTGTTTGATAAATCAAACACAAATAAACTGAGGAAACAGAAAAGGGCATTTTTTTTGAGTGTGTGTTCTTATCCCAAAACACTTCTTTTCTTTTGTTTCTGGTGAAATGTCTCTTGACAATCTGCCAGCCGGAGCTGAGAAAGCTGAGAAAGACATCTTGCTTTTAGCTTTCAGATGAAGCACTACTCCATTGGACTCTGCAAACTGTCTGAGATCCATTTTTTCTGTAAAGGATGTTTCTGCTGGCTCTAACTTGAATGCCCCTGCTGGATCTTGTGCGACACTTTAACAGTATTTATCTGAGAAGGCATTTCTGATGTGTATGTTTCAGGAGCTTGAGGGTCGTATACTGCTTTTAGATCTGCTGTGTGCCTGGCAGTTCAAAATACCATCTCTGCACTGTGTAGAGCCCTGTTTTACAAAAGGAACATTTGGGGTTTTCAGAGTAACATGACTGACAGTGCTATATAGTTTGGGATCCCTGGGTAGGAAGATGTTATCATGGTGAGAAGTATCAACTACCTCATTTTCTCTTGCTGTCTGGATTAGCTGGAACAATTCGTTCAACTCTGTTCTTAGCAACAAATATGATATTGCTCCCTTGGCTTTCTCTGGCAAAGACACAGGCTTTGGTATCAGAAAAACTTTTGGCTTTTTCAGCCCTTTATTGCTATACAACATTACAGAAATAAATCTGTGGAGTAAACAATGTCCTTCTCTTTAAAAACGTCTCAGTACCCTTGGGGGAGGAGAGAGGGGGGAAGGGCCAGGAACAAGACAGATGGGATGCCCATGAGAACTGAGCCACTCACTGAAGACAACCTTAATTGGCAACTGGAAATAAGCTGAATTATGTGCTTATAAAGGGGAGAGATTCTTACAGCTAGCTTAGAGCCATCGATTTTCTTTTTTGTTTGCATCTGTGTATGTAGGCCTTATCATCATCGTCATCTTGCTGTCATCTGCTCTGCATCTTTCCCCTTTTCAGAATAACTTGTTTTGTCTTGTTTGCAAGGATAGTGTAAGCTCTTCAAGACAGAAGTGATATTGTACTGCATGTACTTTACAGCATCGAGCATTGTAGAATGTCATCTCTGTGCTTTGTACGATTATAGTACAAACAGCAAAAACAGTAGCGAGAAGGTCCTTAGGGCTTTGACAAGTTGTGCCTGATTCCCTTTCTGAGAGATGGATCCATTCATTAGAATTTTTCAGTATGACTGTTTGGGGGAGGGGCATTGGTTGTTGGGGTTTTTTTAGTGTTAGTTCTGTGTGTTTTGACCAAATTAGTAGCATCTGGGAGCTAACAGTACTTTTAGGATATTACATAAAATATTGATAATCTCTCTCATATAATCTTAAGAGCAATTGCAAAAAATCTCATTTAATGTGTTCCTCAGATACTCTCAGGATTCCTACATGTCTTCTGCTTTGGAGAGAAAAAGACAAAATTATTACACTCAATGCAAGACTGCACTGAGCCACGTGATTGGTGTCAAGCTGCTGCTGTCAGTGACCTAGCTGTGGAGCCACCCTTTGGGCTGAAAATCTCAGCCCAAATGATAATATGCTTGATGGTTCCTGACAGGCCTTTACTTGGGATTCCTTGATCCCTAGGGCACTGCGTAGGACTGCTGTCTGCTACTCCTTTGCTCTTCAGTTATCAGTGGCAAGAGGATGAATATATGCACTCAGACACAGCACTCATGCCAGAAGCTCTGAGGAGTAGATTTTACAGCTAATGTGAATAAATTACTATGAGAGAGACATTTTCAAAAAGTTCCTCTCCACACAGTACATGGATTTGCAGGACTGAATTTGTTGATAAACCTTTCTGGGGAACCTACAAATAATTGCATATTTCTCCACTAAGGGTGTTGCTAATGGACACAAAGCCTTTCTACTAAAGTCCCTTTGTTGCATTCCAGCCTTACCTCTACAGAGAAGAGTTGTCAGAAGAGCAAAGTCTCTTCCTTGTAATCTGAGTTTCCCCAGCCCATATTAGAAATGGGATTTCAATATCCCCTGTGTACTGTGTGTGGGGTATGCATTTTATCTGAGAACTATGGGAGATCTGGGGATTGTGAATAAATGAGTTTATTTATGATTTAAATTATGTGAATTTTGGCTGGAGTCTGTAGCTCTGTCACCTGAAGTGGGATGTTTGAGTTACAAAATTGCTTGACAGCACAAACAGCGTTGGGATTTTCATATGACAGACAGGATCTATGAATTCCTGATTTTTTCCCAGAGTTGTTTCTTTGTAACAAACATTGCAACAAGTCCTAACCTGACAGATATGCTGATTGGGATGACTGCTGTTGAGTAAACAGCTGGAAAAAATGCATATATTAATTGCAATAACACACTGATTCCCACTGTAGTTGGTACATGTTGCCAACATATTAGAAAATATCGTATTTTCTTTCCATGTACTTGAGAATGTTACAGGTCAGTAGATATTCCCTTGCAAAGAAATACAGGGGGGATAAAAACATAAGGAATCTCTTTGGTAAGCAGGACTGTCTTGGAAGACTTGTAGCAAAGGAGTAACATAAAATTGACCTTTAAAGACAGTATTTACCAGTGACGCTGTATGTGGTAATATACTCCACTCAGGAAACTTACCATACTGTTTTGGTGACAGAAAAATCTGGAGGATTTGCCATACCATATGTATGTTAGCACTTGATACCAGCATCTTGTCAGCACAGGGTAGTTATCCATACATAACTCTTCACTTATACACTGACTTGAGCTGCACTGTGCTCTTGCTCCTTGAAGAGAGGCAATCAAAACTTCCATGTGCAGTGTGATCAGATTATGATGCTTCCAGTATGTATTCACTGGTGTAGCGGTGCAGTCTTTGCCCACTTCTTCCCTATTCCTTTACATCACAGAAATTACATATTTTTTGGTGGTCTTTGTCAGAATAGTTGCAGCAGAAGTGGGCTGACTACTTTATGGAGACCTTATGTAGTCGAGTGTGTTTGTTCTTACAGCCTTGAAGGTTGAAAGGCAACACATTTGCCATGAAGCTGAGCTATCTTTAGGTAAAACCAGTTGCATACAGGCAGTGTTGATGGCTAATAATACTGGGGAAAAAAAAGTTGGAAATTTTCCAAAAGCTGAAGTCCAATAATGTGGCAAATGGTACAAGCATTTAGACTTTATGTATTTGAGTAACTGTGTCTGTGATTTTTCTCTGGACTAGAGTTGAATGTACTATCCTCTGGCTAGTTTTAGTTTGTAATTATTACTGAATTTGTGTCAGGGGAGGTTTAGGTTGGTTATTAGAAAGAGGTTCTTCACCCAGAGTGTGGTTCCCCAGGGAAGTGGTCACAGCACCAAGTCTGACAGTGTTCAAGAAGCATTTGGACGATACTCTCAGGAACATGATGTGACTCTTGGGGATGGTCCTGTGCAGGGCCAGGAGCTGGACTCAGTCATCCTTGCGAGTCCCTTCCAACTCAGAATATTCTGTGATTATTATTGCACAATTCTGTTTATGTTTTCAATATTTTATTGGTTTTCATCGTAGTTGCTGATCTTACTGGTACAAATTTGGAGGTGTATACATGATCCCAGCTGGGATTTAAAATCAGACTTTTGTGACTTCAAATGTGTGAATTTATACAGGCTGAGGGATGAGTAGGTCATGAGTAGCCCTGATGAGTAGACTCATGAGTAGGTCATGAGTAGCCCTGCCAAAAAAGCCTTGGGGGTGCTGGTTGATGAGCAGCTGGACATGACCCAGCAATGTGTGCTTGCAGCTCAGAAGGCCAAGTGTATCCTGGGCTGCATCCAAAGCAGCGTGGTCAGCAGGATAAGGGAGGGGATTCTGCCCCTCTACTCTGCTCTAGAGAGATCCCACTGGAGTACTGCACCCAGTTCTGGGTTCTCCAGCACAGGAAGGACACTGACCTACTGGAGCCACTCCGGAGCAGGCCACTTAGGTGATTAGAGGGATGGAGCAGCTCTCCTGTGGAGAAAGGCTAAGAGTTTTGGAATTGTTCAGCCTGGAGAAGAGAAGGCTTCGGGGTGATTTCATTGCATCCTTTCAGTATCTTAAGGAAGCCTATGAGGAAGGTGGAGAGCGACTTTTTGCAAGGGCATGTAGTGACAGGGCAAGGGGGAATGACTTCAGACTGAAGGAGGGTAGGTTTAGATTAGATATTAGGAAAAAGTTCTTTACTGTGAGAGTGGTGAGGCACTGGAAGTGGTTGCCCAGAGAAGTTGTGGATGCCTCAGCCCTGGAAGTGTTTAAGGTCAGGTTGGGTGGAGCTCTGAGAAACCAGGTCTAGTGAAAGGTGTCCCTGCCCATGACAGGGGAGTTGGAGCTAGATGATCTTCAAGGTCTCTTCCAACCCAAATCATTCTATGATTTTATGATTACTAAACAAGTCTGGATAATTTAGGGAGAGTGGAAAAAGGACAAAATCCGAGGATTTGCTGAAAATTGATCTGTCTGATCTTAATTAGAGAGTAATAGAGAAGTAATTTTTCTTTATTGTGTGCATTTGTGATGAAGTTTTTCTACATCCTAGTCCATCCCACTGTGTGCATTTGGCAGTACAACAAAATGGATATGGAAGTCATTGCTGTTCCTAAGAAAATCTTTAAAGAGCTTTCATTATATATTCTCTTTGTGGTTATTTTGCCATAACTAATTTCATCTGTTGGTTATTTCATAGTGCTTATCACATCCTTTTTCGATGCCACAGGGTCTTTTGTTTAGTTTTATTTTCTCTGTTAGTCTGCTTTTTTTAATATCTTACATTTCTTGTCACATATCTCTGCTGTGGTTTTGTTTATGTCCTTGCAAAAGTAAAAAAGCCCTGAAGTCAGAATTGGTGAACTCTGACAATGTTATATTGTCCATCTTCCACTGAGGAAAGGTCTGTAGTAGAGCTTACCATGATGCAAAATAGGTGTTCAGTGCTGACACCACTGTTTGACAAGCATCTTTCTCCATCATTCTGGAAAACCACTTAGCTGTGCTTACTGAGTCACTGTTGGAATATATAGGAAAAGGTGAGAAAGATGAATATTGATATATCCACAACAGATGGAGAGGGACTATATACACTCTTTTGCATACAATCTGCAATGTGTATATAAAGCAGTAATCTCACTTCATGCTTGGTCACATGCTGCAAGGATTGGATTTTTTGCAGCTTCTGTAAATGTTTTGAAGAAAACTGTTTTAGTGATGTCAAATTGGCAACTGGAATTAAGTAGAAATGCACAAGAGAATAGCAGCTTCGGAAAAACCTAACAAAGTAGAAAGTTTGGTACACATCGATGTTTTTTCCCATATAACGTATGAGGGTTTTAAATTATTCTTAAGAATTACAAGGCATAATTTTATCATTTTCTGTTAGGAATATTTTTTTATGAACATACTGTTTCTTCCAATAAAGCTTTTGATGTCTTAAGCTGTAAGAGAACCACTGTTGGATGCACGATAACTTTATCAATAGCTGTAACTCTCTTTGTATTACTTACTCACATGGTTTAGTTCTTTTAATGAAGCACTCTGGCGTGGGTCTAACCTACTTTATGTGTATAGGAGATCAGTTTTGGAGTTCTTGGCTTCCACGTGTCTAAACTTATATAACTTTCTGTCAAATTTGAATAAAGTAGTGTAAGTTTGAGGAACACTTTATTTTTTCCTAGAATATCTTTAAGGAAAGATGGACCAGAACTGAAGTTGGGGTTGTTTTTTGTTGGGTGTTTTGTTTGTTTGTTTGTTTTGTGTTGTTGGAAGGACTTTTTTATTTATTCTTAGGCTGCAAAGTTGTGTCACAGAAAGTCTTGAGAAGCGTTTCTAATTGCTTTGCTAAGAGTATATGTGTTCCACTGTGGACAAGGCCAACAAATGTAAAATTTTTCCTAAATTGGATATGCCAAGCTGTAAAAATCAGCAAATGCCTGCAGCAATGGGATGTGATAAGATCCCATAATAGGATTCCTTATCCTTTCCAGGATAAAATCCCTTAACTATGTCTGTATCTCCATGAATAGAAAACCCCTGAAAGTCTTGCAAGCCTGAAAAATGCATTTTATAAATGTGGTTTATCTTTCTTTTCTTTAAAAACAAACAAACAAGTTTAGTTTCTAGAAATCTGGATGTCTTTGGAGAACCTGAGATTTTCTGTGCTGTGCTGTGTTGAACCCATACAGATCCCAGAATACATTAGCGTTAGAGACTTGCAGTAACCTCATGTCCTAGAAAATTAATCCTATTGTGTATCTTCAAATGAATTAGACAAACTGTAGCTGGTCAGTGCTGTAGCCAAGCAGTTGTGGTGAGCACAAAGTGGTTTTGTTAAGCAATGTCTAAATGAACATCTAAAAAATTAGCATTAATGTCAAATGAGGTAGCTTCATCTGTACTAAGGAATTTTGGCAAAGCTCATTTATTGCCATGATGGAAATATCGGAAGCTGCTCAGAATTTGATGTGCTATAGTTCTTGCCAAGGCAATTGAATAGGTGAGAGAGTATTAGTTGTAAATTTGTTTCTTCTTCTGAAATTCTCCAGCTAAACCAAGACTGAAATGAGCAAATATGGGATCTGTGTGCGTGGCACTAGTATTGAATCTCTTTGGAACAGTTATGAAGTTATATTTCAGTACTTTATGGATCATCCCAGTCATAACCTGATTGGGCTGCTATGTTTTAAAATAACAAAAAGTTTAATTTATAAAACATGGAACTGTCCTACAAGAGGAGATACAGGAGACTATGTGCAGAATGGAGCAAGCAGGCCCTTACTTGTGCTTATGCTTTGGCCTCAACTTAGAGGAGTCAGTGTGCCTTCATTTGGCATTACACTTTGATCTTAGCAGATCAAGATGGGTGCAGTTATTCAATAATTTTCAAATCCATACTCCTCTTTTGGTTGACATTGACATTTTGATATCAAAATCCATCTCCAGCCAATGTCAATTCCATAGCTACTTTTGGAACTGCTGTTAGATGAGAGGAAATCTGAACACTACTTTGTGTTGCTTTTGTTTTTAATAGCGTTTTTCATCTTTGTACCATCTTCTCACCATTGCCACAGGTTCACTATATGGTTTCTGTAGCATCTTGCAGCTAGTGAATGAATTCCCCAGCATGACAGGGAGGGCAGAAATACTTGCTGGTTAATAAGGGAAGACAGAGAATAGAGATCATGGCTGTATGATAATGAAGCTTATTGGCGACTTGAATATTTCACACCCTCAGAATATAGAGGGTTATAGGGTGATTCAGTAAGGAATTTTCTTCTTGCCCCAAAATGTCAAGTTGGACCAGTTTGAACAAATATTGAATACATTAGCTGGAGAGTTAACAGTTTTCTTTGGGTAGTTATACTTCTGGATTGTTTTATTATTTATGTATTTATTTTAGATTTGGGGAGAAAAAAGCAGGGGTTTTTGAGGGAGGCTGGGTAGCAACTTGCAGTGATCTCTATAAAAAATACTTATAATGGTGTTCGTGCAGCTGTTTCTGTGATGTGCAACTCGCACAGTTTTCTCCTGTAAAAACTTAATCTCTCTTTATGCCGGTGAGACCTTTGCAGACTCACTGCAACACCATGTAGTCTGAAATAGTACCTGAACAGACTGAAAGAACTAGTCATGGTTGATTGATGCTTATCTGTGAAGGCTTCTTTTCCCTTAAGCACCTTGGAGGACTTGTGCAGGGTTATTTACCATCTTCCATTGTATGCCCTCTCCCATCTTCCTGAGTACTAGCCTTCCCAGCTCATAACTCTGAGAAGAAGCTTTATTTCACAGTAGAAAAGGGCCCCAATATGTGGTCTATTATATCCATATCAGCTTGCTTACCCTTTTCAAACAGCTATTGTGTTTTAATAGGGCCCTGCCTGGCAGGGGGAGTCCTTAATTCCTACTATATAAGAATGGTCAGCTTGAGTTACAGCAAACTGCAGGATGCTGCACTGATCAAAAGGCCTCTGTTTTTACAGATTCTCTCCCCACTGTTTGCCTTTTTATTTATTTATTTTTTTTTTATAAATTCTGGGCTAATAGAACAGTATGGTCATTTTAGCTTGTGATTTGGAAGCCTTGAGATGTTAAATTACTGACCTAGCATAGGAAAAATTAAGGGAGAGGGAATCTAAAAAAGATAAAGAGTTTCTGGGTAATAACAAGCAAGCACAGCAACTCCCTTAATCCTTTCCTTCTGCAGAATCTGTAGACTGGTCTCAGAGGGTTTGATTTGCTACAAAGCAACATAAGAAAGCTTGTTCACTGCCTACTCTGAGCTGTGTCACAGGTGGTGTGGTTCATTTCCTTCATCCCAGTACATGCGATAATCTCTGTACCGCCTGCATTAACTCTGCAATGAATACAGAGATTCCTGAGCCTCTACCAAAAAGTCTGAAAACACATAATTAAAATTCGTGTCACTTCTTTCCGTTTTCCCTTGCCTTTCAGGGGAAATAAACTTGAATGGGTGAGACAGAAAGGATCTCAAAAAATCCAGTCTCTGTGTTTGCAGTGTTACCCAGTCTTGCCAAAATTTTGAGTGTTAATAATTTCCTATCTGCCTGGTTGTTAAAAAAACAGACCCTTAAAGTCGGTCATCAGGATTAACTTTTAGCATGTTCTGTCATAACATTCCTAACACATTTTGGAGGAAGTGCCTAAAATGCACTGATAATTCATTAGAGGAAGATGGTGATTTCCTTGAGGCTGACTTCCTTGTCCCAAGCTCTAATTTCTATGGAATTTTATAAAACACTTGATACAACAGCTTTGAATTGAGGAATGCTAGTGGTCCTACCCTACGTTCTGAGGGATGGCTACAGAAACAGTCCAATGATTCGTCTGAATATTGCAAATAGCGTAACACACTTAACAGTGTAATAGTGTAGCACACTTAAACCAATAGGTGAAGAATAGAATGATCTTAAACTACATTTATACAACAGTAATTTAATCTGCACAGTAGTGAATTATTTTTTTCCCCAGTGCTGCCTACAGTTTTAAGTGTTCCGTCTCAGGGCTCCTTCCAGACAAGGTAAATCTAACTTTGCTATTTCAGAGCATGGCCTTGGGGTAAGTGTGATTGGTCATTTGGGGATGTTTTGTGTGAATGAGTGATTTAACAACAGATATGACCTGGGAGTTAAATCCTTTTGTATTTCAGTATTCTCTATTGCTAGCACTAGTTCTTTGTTACCCATTGTACCATAGTCTCTAATCCTAATACTCCTGATTATCCCTACTTACTGTGCTTTGGTTCACACCCTGAAGCAGTCTTGGAGCTCATGACCTGGGTTCCTTTCAGATGGAGCTAAACTGGAAGATGTGTTCCTACTGCAAATGAGCATTCAGTCCGTAGGACTAGAAGAGGGCTAGTCTAGAGCCTGTTTCAAGAGAAAACAAACCCTGGGATATGCATAATGTTGACAGCAGATCCTCTGCACTGTTTCTCTCCGCAGATATTTTGGTCAGTCTAGACACAGCCTGATGGCAGCTTTGCATTTGAGATTACCTTTTTTTTGCCTAAGACACTCAACTCTGTTTTAACGACTTGGACAGCTGTGTAATTGGGAAGGAAAGTTGTGTGTGTGAAATGTTCATGCTGAAGAAGCAGCATAAGCCTTCAAAGTGATTTTCTTCCTTCTTCATGCCCTTAATAGAAAATGCAAGAAGTAATGCTCTAAGTTAAGCAATAATGGTTGTTGTTCCTTGTTTTCCGTTTAGTAGAGGAGGGATCCTGTAAGCTCATTTAGATCTCTGCATGGTAACCAAAGGTGTCACCTGCCAGGGGGACAGCAGGATCCTGGCAAGCTCTTCTGTCCTTCTTGAGGACTTGAGGCTCTCTCTGCATTGTGTGTATTTCACTTTACTAGAGTTCAGCAGGCAGAGGCTAACTGCTGTAGTGGGTTTCAATTGGGATGTTACCATAGCATCCTGGGACTTTTACAATCTATTTAGAAGTCCAAAGGTTTGAAAAGAATGCTTGAAAGTTTCTGAACTCTGGCAGGTTGCCGAAATGTAATTACACAAAAGACAAAGCCTTATGAAAGCAGCTCTGTACAGAAAAGCAGCACCTGAGTGCTAGAGTTCCCAGCATAGCCATTTGAGAGCTGGGGCTTTTTTATCACAGTTCTCTCCCAAAACTTTCTTCCTCTCACGTGCATGTGCCATCCCACAAGCATAGTCTGGGTGTGCTGCAAGACGCATCTTTCTGAGCAGTGGCATTGAAATAGACTGTTCTGTGGTTTGGCTGCTTTGTGGCGTGTAAATGAAAGGAGTGAGAAAGTAAATATCTTGAAGTCCCTACAGTAAAAATTTCTATAGAACTTCCCATTAAGTGAGAACCTTGGATTATTCTTCTCTCATCTATCTCCAGGATATTCTCTCAAGAGAATGGGAAAAGCTGTTTTGTTAATGGAGTATGTAGTTGCATAACAATTCTTGTGTGAAGTATGAGTGTTCACAGTAAACTGCTGCTAACTAATGAACATTCAGTTCAATTTGTAGTCTTAGTTTCAGCAAGACAAATAATGATTAGTAACTGTTGTTAATGTTCTAATGTACCTACTCTATTTACTGGTAATGTAGAGGACTGGAGCAACCATTAGGTTTGCTACAGGAGGCTTGGGGATTTGCAGAGCTGTTGAAAGCTTTCTTGTGGAAGGAGTCTCTTGCAGATGGCTGTGCTAAATGCCTAAAGGGGGAAAGAAGTTAACCAGAGAAGTGAAAAATTATTGTCCCTGCTTCTGAGTTCACAAACCCATTTCTAAATGATTGAGAACAAAGTAATAACTTGTTGAGATACCCTGGTTTGTTCATAAGTCTTTCTCCTGCAAGTATGCTGATAAGCTCTGGCCACCTAACTTTGCTAACAGTATCAATTGTTCAGTGGGAGGAACTGGAGAAGACATCTGTTCTCATGTATTTAAGAGTCATAGGTAAGGTGTTGGTCATACTTCCTACCTGCAGTTGGAATAGCTGTAATGGTTTTACGTTGTGATAATTTCTTTTTCTTCCAGAAATGTTTACCTGTAAGCTTGGCACATTGATAGTAACTTCACCTCTGGGCAGTTGTTAAGGAAAAGGTGACCACCTTATTTTGGTACTGCCCATCTACGCATGATAAAGGAACTTCAACATATATTTTCTTCAAAATGTATACTCTTCCAGTCCCTTGTAGAGGTCTTGACCCTGCCTGAGAATAGATCTGTTGACTTGCTATTGGGGTGCTTGCTGGATAGCTCCATCACAGGCTGGCTCCTTTGAGCTGAACTTTTACAGCTTATAAAAAGGAACTTATAAAGTAGGATGTCTGAAATGTAGCAACTTAACTGGGATAAAATTCTGACTCCCATACTTGCAGACTTGAGCTTTTCGGGAAAAATCTTTCCATTATTTAAACAAAATCCTCTTTTACTCAGCTAGCTGGCGGCACTTGGCTGTCAGCACTTCCAGGTGTGCTGATGTTCCAACATATCCACCCACGCTTTTAACTGAGTAAGCAACAACAAATGATATCATACCCTTCTGCCTGGTAGGTTTAGAGCCATCCCATGCTGAAAATATTAGTGACTTGAATTTTCACTTATTAGAAACAAGGAGTAATATAGCAGGGCTGTCTGCTGTGAATTAATAGTATGCTAGCTTCATGTCCAGACCTTTCCATTACAGTTGTGCCAGGATCTGCTTCCAGAAGTTGCGTGTTCTGTAGGTGTTCTGAGAAGGATAATTTGGTGCATGTAATTGTATCATTGTGCCTTCATCTTCTTTCTTTTCTAAAATGTGTCCCTTATGTATGTTATCTTTCTGAAAGCTGCCTTCTCCTACTACACCAAGTTTCTTCTTTTTCATTTGTATCCTTTTCTCCATCAACCTGTCAAATCATCAGCAAAACAATGCAGATCAGAAATGGAAAAGATCTTACAGGCTGTGGTTTGGGATGAGAAGATCTGAAATTCCATTTCCAGCTTTGTCAGAGGTATCTTGTGGGACCTTTTGCAAGTTACTTTCCCTTACTCTGAACTCACTCTAAGGCAGTGAGCTACAGCACTTTGTAATGAATACTCTTTACTTGCAATGATAGTCGTGTAATTTTGGCATATTTTGATCTGGCACATGATTTATGGACCAATTGTTCATACAGCAGTGGTGCAGGAAGAATGCTTCATGAATACAAAATACTGTATTTGTCCATGATATTTACAGAAAGAGTTCTCCTAATTCCAGGATTCAAGAACCATGAGTGTTTCTTAATCACAAGGTTATTGTACTTATTTTATTTGAGTTGCATTTCCTTCTGGGTAGGTGGGCTAGAAACTGTGTTCTGCACTACTTTTCAACACATGACAAAAAATTGCATTTGCTCACATGTGTTTGAGAACCAGGACATTAAAAATGATAAATTATGATTCCTTTTGTAAAAACTGAGTTGGCTTCTCTCCACGTAAACACACAGGAACACACACACGGCCCCAGTTGATATGTGACTTTTAAAATTTTGCTCAACTCTATCTGGTATAATTCTCTTTCAAGTCCGAGACCCTTTTCTGTACTATGAAGGATAAAGTGATTTAAGCTATTTATATTTAAAGAGGTGATTTAAAATTGCAAACTGAGAGGGTTCACTGACCACCAGATTTTGTCTGTTGTGGAGATGCTACCTATGGAGAGGATATGCTGTGATGAAAGTAAACTTGTATCTTTGCATTAATTCTCTCCTATGCGGGAGAGTTAAGCTGCTGTCCCAAGTGAATGTTTTTAATGATCTCTCTGGAGTGTTTCAAAGCTTTGTCCCACTTGCATGATGCAGAGCAGAATGCACAAAATCTATCTTTGAGGCAACCCTGTCATTATACCTTTTGGTGTATAATGTTTGTATTTGCATTTCTTTTGTTCTTGCATCTTGAGCTTTACCATGCCCAAAGGAGAACTTCTTGCACTTCAGAGAAACCTTTGTAAGACAAATGTTTGCTGTAATAAGTTAGCCTAAAGTGCTTACAACTCATATTTTAGAAATTTATTCTGAAATACAAGAATGTGAATGTCAAATTGACACTGACCAGCTACTCTTCAAAATGCAGTAGTGGAAAGTGTTGTTTAGAGATGTGTCAGTCAGCTTTTCATGACATCTGCAATAAGTTTTATATATCCAATACTGTCAACTTTCAGTAACCTAGAAATGAAATCTTGAGGCTTCTGTTAAAGAGGATTTTTTTTTTTTTGTGGCTTTACAGAAAACTGTAATGAGAATAGCAGTGAAGTTCAAATGCTACTAAAAGAAAGGGCATCTTCTGGTCAGGTAAACAACAGTTACTCGTGGCCAACCATTTTTCCAATGGATCGTTTTCAAATAAGTGCCTCTTGGACACCCCTTGGTGGGTTTCTTCAGAATGGATTTTATTTTCACAAACCTCTAATTCCTGTAATTAAATTCCAATGTGTGGTTTTTGCAAATAGTCTTCTCTCCAGAGAACAGATGGGTATAAGCTCTGGAGATTTGGTTTCACAAAATGTAATGGGCAGTGGTTTCCTTGCTACTGTTCTAGCTGTTCCCAGAACATTCATGTTGGTTCAGCTTTCTAATGTTCTTGTTTTGACTTTATCTTCACAGTTTTAACAGCGTGAGACAAGGAACACACATCTTGTTCCGTGAGTTCAGCTTTGTTCAAGCCACCCCTCATAACAGGGCATCTTTTCTTCGGATCTTCTGGAGGTGTTTCCGAACAGTGGGGAAAAATGGAGGCAAGTATTCCAGCATCTGCTGCTGTCCTTGTTACCTTGACAATAAAATCATTAGCTAGGCTATTAATGCAGTACAAATATTGACACTTCACACTGTGTTCTAATGTTCTAACATTGTCAGTAGGGGGACACCATCACGGTTCCCTGTGGAATGGTTAAAAAATGCTCCCAGAATGAAAGAGCACCTTGTTGGTGGTGCTACCTCTCTTAGAGAACAGCATGTCAAGCAACAATAGATTAGAGGGAGGACATCTATGGGCCTGTGCATTGGGATGGATAGTTAAAAATACGTGCTAGGGATTGGTGTATGGGACCCAGAGACGGTTAGCGCGGAGCATGAAGGAAAGAGGTGCGGAGACTATCAGGCAGTTGGGGTAACTGAGTGCTTGGTTTAGGAGCCCTGCAGGAGGTTGTTTGTAGCGGTGTTGGGCTGTGGAGTGGTGAACACTGCCACCTGAGCTGTGCCTGAACTAGTCCTGACACAACTCCTAGATGATGGTACAAAATCTGATGGCTATGGAAAGGGGACTACTGACAACTGTGTGACCTCTTCCACAACCCTACCCACAAAGAAAGAGCTCCAATGCCAAAATAACTATTCAGCACTGTACTATCATGTCTAGCTATTCTTATACTGCACTCCGTATGTTAGGTATTACAGAACTGGCCAGAGTTCAAAATAAACTCATGTAACTACATGCAACTAAAATTATGTTTTGCTTTACTTTTTAATTTAGTATTTTAAGCAAATACACTGAAAGTTGCTGTACAAATATGAATGTTGATGGGGTTTCTTTTACTATAAACCTCACTATTTTGCAGGCTATTCAGCCTCGTTTTTTCTTGCAGGAAAGACTAGGACTATCTCTTAAATATAGGTAAAACCTCACCTTCTGGCTAGGCTTTGCAACACTTCTGTTTATGATGAACAGAGTTTGCAAGATTGTGAATAAAGACTTTTTTGACAGATGCCACTTAGATCTTTGGAAATTAAACAATCATAGTTCAACATGACAAAATCTGTAGTTAACTACTGAAGTAACTGACTATGCTATCTGTAACACCTTTTTCCCAGTGATAGGTACTTTGTTATGTTATAAATCATTTACTTTATTTCAGGGATAATATTTTAAAGATTTCAGGCTAATTGTATGATACTAATTTAATAAGTATGAAATGAGGACATATGTCATTTGAGGTCAGGACAGGAAACATAAAGTGTAGACTCCTAGAACATATTTCTGTAGGAGAGTTAGAGATGCTAGTTAAAAGTCATCCACCAAAACTGCAACTGTCAGTGGTAAATCTTATTGACAAATTGAGAAGAAACTATCTGATGGAAAGCACCCACTGCGGTACTTTCAGTGCAAGTTTTCAACACGCGTCATTTATCTGGCATCTGACTTCAGCCGGATGAAGGGCACCTGGATTTGTTGGAAAGAACTGAGAAGTTTTGGCTACATAATATCTCCCTTCTCTTTTAGTAGTTTTATGTAAGAAAGAAAAAGGTTGTCGAAGAAAATGTAATTGTCAAGGTACTTGGAAGAGAAAGGGTGAGCGCAGGAATAAAAGCTCAGGTCGACGTTACTATACTCTGGTTGGGGGCTTATAAGAGTTCAACATGTATTTTTCTGACCTTCAAGTCCAGTAGCTTCACTTTTTAGTCCAAGCAAATATGGCATGTTTAACTGTGTATTTATACATTTATATAATTTTTTTTTACATTAACTAGACACAGAAATGCATCACTTTAGAGAACATGCTGTCAATATTTTCATCCACTTAAACCAATGTCTCTGATTCTCTAGCAGTAATTATCAACTAGAACCTTGATTCCCGCCCCCCCCCCCCCAAGTTTTATTTGCTCTGCGATTTTTTCTGTTATACTTGTGTGTAGGGGAACTCATAACATTCATGACCTGTTAAGAACTGAACTAATTTCCTAAGAAGCTGAACCTGTGTGATGTGTTGGGTGAAATGTGGTTATTACCTCCCGCAGGCATAGAGTAGACCTAAATTTCTTTCTGTGACTGTGACTGCATGGGAAACCTATGCTGGAGCAGGCTCCTGGAAGGACCTTTGGACCTGTGGTGAGAGGAGCCCGTGCTGGAGTAGCTTTGCTGGCAGGACTTGTGACTCCACAGCAGAGCTCCACACTCCAAGCTGAAGCACTGTATTCCTGAAGGACTGCGCCGCATGGAAGGAGCACACACTGGTGCAGTTTGTGAAGAGCTGCAGCCTTTGGGAGGGTACCATGCTGGAGAAGTTTGTGGAGGACTGTCTCCCATGGGTGGTACCCTGTGTTGGAGCAGGGGAAGGGAGCAAGGAAGAAGGGCTGACGAGACAGTGTGTGATGAACTGACTGCGGCCCCCATTCCTGGTCTCCCTGTGCCACTCAGGGGTGGGAAGGAGGCAGAGAAATCCAGGGTGAAATTGAGCCCAGGAAAAAGGGAGGACTGGGTAGAAGGTGTTTTTAAGATTTTGTTTTATTTCTCACTATCCTATTCTGATTTAATTGGTAATAAATTCAATTTAATTTCCCCAAGTCAAGTCTGTTTTGCCTGTGACAGGTGAGTGATCTCTCCCTGTCCTTATCTGGACCCATGAGCTTTTCATTATATTTTTTCTTGATTGTCCAGTTGAGGAGGGGGAGTGACAGAGCAGCGTTGGTGGGCACCTGGTGTCCAGCCAGAGTCAACCCACCACAAGGAGGTAGGTAAGTTATAGAGTCGTGGTAAGAAATTCTGTTTATGGTTATCATATACTGTACAACAGAGCATGGGACCAAAAACCTGCTGCTTCTGAAATTAGAAGCAATATAGCTTAGGTTAACATCCATATATTGCTTTTGAGACCTGAACTAGAATTTCTGTATTTGATGCCCTGTGTCAGCTGTATGAAGTGTTATTTATCAAAGGGCCATTTTATGTCAATGGAATTTCTGTGTGCAGAGAAGATGAAAATATACCCTTTGTTTTCTACAGCAAGGTTCTGCTCTGCCCCAGTTTTCTCTCCTGGGTTTGTTTCTGGCCAGGGGTTGCTCTCTTCATTGTTATTGTCATTGATTTATGTCTGTGAAGAACTATGAAGGCATCTTTTGTCTTCCTTTGTCAAAAATACTACATTCACTGTCTTCCATGTCTTCTAGGATGTTCTTGGTTTTAGTTGTTCCTTTACTGCTGTTTTTCCCCTCTCTCATTTACCTTAAATTTCATTCCGTTTTGAATTTCATGTTTTAAGAGGAGCAAGTGGTGGCTTTTTCTTAGTTTTCTCCATCTGTGGAAGGTATCTCTGACAAACTATATAAATACCAGCCCTGTGGGGATATAGGTCAAAGTAATAAATAACTTGCATCAAAGCTTGTACCCTGGCCGGAGGGTACAAGGATGTAAGACGATGCAATTTCCAAACTTATACAAGCTCATAAACCCCCAAACAAACAGAACCCTTACCTTTCCACTTCTGAGTGTTTAGTTGGGATTTTAGAAAAGTAGACAAAAATCTCACTAATAAGTCAAGTGATTTCTTAATCTGGCTGCTAGATGCTCCTCCTTGATGCAGGGAAATTTACTGCTTTGTCTGCCAGCCTTGAAATAACCATGCCTTGACTCGGAATATGCATGTCACTCACCCAAGCAGATGCATCTAGCCAGGAGTTCTCAAAAGGCCAATAAGAGAGAAATCTGTCTGAACACAAGCAATACCTAAATGTAATAATCCATGTACATGCAGAACTATGTATGTAGTAACTGAAATGCACTACTGTTACTGTTTCTCTTGGAAAATCACTGGAGATGTTACTTTTCTACTTAATTTCTTATCCTTTTGAATTACTGGAAAGTAGTTCCTCATGGAGAGACATAGCATCTTTTAGGTGACCTTTTTCTTTGTTAGCTCTGCTACTTAATGGGTTCTAGTTACATTGCCCTTTATAATTCTCTTTGTTTGGAGAGTAGGTTTATTTTTCCTTTTGT
Source organism: Pachyramphus minor (assembly GCA_013397135.1). Taxonomy (NCBI): domain Eukaryota; kingdom Metazoa; phylum Chordata; class Aves; order Passeriformes; family Tyrannidae; genus Pachyramphus; species Pachyramphus minor. Next base: position 92,624 of record VYXB01003341.1, on the reverse strand, counting down.
CTCTGAATAGCAGGGTACAATTACTAGCTTCACCAAATGTGATAGTAACACTTCAAAAACTAAAGAGAAGTTTGTTGTTTGAAGGTTTTTTTGTTTGTTTTTTTTTTTTTTTCTTAAGAGGATTTCTGTTTGGTGATATGCTGGATCTGTTTTACAGGATTTTCCACTGGTTTTAGAAGCTTAGCAAGATGCAGAGTTCTATTTTCAAGTGTGCATAAGTATATCTGGGAATCCATGCATATGGAATGTGATACCAGGACTAAAAGGAAACACATATTTGACAATCAGATGAACGTGATTCAGTGTCAAGAAACTGAGGTTTCTTTGTGAAAAAACTTCACAAAATTTCTTATCATAGAATCATAGTTTATGCTGAGTTGGAAGGGACCCATCAGGATCATCAAGTCCAACTCCTGGCCCTGCACAGGACACCTCAAGAATCACACCACGTGCCTGAGAGTGTTGTCCAAACGCTTCTTGAACTCAGCCAGACTTGGTGCTGTGACCACTTCCCTGGGAAGCCCATTCCAGTGCCCAACCACCGTCTGGGTGAAAAACCTTTTCCTGATATCCAACATAAACCTCCCCTGACTCAGCTTCATGCCCTTTCCTTGAGTCCTGTCACTGATCAAGAGAGTGAAGGGATCGGTGCCTGCCCCTCCTTCTCCCCTCATGAGGAAGGTGTAGACTGTAATGAGGTCTCCCCTCACTCTCCTCTTCTCAAGGATGAACAAAGTGTGACCTCAGCTGCTCCTCATAAGACTTCCCCTCCAGACCCTTCAGCATCCTCATGATCCTCCTTTGGATGCTGTCTAATAGCTTAATGTTGTTTTTCTATTGTGATGCCCGAAACTGCACATAACATTCAAGGTGAGGCTTCCCCAGTGCAGAGCAGAGCAGGACAATCCCTTCCCTCGACCGGCTGGCGATGCTTTGCCTGATGCCCCGAGGACACGGTTGGCCCTTCTGGCTGCCAAGGCACTGCTGACTCATTCACCTTGCCATTGACCAGGGCCCCAAGGTCCCTTTCCACAGTGCTGCTCTCTATCCTCTCATTCTCTGTCAGTGTTGCCCCGTCCTAGGTGCAGAATCCAGCACTTACCCTTGTTGAACTTCATATGGCTGGTGATTGCCCATCTCTAATTTGCTGAGGTCTCTCTGCGGGGCTTCTCTGCCCTTGAGGGAGTCAACAACTCCTCCCAATTTAGAGTTGTGAGCAAACTTACTTAGTATTCCTTTGAGTCCTGTGTCCAGGTCATTAATGAAAATGTTGAAGAGAACTGGACCGAGGATGGAGCCCTGTGGAACCCCACTAGTGACCAGATGCCAGCCTGATGTAACCCCATTCTCTGTAACCCTTTGTGCCCTCCTTTAACATGTACAAAGATACGCAACACCCACGGGGTGGTTAGAGGATAGCTGGTGTTTGTACTGAGAAGCAGAGAGCATAATGATCAGTTAGCAACAGATTTCTCCCAGAGGAAGGCAGAATGGCCAGAAGTCTTGTTTTGCCTCTGCTTCTGCTTAAATTGACCTCTTGAAATCTAGCTGACCTGCTCTTTTGAATTGTCTGTTCCTCAGGACTCTTTAATTAAAACTGTGCTTTCTCAGTTTAACCAGCGCCTGCAGAGTTCTGCTGTGAAGCTTCATAAGGTCAGCATATGCCTCTCCCAACCCCCATAGCTTTCATGTCTTTTTGGTTCTCTGTTTTTAATTAAAAAGATTTTTCCTTAAATGCTTTCCAGCCAATTAGAGAAATTTTGCACTGAGAAACTTGTTCCAGGCCTCGTGTATTGAGAAGTGAACAGAAAGCTCAGTCAGAACCATTGGCACTTTTTTCCTAGAGCCCCAGCTTTCTTTGTGCCTTTCAACAGCTTTTTCTTTCTTTGCACTGTCCCCCCCAGTTTAAAACTGCTTCCAGCAAAAATGGCTGTTGTTTGATACCTTAGATATAGCACCAAACCATAAAACTGCAGCAGAATGTTGGACTGTATTGGTTGTGAATCCTTTTTGCAGATTGCCTCCCCTTCAGACAAAAAGTACTTTTACTGCTTATACTGTAATAGAATCTTCTTATTACCATGTTTCTTTCACATTTATCATGTGGTGTGATGGCTACCTCTTTGCTTCTGCACACTTGAATGAGGAAATTGGAAGCCTAACTACCTCTGGAGCATGTGGAAAGGGAGGCTTAGCACAACCAAGCACATAAACTCTGTCATGAAATGAGGGGAGTGGTGTCTCTCTGACTGGCTTTTCTTGGGTTTGCCAGGAAGGTTAGACTCCAGACAAAAAATAAAGAAATATATAAACCCCCTTCCTTTGCTAGTGTCATTCTAATGCTTCCACATGTAACTCTTTATATTAAATTCCTCTGTCTTTTTTTGCTTCCTCCTTTGTAAGCTGTTGCACTATCTCCATTTTTAGTTTAGCCAATCTGTTTAGTGAGGTGCATAGAACAATATTGTGATGATCACAGCAGATGTCAGAATCTTCTTCCTTTCCCTTTTGTTATTAAAACTAAATCAGATTTTTATACCATATTATTGTAGGAAATTTTTGATGAGTCAGTAAGGTCTCATAGTATGTCCTAAAGATAATTAAGCTATGAATTTTAATAAAGTATTCTTTGGAAACTCATTCTTCAGTGAAATAGCCTTGGCTGAAATGATTGATCTTCAACCTTATTCACTTCACAGTTCCTTTGCCCTAGAGCTGTAGCTGTTGCTATTTATGATTTATCAACATAGCTCTGCCTGGAACCATTGATTACTCTGGAGTATCAGGACAAAGGGTTTCTGAAGCTGGGGAAAAATAAGTGGAGGATTACATTTTAGAGATGGTGAGGTATATCTACAAGCATGGTAAGTTAAAACATCTGCATTGCATAGATCTAACATGCATTGCAGTACTCATTTATAGAACTGGGTCAGTGATGAAGTCCTCAGCTACTCTCTCCCTGGATTAAGTTCATACCATTCTGTCAATGCAGTTTGTGAAATTAAATGTAGTACACTGGAAATCCTCCTTATCTAATCTGGTTTGGGGTTTGGTTTTTCCCTCCAGTATTACATTTCCTTTTCAACTATCTCTGACCATACACCAGTTCTTCTTAATTTTCAAATTTTTTTTTTTTTCAATTTCATATTCCAGAGGTATATCTCTAGACGTACATTTTTGGAAAACCAATAAATGTTTGTGTTTGTTTTCTAACGTTTTCTGGCTATTTTGTGTCTTTTGACAGTACTTCACTGGTTGTGTCATTGGCAAATTAAATTAATATGACTTTTGCTTTTTGTCCCAGTTGAGTAAAACATTTAAATAAGCAGTGATCATTGTTGAATTCTGCTAAGCAATTATCCAAAATTCAACTGGTGATTATTATTACTATTTGCTTTGCAGTCTTTTGGCAAGTTTCCCATCCCTATGACAGCATTTTTATTCAAACCAACTGAAATAGATTTTTTCAATTAAGACTTTTTAGGTTCCAATTTGGGCCTAAATAATTAGTATTCCAAATTGTGGTGAAATTCCCTGGAAGAAAATTATTTCTAAGTTGTGTGACCTGGTCTGGGATTCTGAATGCTCCATGTTTCTTATTTTAAATAAACTTGGTCTATCTCTTCTCTCATGTGTGACAAGTCTTGAGAGATGATCTGCACGCTACATGTGCGTAGGCAATCATCCAGTAGACTGTCTAGGAAGCCTTGGTTTCATCAACTAGTATGTTTTATGATATTTCTGAGATGCTGAAAGTTGGGGGAGAGAGGTAGAGAAACGACATGAAATTCTTGTTTTCTCTTGGTTCCTTATATTGTGACTTTCTGCAAAGGGGTCGTGAGAGAAGAAGAGTCTCTCTGAAGCCCACATCTGCTTTCAGCCCGCTGTTGGCTCTCAACCTTCCTTGAGTTGTGAAAGTGCCTGTACTGAGGAAAGCATTATCTTCATCGCTTCTCAGTGAACCATAAAACATACTTCTCCCCATGCTGTTGGCTGGAAGTGTATGTCTGTGTGTGTAATGCAGTGTTTGTATAATAAACTCTGGCATCTCTGTGTTGAGCTGCTGTGAGCAGCGTAGGTGCAATCTGAGGAACAGCACTATAAAGAAGGAATGCGTGTTCCAGTTCAGCACGAACAGAAGAGTAAGGACTCACTTTTACATATATGCAATTAAGTCTTTGATGTAGCCTTGGTACTAGGAGTTCTCAGTATAAGTGAAGTGAGAACTACCTTAGGTATCATTGTCCAGCTGCACAGAAAGTCCCTGAACCAGAAATTTTTGTGTCTTTATAATCCCAGCTGCTTCTTATCACTTTCCTCTCTGATGGTCTTGTTATTCATGGTTTTCATCATTGCAAATTCAATGCCTAGCTTTCCTAAATTAACCCAATTGATTTATATAGTGTGCTTCTGACTCTATATTCTGTGTCTCCTGTTGGGTTGAGCAGTCTTGACCTATATCTAGAAGTTTTGTTCCTGTTTGTTCATGGTGGCTTTTGACAACTACAGTCTCTAACCTCCTCTTCTTCCACTTCATCTATTAGTTATACTCACAAAAACTTTAAGTTATTAAGTTTCAGAGTGCCATTTATTTCTTTTGAGGAACTGATTTTTCCCTTTGGTATTAAAAGGACTGAGATGAGCTAAATTTCTGTTTTCAAATCTATGTTACTGAACTCTTCCAGCAAACCTTTCTTGTTAAGCAAGATAATTGGTTCTTAGATATTCATAACCTCTCAGGAATTCCCTACTTTGCACTTTGCTTTGAGGCCTCTGTTCCATTCAGTATGTCCATGTTTGACTTAAATGTGATGTTGAGTTGGTTTAGCTAAACAGTACAGCCATGCTTAGGTGCAGAAGTTCTTACATCACCTTAAAGTTGCCTTACCTCAATAAACAGCTGTAAGTCTGGTTTAAGTTGGTTTGATAATGTATAAAGTTGTTGTATATGATGAAAAGGATTGTTGGCAAATATTATGTTATGCCACTTTCAAGGATCCTAGATGAGTATCAGTAGAAGTGATCTGCATGTATGATTAAGACTTTGATATACCACTACTACTTTGTGAAATGGTGATAAGGTAGTACTATGGAAAACCTGTAATCTGCAAATGAGTTATGAAATGTAGGCAGTAATATTTATAAGTTAAACTTGATCCATTTCGAATTCGTCACAGGACGTGATTCTGATAATGTGTGATACCTTCCTTCATAAGTTGATCTGAGAGTGATTTGCATTCTGTGATCCTACTAAGCATGAATCTCACAACCTCTGTTGAAAAAATGGATCTTTCTTTATCTTGGAGGAGGAGACATTTAAATATCAATGAGCTCTTCTTGATCCTTTTTTCTTTCTAGAACCATATCCCATGGGATTCCTCCAAGGAGGTCTTTGAAGTCATTAAAGTCTGCTCCTCTGAAATCCAGGACTGTGGTCCTTCCTATTGCCAGGTAGATAAATTTCTGAAACCTTCATGAAATGGTTTTTCAGGTATAAAGAAAAAGACCTTATAAATGCTTCAGGCACAAGAAAAGCTTCCGTAGAAGTTCACATTTTCCTAGACTTCAGTGTCAGTTAGCCAAAACCCAAAAATCTGTAGGATAAAATCTTTGCTAATTCTAGTGCTCACAGAGATACTTGTCAAATCTTGTCTCCTCTGAGGTTTTTCTACATTAAGGTCTAGACCTAGAAGCAGACAAAATTTACATCAGCTAATTTAATAAACTGGTGTTTATTCACCAGTAGAACTTGTGTAATATTTATAATGGAGTAATGTGGTATTTCTCAATTGAAAAAGCCAGAGCATCAGGGTGGGCTGGGGAGTATGTAATAAACCTAAAGGAAACCAAACACTTGTAAAGAATATTTTTTTCTCATTTGAAAGTACAAGTAGGTCAGGTTCCGAAGTGTTACTAGTGTTCATTTGCACAGAGGGAGAAGTCAGGAAAGGCAATATTGACCTGAATAGAATTGCAACCCTTCCCCTTTATTTCCTTTGTATTGTAGGACAAACTCTTTGTGAACTATATGTGCCCCCTCCTCTAGTCAGCTCTTTACCTGCCCATTTTTTATTCTTTATCTGTCTGTTTTGATCATGTTTTTGAAATATTTGTTTGTACCAGCTATGGTATCTGGTTATCTGTTACTACTTTCTCCCTCCACTTTCTGCTGGAGTTAATGTATTGCATATTCCAAGTTCTCTTCTACCCTTCAGTCAAGTTTCCCTTATATAATTCCCAGAATAACTTATACATTATCTGAATGGGAGTCAAGCTTTTGATGTGTCTCTGCATCACTATCTGATATCAGAAACCAAGCTTTTTCTTTATTTCCTGTTTCTCATCCCCACTCCCCATGCTGCTAATGGGTATTTCTTCATTCCTGCTGGCAGAGGGATAGCCTTGCTGTGAAAAGTGCAAAAGAAAATGCTAGTTAACATGATTGGAGTACTGAACAGTTAATATTGCAGCTTGTTCGTGAAAGAATTTAGATTTTTCTGTTTACTCTGATTGGAAACCTCTTTTATCAAACCCTTGAAATGACTGAGCAAGTGTAGTTGTCCTTAAGGTTCTGAGAAGTGTTTCATGGCTTTCTTCTGTGATGGACAGAACCTCAAATATGATGTCTTAATTTTAAAATGGTGATTAATGATGTACCTGCTGTCTGGATCTCCACGTATTTTACAGACATTAAGGAATGAAGCTTCCCAAAATTCTTGACAATACTATTTTCATTTCAGAGTTCCATGAAGTGAGACAGGGAAATGAAGTAACTAGCTGAAGTCTGCATAGTGAGAGGTAAAACCAAGATATGTGGCCTTTTGATATTATTACTTCACTTTTGTATGCTAAATTTGATATAGGATTGTTTTACAGTGAGACAAGTAGGAGAACACACATATGTTAGTATAAAGCAGTGTCTTTAGATGAATTATTTTGAGAGTACTCACTGCCTTATTCAGGATAGTAGACCACTGTGCATGACCTGTGTGGGATAATGTAGGATGTATTTGTAGTTGTTTTCAAGTTTGATGTTATAGCCTCCTTCACTGATGTTATGGCCTCCTTCACTGCATGCTTTTCTCAACAAAGTCTTCAGAGCAAGATAGAAATCAGTCTAGTTAACATATGTCATCAAGTTTGTAATGTCTAGTGTAGAACCACATGCTCAGTATAATTTTCCTGACCATTCTTCCCTCTTCTGGAGGGGAAGATTATTTCACGTGTGTGCAGTAATAATGTATACCCAGTCTGAAACAGCCTTGGCTCCTAAGCAGTCTGGTAGCAGCAGTAGCTGGTGACTGTATCACTCCAAAACCGATCTCGGTGTACAGAAGTTGCTAGCTTCTAAAGTAAAATTGGCAGGAGATTTTCCCTTTTGAAGGAGCTCAAAATAGAAACTACTTTATATGCTGAAGTATCTTCTTTATTCATCTTCCCTCATTGTAAATTCAGACTATTTCCCTTTTATATAAAGGTTACAGTCTTTTGTTGTTTTTCCACAGCTTCAAAGTACTGACAAGCAGAGTCTTGTTCAAGCATGTTGTTCTTCAAGGGACCACCGTATAAAATAGCAGACTGTTCTTTCCCCTTAGGTCCAGTCTGCTAAATGAGTTGAATGTAGTGTCTAGTGAAAGATTTCTTAAGATCTGTTCTGTGAAGGGCCTTCTCCCGAGTTCTTTTATTTAAACAATAAAACACAGAAGCTTAGAACCTGGTCTGGCTCTGTATATGCCTTGCTATTTATCTAGAAAAACAGGCTTATAGCTAAGCTTTGGATCTCAAACTCAGCAAAGTGGGATTTTGGCATTTGTTTTAAGGAAACTGCTGCATGGGAAAATTGATTTTTGTGCACTGTTGTAGCTAAAACCAGAACTAAAGAATACCTGCCTGAGATTGTCCCTTGTTGCAGCTTATGTCCATCATGTCTTGTCCTGTGAGTGTACAAGTTTGATGCCTAAACTAGCAAGCTAATGCACTTCTTTGGTAGTCAGCAGAGAGTGCCTGATCCACCGGGTAGTTTTGAACAGTTCAGATGGGCTTCCTGCCATGAGTCACTATCTGCTAATCTTTCACTTTATTGATTACATTAGGAGTTTAGGTAGAGCAGACTTTTAACCGAGGATCTTATTTTGCTGCTTGAAGTTAGGCAGCATAAAAATTATCCTTTCACTCTGCATTTCAAACATTTGCTGTTTTCCAGATTAGTAGGTTAAACCCTTAGCAAAATGTATCTTTCTAATGCTGCTGTGTTATTTTATTCTAGCACTCACTGTTCTGTAAAGCTCATGAATAAACCTTTTAAGAAAGGTTTTGATTCCATGATGCTTTTCGTATCTTACCAATGTTTCACAGCTTTTGAATTTGAAGTATTCCCTAAGTGAAGCAAAGGAAAGTGAGTGCTATATTAAATCTTACTATACTAGAGGAGCTAAGGAACAAATCAATGGTCACTGAAACAGAATTTTTAATTTCTTGAAGTATTTCCTTTGAATCGTAGCTAAGACATCTTGGAGAACTAATATGAAAGAACAAGTCTAGTAAAACGTTATTTATCTGTTTCTCAGAAAGCAAACGCTTGCCAGCTTTAACAAATTGTCATGGGTTGACCCTGACTGGATGCCAGGTGCCCACTGAAGCTGCTCTGTCACTCTGCCACTCAACTGGACAATCAACAGGATTAACTAAAGTCTTGTGGGTTGAGTTAAAGATGAAGAGAGATCACTCCCCAGTTACTGTCGTGGGCAAAACTGACATGACTTAGGAAATTAATTGACTTTATTACCAATGAAATCAAGAGTAGGATAATGAGAAACCCAAATCTTAAAAACACTTTCCACCCTGCCCTCCCTTCTTCCTGGACTCAACTTCACTCCTAATTTCGCTACCTTCTTCCTCCACCACAGGCCTCAGGGGTATCTCCACTCTGGCACCTGGAGCACCCCCTGCCCTTCCTTCTTGCACTGACCTTGGTGTCTACAGAGCTGTTTCTCTCACACAGTCTCACTTCTCTCTCCAGCTGCAGCTGTTTCGTTTTTTTTTTTACCGCTTCTTAAATGTCTTATCCCAGAGGTGCTGCCACTGTCACTGATGTCACTGATGGTGAACAGTGGGTTCACCTTGGAGCTGGCTGGCATTGGCTCCATTGGACATGAGGGAGAAGCTTCTGACAACCTCTAACACCAACCACTGCTGGTAGCCCCCCTGCTACCAAAACCTTGTCCCACAAACCCAACACACAGATGCAGCAACTAAACATGGCTACTAAAGGAAGCAGTTTTTTAAGAAGTAATACAACTACTGAAAACTTTGTTTATTATTTGACTTTCTGTTAGAAGAATGTATCTGCAACATCCCTCTACACACAGAAAGCCTGGAGCTTTGTTTTACAAGGTCTTATGCTGATTTGAAATAAATTGGATTAGTTCTTGTGTACTCAAAATACCATTTCTGATAATAGACATGCTTTATGTCTATATGTAAAGAGAATCTGTAGGCAAACAACTGATACTGAGTATGCATTTGAAGGATTTTGTTGATGCCAATTGGAAGATGTAAGCATTTTCCTCTCTTTTCTGCTGTCCTTGTTGTACTTAGTTTGCTGGAGCAAAGGTGAGATGAGCAGAGAAATTCAAACTGGCAACTCCTGAATCCTAATCCTGTTAATCTGTATCTTTCGCAAATCACTTAATCTTAGTGTACCTTCATTTTTCTATTTATAACCTGGAGTTCCACCTGTTGGATTAAATTAAGTAATCTTTGGACATACTAGTTTTGGATAGGTAAAACTGAAGGTACTTAGCTCTCTTTATAGATCAAATTTGATGGAATCAAGGCCTTAATGAATTCTCACTCTTTTGTTACTGATAAACAGTTAATTTTAGACTGATGCATGTAAGCTTGCAGCTTCTTTCCATTAAAATAATTTAACTCTTCTTTAAATACAGAAAAAAGAGTAAAACTATAAGCTTTTGAAATTTAAAAACTTTAGCATAAAAAAGCATGTAATATCAGTTTTTCTTCTCTTCTTCCCTCTTTCCCCCTTCCCCAGTTCAGACTCAGAAGCTTTTTCCTGTGGGAATTTTTCTGCCTTCTAACAGTTCTTTGGATGATATTAAAATTAGTTCTGGAGGAAGGAAAGACTTTATGATAGATAGAACTGGATTTCAAGAGTAATATCTATTTATATGAAAACTAACCAAGCCTGCAGACATCAAATGTGAAAGTGGCAGCTCCGTTTGTTGTGATTTGGTTGTAGAGGATTGTCATACACAATGTACACAATCATCTCTAACTCTTTCAGATCTGGCATAGTTTCAGCACAGTATGAGGTGGACCATTCATTTTAGCCAAATTATTAAAATTTGTTGCCTTGCCTGGACCCTTTTCTTATTTTCTTGGTATATGCACATTTGCTAAATGTTAGAGAAAAAATTTCGATGTTGGTCAAACACATCTGATGCTTAATTTGTGGATATTTGTATGATTCTATTTCTAATTGGTACAAATTAAGCATATGAAAAATGTAAAACTCAGATTATGAAAGTGACATTGTACAAGCAAATCAATCTTCTTAATTGCTTTTTCTTTTTTGAGCCTTTTTAATGGAATGGGGGTATAGATAGAGTAGAATTTTACTTTGTACTCACTTATGACTACTCTGCAGGGCACAGACCTCACTAATAAGTCAGTTCTATGGAATGGCTCTAAGGTATTTTCTGAAGCAGCTTAGGTAAGTGTTAAGTTAATCTAATATTTTAAGCAGCCTCAAAACACTGGATATTTGCTTGCTACTAAGTTAACTCTTCTTAGAAATTTATTTATTTGATTTGTAAGATCATTTAGAGGCAGCGTAGCTAAAGGAATTCACCTAACTCCTAAAGTTTGATCAATGAGCAATTTTGAACTGCACTGTAGTAGTAATTGACTGTAAAGGAGACTGAATCATCAGGGATGTGTCATCAAATATATCCTTACAACCTAGGAACATCATTGGTCAAGTTATAGCCAGAAATTATTCTAAAATCTTGTTTTCAGACTATGGTAGCTTTTTGAGAGAATACAAGCAAAACTAAAGAAATGCGGAATGAAATAGATTGTATTTCTGCAAGAGAGATGATTTAAAGAAAATATCAAGAGAGTTTTCTTCAAAATACTGCAGTTTTAAGGTATTGAGGTATCCAAGAGTGACTTTTCTACTCCTCAGGAAGTAGATGACTTTGAGATCTACTTTTCAGATCTTGAGATCACTTTTCAGATCACTTTGAACTTGAAATGGTTTCAAGTTAAATCCAGATCTGACAGATATTATTATCTTTGAGCCTTGAAGAAAAATTAGCCTTTATTTGTCTTCTTTGATGATTTTGAGAAGAAGTAAAACCAAATAAGCAAAAGTGACAATACTGAGAAAGAATTGTAAGTGAAAGCATCTCTCAGAAAATACCTTCGATTAAGCCTCTGAGACTGGCTCCCACCTGCTGTAATTGGAAGTGCAACACAGAACTTCTTGCGACTTGAATGCAATCAGAGTGGCCTGTAGGCTGCTAATTTTTCTGCACAAGTATTTGTTTTCCCTTTGCTGACTGAGGCATTGTCAGATGTACTCAGTACGGAGTTCTTCTATCATTTCACTACCTGTACTGACTTTTTTTAAAGCTTACTTTTAACTCAGTTCACTTCTGTATTTAGATTTATCACACAGTTGCTCAGACAATTGGTTTTGCAAACTGAATGAGCAGTGAACTGTGACAAAGTGAAGGTGGAAAATTGTCAAATTTGCTACTGAAGAAATAGATACTGATATTCCAGCTTCAGTGTACAAACTGGTGAAATATGCACATTTTTGTTCTGGTGAGTGCTGTGTGTGTTTCAGCTCATTCTTGCAAGTGTTTGCTAAATTTTGTTAAACAAAAAAATCTGTGTGTGAAATTTTATACCTGTTTTTAGTCTTGATGACTGTGTACCTTGGTATAAAAGCAGGCAACAAAATACAGAAGTGATTCCAATAGATAACTTTAAAAAAACTTTATTCAATTATTTTCACCAACATTATTTTACCTCTCCTTGCCACGATAGTTATAAATTAAAACTACCTCCCAGAGTAGGTTAAGTAGCTTTTGATGGATGTCTCAAATATAATTAGCTTGTTCACTATGATGACAAGTGTATCAGAAAGTGGGGTAGTTTGGGAGTAAGTGGCAGTAAATGTTATTGACTAATTTATAGTTCTGAAATTAAAATTAATAAACAGGAGAAGGGGAAAACTGTTATGTGGTGCATCACAAGATGGAGCAGAATTTTGAGTGGACTATCAGTATGAACAAGCTTGCTTTTTTTCCACCCTCCCCCTGCTAAAACCACCAGAAAATGAATAGTGCATACACAAACTTCTCTGAAACTTTGACAGTGGATCAGACTCAATTGGATGAGTTGAGAATGAGTTGGGTGACTTTTCACAGAATTCGGTTTCGGCTTTAAATAAAGTACTTCAGATTCTATTAGAGTTAATGTCTTTGAAAGTTGTTGCAGAGTTTGTTGTCCCATTTCTGCATGTATAACTATATAATTTTTTTCCAGTCATGTTAGCATACAGGTAAGATCTTGAAGGGATACTGTGTTCTGCAGGTTTAGCCTGGTCTGGATGCTACTTCTACAAAATGTCCTTTGGTTCTCTTCTACAGTTTTAGCATGTGATTTCCATGCTTAAATGCCGGAAGACATCTAGGGATCACTAACACATTGTGGGAGTTCAATTGCTTTTGCTGACTGAGGCATTGCCAAGTAGTATCAAGTGATTTGGAAAGGGCCAAAAGCACCATAATAGGACCTTGGAAGACAACAAAAGGGAAGCAAATTACTTCACTGGTTTTGAAGGAGTTTCAAAATTCTAAAGGATTTTAAATTTTTCCTTGTTGAAAAGGAAAGTACCAGTCACAGAATGTTTTACTAGTGATTTGGATGAGTTTGAGGAAGCTGCCCAGTAACTACATTGTCTGTGTAGGCTTTGAGTAGCGTGGGGTTGAAGGTGTTGTAGTAGACATGTTTTCCATGTTTTAGGGAGTGGGAGGAAGCACAGTATATTCCATTATTTCTCAGTGCAGCCAATTACAAGTACATAGGCAGGTTGGAGCACAGAGGAGCACCTGTTCCCTGGCATTTTCTGGCCACTGAGTGTCTAATTGTATGCCTTTTGTTGACGGAACTGCATAGTATCTGCGTGTGAGTTTAAACATCTAAATAACTGGCAGCTGGGTCTTCTCCCTGTAAAATTGCAGGCATTCTTCTCATATCATACTATCCTCCCTTGCATTCCCTCTTGTTGGCTTCAGTCCCTCTCTGAAATCTTCTATTTCAAGGGCAGAGTCTGCCAAAGATGCATTGGCAAGAAAAGCAAATTCTCCCTCTGAAGAGCTGGTGTCACTTTATTAGCATGTGAGAAGAGTGATTGTAAATAAACAACAAATTATGTTAAGTTCTGTGTAGTATTAATTCTAGTAATGTATACAAGAACAAGTGGCTGACAGGATAAGGTAGAGGTACCATTATTGTTTAGAAAGAACTGATCCCTGCACCCAGTTAAATGCTTGGCACTTTATCCCAGAAGCCTTATTGTAACGAGAACAACTGATACTACTTATATCTTAGCGTTACCTCTTAGTGTCCTTGGTTTGTTTAGTTGATCTTACCAGGTGAAAGAGAACCAAGGAAGTACAGGTGCATGCCCTGTAGAGTTGTCCAATATTCAGTTAAGCACTGTTGCCTGTAATGTATTTTATGATCCCACATTGTATCTTTAATATAAATAAAGGGAACATACAGGACTCTATGTTCCACCACACAGCGCAAATGGGTTGCCCAGGAATACTGCAAGTTGAAACCTGCTCTTTTAGAAATTTTACTTTCATTACCTTGAAAGCAAGATAATTTTTCTTTCTTCACAATTTTTTTTTAAGTGGCTCTAAAACCAAACCACTATGCTTCACATGGCTATGAAACATTTATAGTTTACTCCACTTTGCGGTGGAAAAAGCTCCAGCTCAGCATTCAGGAGAAGGATATCCTAGTGATTCAGTTTCTTGTGGTAAGAGCTAGACGAGAAAAAGAGACCTAGTCTAGCCATATGCCCAAGATAAATTGAAACTGAAGCTGTTGTCTTCTCTGAATTGAATGCATCTGAGACTTTACTAATACCTTAATTAAATCTGCAGTATCATGTCAGCATAACCTGATCTAATTGCTGGCTAGTGAGGTACTGCCTTCTTGCATCCTTCTTATTGCAGCACTTGTTCAATCTCGTGCTGATCTGTCTCGGCACGCTAAACTGGCAGCAAACTATTCAGTACTTCTGCTGCTTGAGTTAGTTTTCTCCCAGCATAGCACGTTAAAATGTGCCAGTGCAAGGTCACAGGAGAGGCAACCGTGGCCGAACTTAAATCTGTAACAGTTCTTAAATGCAGAGATCAGTGCTGACAAACCTGGCCTTAAAATACAGGTCATATTGCTTTGTATTGATACTTGGCCAAGCCTAATTAGGTAATACAGTGAATATACTAATATTTTGCTTTAAAACCTCCTTTAGAGAGTAATACACTTGTTGAGTTTATAGCCAGAAAGCACCATTAGGCCATGAAGTCTGACCTATGTAGCACATCATTAAACTTCACTTAGTAACACCAGTATTGAGCCAAAACACTTTTGTCTGACTGAAATATAATTTGCATATCTTCCAGAAGGGCATTCAGGTTTGATTAAGTCATGTGAGCCTGAAGGGGCTGAAGGGCCCCTGGGAAAAATAGCAGGAGGAAGCAGTCAGCTGCAGGAGCTGCCAGAGCAATTAGGCTGGCCTGCAGCCCGGTCCCCATGAAGTACTGAGTTTTCATGGGAAGGAGAGCTTCTGGAAATAGCCTGCTCTCGGCCACCTTCCTCAGGAGGGCTGATCCATCTGTAGTCATTCTGCAGGCTTGCAGTAGGGTGGCCCTTGTGCACACTCCACATCACTGCTGCTGAGAGAACAGTTGGTTGTGAAGACTGCTTGTGATGATAGAAGGGCCAGTGAAAAAGAAATTGTCCTGACAGGGGCGAAGATTGTTTATTGAAAATTTTTGTTTTGTTGGCGGTCAGAATTTAACAAGATTTACTTGATTTTGACCTGAAATGTATCATAAGGGGCTAGTAAAATCAGGATCCTGAACATGCTACTACAATCTCAACTTGTGGCAGTCTTTAACAAAATGTGATTTTCTTCAGTTAAAGAAAATTTTTTTATAAAACTACATTGTAAAATTAAAATTATGTTCTTTTAAGTGTTTCAATCATATGTTGAAATCAATTTCTTATTCTTTTTGATGAAGAGTAAGTAAATTATCCCCTTTAGCCTCTCTCTGTGAAGCATATTTTCTAAGCACATGATCATTCTTGCAGCAATTCTGACTTCTTTTCAATTCTCACCATCATTCCAAAGTTGTGGGTATCTCAGATTGGTCACATGCTGTTAACTGAGCCTCTCTACTTGACATTTCTGTGTTTACTCATCTCAGGACCATATTATTCTCCTGATTACATTTTTCTGAGCATTTGTCGTCACCTTCTTCTCCACTAGTCTTTGTAGAAACTATTTACCCAGCTAGAGCTCTCAGCATTCTTTGTTTCTAGACACAGTGTTTTATATATGAAGATACTCTAAGCTATCTGTGAGCTAACTATGTCAATGAGGTTTTTCCATGTTACTACTCATTCCTTTAAAATTTGTAGCGTTTCCTCAGTTTTTATGTGGCTCACAAATGCTATACTTTATTCTTTTTCTCTTCTAGGCCATTAATTGAAAAATTGCTTTCAAATGTAGAACTAAGAGGGTATTCTTGAGCTTCCCAAGAGAAATACATCTCCCAAGTACTGATTTGTAATCCTTATTTTGAGATGTAATGGTTTGCCTGCTAATGTGTTTAGTGGTTGTTTTGAATAATTCAAATTCTTTTAATCACAACACTGTTCAGTATAAAGCGTAATATCTCTCAAGGCTTAACTGTTATTTGATGCTTTTTTACGTCTAGACTTGTGTAACCCTATGAAAAGATTACTTAATTCACCAAGAAACTTTCTTGCATGTTTGATAGCTATTAGTAATAACTGATAAAATGCAGTATTTCCTGTTTGAATATTTTGTTTGGGAGTACTATCAAAGAACTTGAGCCTTATTTTGACCCCATTCTTGCACTCATTGGTATACTGTGTGCTCTTATTAGGTAGCCACTTCAGTCAATGTAAGCCTCAATCTTACAGTTTTTAAGTGCTAAAGTGACTTCAGCTTTTTTCTACACCTATAAAATTTCCCAGGTGTTTCAGGCTTTGAAAATCACTTCTCAGTAGTGCTAAGAGCTTGTCAGCCAACCCTTTTCGAAATTCTCACAGAAATTATCAACATCTGCTTTTAATTTTTTAATGTTAAGTACCACTCCACTACTGACATATTTGCAAATTATCATTGAAATAGAAGACGTTTTGGATTATGCAGAAAAAGAAGGACGATATGTATCAGATTAAATACAGCACACACTTTTTCTGAACACTACTTTCCCCCCATGTAGCAAAATGTCAAGAGGACTAACATTACTGCAGTTTTCTCCCCTAATGCATATCATTATCTTCGCCTTTTTCTCCCGATTTTTTTTTTTTTAATGAACTTCATTTTGTTTCTCTTCCCAGTTTTCTGCAAATTCCAGGCTTCTCAGTATTATTTGCTGCTGTCAGCAGGCTTTTTTTACATTGTATTATTTATTTTTATACTACTTAGGTGTCTGTGAAAGATACCTATGCTAATACTGGATGAATTTTACTTGAATCTTCCAGCTGAAATGTATCAGAAAGGTAGTTAAAATATTGTCAATGTTCGGCAGAGAACTTAATCTTTCCTACTATCTGAATTTCATTGTGGGTAGGCTGTGTGCCTTTTGGAAAGTAATATATGTGACATTTAATCCAAATAAAGTATAATACAAAAATGTGTCAGTAAAGATGTTTGCCAGCACTGTGACAATGAAATTTGTAAGAAGTATGCAAGAATGATAAATGTTATGAAGAAACTAGAAAAAAATCACTAATAGCATAATGCTTCAGAATAGTGTTTGCATAATGGACAAAGTAATGATATAATTTATACAGATTTGAGGTAGTTTTCCACACATTCCTAATTTTAGCATTTTATGATATTTGCAAAACTGTATTCCTGACAAGTTTTTAAATGGCTTTTCCTTGAGGTTTTTTTTAAGATAAGCAGGATCTTACACTGTTGAAATAAATTAATACTAACTGCCTTCTTATTCCATGTACTGCCATGTATTCCAGGTACTGAAAAATTCCATAGCAGTTAGTTCTTCGTTCATTTTATAACTTGTACATGAAATTAGGTAAAGGCTTGGACAGCGCCTTGTTATATTCTTTGCATGACTTCCAAAACATCTGAAGGAGTAAACAGGGAAAAATTTCAGTTTCAGAAACAGGAAATTAGAACGTAAGATGAAAATGTCAATGCTTAGGCAATGCTATGAAGTTTCTAAAAAGGTTATTTTCCATAAATGAATTTAGCTCTGCTCATCCTTATTTTACTCTATTGAGTGGAAAAATAGATTTTTAAACTATGAAGATCCAAAAGCAGGTCTTTCAATTTACTCAAGTTAGAGTGGTTTGGTCTAACGCTGTTTGCTGTTCATAAAGTTGAATAGTCTTCTAAATGAAGTCTTCTAAACAGTGATAGACACTGACAGCAAAGGCAAAAGACACCTTATGCTGTCAAGTCAATCCAACTGTGGGTGGATTTTAAGAATTGGAAACTCTTTAGCTATTAATAACATGCTCTCTGTAGAGAAATCTAATCTGGTAATTTTAAAATTAATTATCACACTTTCAACCACCAGATAGTCATGAGTAACTCTTTAAAAAAAACAACTCAAACCAACAAACCCCAAAACTTCAAAAGGGTATGTACTCCCATTATGCAGAAAGAAAATTGACTTGTCTGGAATACCTTAAGGCAGACATGGCACTTTTGAAGGAGATGCACCTTTCCAAGTCAAATACAAACGCATAAGAGAGGGTGGAACTAGCTGTATCTAATGACTTTTTTGCCCAGAGCAAGGGATGTTCCAGTGTTGTTTAATAAAATGCAGCCTCTGAATGCTACAAAACAGGGGCTCATGCACTGTTGCTGAGTACCAAAATTACTGGTTAAAGATTCATTTGTCCTTAATTAAGATGGCCCTAAATTTCTTCAGATGGTGGCTACTGGAGGATATAATTGAAGGCACCTGGCACTTGTTCACTAACTCGAGTTCAAGATTTTACTCTTGTAAGTGATTCTTCAGGAGATAAATTCAGAATGATTTATCCCTTTAATGCTCTAGCTTTAATAACCATAAGCTATTTCCTTAATGATTTAGAATTGTGTGATGCAGGAGATAGTTAAGCTTATCCTTCAAGAGATTAATTTCCTGCTTTTACACTAGTGTTGACTTTTTTTTTTTTTAACAGGAATATTATGGATTTCAATCATGTTTTCTAATTGCAGATACTGTAATTTTTAAAGGATTGTCTGTCACTCTCTCCTGTGTGCTATGGAGATAGGGACACTTTGTGGATTGCTTTCAGAGGAAGGTGATGCATTGCTTTCAGACACTGTAGAAAGAAGAGTTTTTCTGGGAGTCCTGTGGCCAGCTGTTCTACAAGGAGGCTTGCAAGGAAGCTGCTTCTTCCCAGGGAAGACAACTGAGCCTGTGGCTAGATAAGGACTTTGAGGTTGGCACTGGTGAGGGAAAGGAGTAGTCCTTGCCTTCCTCTCTGCTCCTGATTTTCTTTCCTTTCTTTGTGGGGGTGCAATTGGCTGTGTAGTGAGGAGAGCACCGAGCTGATCCAAACAAAAAATAACCTGGAAAAAAGAAATTACTTTTCAGTTTAGTTAGTTTCTTGTCATGTTTACAGTGGGACTCTACAGACAGCTGTGCTGGAATAATTGAGAAGATGGGAATAAAAGGTAGGCAGGAGAATAGGACTGCCCTATTCAGTAGATGACCTGGTACAGAATTTATTGTTTGTATTATAGCTTTGCGTGATAGTGACATAAAGGGCCTAGCAGACTAAAGGTGCTCTTAAAACCATAAACTTCTCTTCCTCAGAAAATTATTTATATATAACTTCAGATCTCTTGTTTACAATTGTAGCATGAGCTATCAGCAGCTTGCTAAATTTGTCTTGTCTGGCTTTAACTGCATGCTAAAGAGTGGGAGTCAAAGCAGAAAGATGACTAGTATATTGACTCAAATAACATTTTACTGAGAACACCCTGGTTGCAGGTATGGATGCTTAACTGACAGATATTTATTCCTCTATGGTATAAGTTCCAACCTTTTCTCAGTTTATTGTTCTTCTGTTCCTCCCCAAAGTTGTCAGAATATTTTTTCTGTTTTTTCCAAAAACCCACTGAGGTTACAGCCAATGAAGTAGCTTTTTCTTTTTCCTAACTTTCTCATGTACATACAGAAAAGAGTTTGAAGAAAACTATGCATGTTTTACTCAAACCATAGATGTAGCTTTGACAAACAACTTTAATATATCTCTGCCCTTCTCAAAGTGTGAAAAAGGCTGTAGGGGAACCAAGAAGGTCTGCCAAAACTGTTTAGCCAAATACCTAAACATATCCTCCAACCACACTCATAGTGCTTGGGCACAGCAGACTCAGACTGAGTCAGACTGACAGTGCTTCTAGAATAATTCTGTTTCAGATGTTAAAATTAGTGGATGGATAATGAAAGCACCTCTGCTGACTGTAAGTACGTAGAATAACAGAGCAAAATACACCACTGCAGACAGTCAGGAGACTAACATTACCCAAGGTGTTCACCTGTATTTTGTATTGAAGCTTCCCAAAACAAACAAAACCACTGAACACATTAGTCAGGCTATTAACCGTGGGTCCTTCATCTTGACAGTACCAGCTCAATTCAGAGCTGGTTAGCCTAAGGAATCTTTCTCTTTACTAAGTAATGTGATCTCTTGCACTCATCTTCTGAGCATATCCACTTGTATTAAAGTGCCTTCGTGTGGCAACAGTTGAAAGGCTCCTTCAGAATTTGCTGTGCCCTGTGTTTTAACTGAGCTGTTTATATTACAACCATTTCTGCTTCCCCTGCCTGTTCCCTCCTTCCCCTCTTCTCCCCCCTGCTTCTTCCTGAGTTACTGTAGGGTGAGAAAAGAAGCAGTTTTGCATTTCAGTACACTTAATGTAGCCAAGAGGTTTGTTCATTGCCGCTTTGTACTTTCAGGCAAACGAGAAAATTTAGATTAATAGGTTGTTTATTCTTTTGCGTGTTCCTCAAATCAAAGGCACTGGATTGCATTATTAAAGCAGTTTTGTGTGGCGGGCTTGGAACTGTCCTCACTAAGCTGTACATGAAGAAAAACGATTGCTTTTCATCCCCCACTTATTATGCAGATTGGCACAGGAAGACTGTTAAATGTGGTATCATGTACTATCACTTAGAGACCTTCCTTCTGTACAACTAACATTGGGCTCCAATTTCATGGGATGATCAGTCTTGAAACAGACAAGGAAACTCCTAGAAATAAACACAGAGGTCCTTATATTTAAAAAATTTAAATATTAACCAGTTTAATAAAGAGAGGTTTTGTTCAGAACACTAATGACTGACTGCTTCGCAGTGCTGTATCAGATCTCTTCACTGGGGATTCTGTTAATTTGTTTCTCATCTGCTCATTTAGCAATAATGCATAATTTAGGCTTTCAGCAATAATCTACCCTCCCAAATTAACAAGGAAAATTTTCAACATTATTTTGAGACCAGACCCATAACTTAAAGATCTAGCTAGTTTGGGTTGCTGACTAAATGCAAGACTCTGTCCTGTGGATGTTCTGTACTGAACGGGCCCTAGTGTTTCTCTGAGTCTCCAATTACATTAGGTACTGTCATTCCTTTTTCATTTTGTGACAGGAGAGTCTCTCTTGACCCAAGGTCTTTTGCCCCCGAGGTGAAAAGTCTGGGGGATGTAATTTAAGAGAAGAGGCTGAGATTGTGCATGTCTTAGATAAATAGGAGGAAACAAGTTGCTTTGCCTTATACTTTTGCTCTAGATAACATTCAGAGCAAGAAAAGCAAAGTTGTACATTCAGCATTACATTCAGAGTCTTAAGAAATGGCAAGATCTCTGTTGTGTGCAACACACCAGCATCACCAGGTGCCCAGTCGGAAGTAAGCAGGGAAGTAAGCGGTGTCATGGTTACCAAACTGGCTGCACCTCTGAACTTTCCTTGTGTAATAGCAGGTATTCTTCTTCTTCAGTCTCAGACCTGATGCAGGATGGAATAATTATGATTTTTCTCACAGTGTGCTGATTTTGCAGTCCCTTTGCCTGAATTAGAACCATCTTGTTGGTCTAACTGAAATTTAGTTCCTGCACTTTACCTTCTCTCTGAGGTATCAGTGCTGGGTTCTCCAAGTCTCTCTAGCGAAAAGTGTTCTTTAGACTTACATGTAGGCTTCTTTATAAGGCATACTGTCATCTTCCACCTGAGGATCCTGTAGAATTCCTCCAGCCACTTCCACATTTCACTTCTCTATGTTAGTTTGCCTCTGTATCACAGATCACTGAATTTTCCCTGCCGGGTAACCATTTTCGTTCTCCAAGGGATCTTAGATTTTTCTGGGGAAATAAGAATGCCAGTGCTTTGTTTTTAGGGTTTTGTTTGTTTGTTTTCAATCTTTGCATGGAAAAGTGGTACATCTTTTCTACCTGAAACATGCAAATGTACTAGTGTCTTGTAACTGCTATACTATACTTCTAGGGACAATATCAGTTTTGGTCTTTTATAACTTTTCAATTGTCTAGATTGTTCATTCATGCCATGTTTTCTATTCCTATTAATGCTTACAGGTATTATGAGAGCCAAGTTCATAAAAGAATTACAGATCTCTATTTATAATGTTACATATTAACTTTTAACCTGTTATGAAATGCCTCAGACATGAATTATTAGACCCCTGTATTCATCCCAGACATCCTACGTGCAGCTAGTGCTGTTTCATCTCTGACAAATCTGGCAATCATGTGGCTGAACGTTTTTTAGAAAATAATAAATACTTTTTATCTTTCTGCTTAGTAATTCTAGATACTATTTCACATGTTTAAATTTACTCCTTAATTCAATGAAGTTCTTTCCTTATAGCTTTTGGACATTTTTGAATCAGATATGGCCATTTGCTAATATATCATTATCACTAATCTTGTTCATGTTTGTAACCAGCAGTATTCACACTTACAAATACTAGAATACTGAAAAGATGAAGAATAAATTAGATTTGTTTTACAGAACATAAGTTCTATCTGATCAAAACTCTTCTGTCCCTATTTCTATTTAGTATCTGAAGGCACATTGCTGTAGCCACAAACTCACTCCTGCATTTCCACTATATATATTCCTGCTATACAAGACACTTCTAGTACTTGTATAGTTTTCTTTTTATTTCCCAATAGGTGTAACAGAAAGTATTTTCAGTGCTTCCTTTTAACATCTAGAATAGTTAACATTTTTACTCAGACATTGAAAATAGAATCTAATCTATCTAACACTGAAAAGCCTTCAAATTTACACTACATTCATGGAAAGACTTTAGAGTGATACAGACAGCAGTTCAAAAAGAAAAGGAAGAAGAAAAGCTCCTTAAATTTCCAAATAATTCACTGATTTGTGGTTTCAAGTATTAGCTGCAAAGCAATTAATGATCATCTTCCTTTTGCTGTGGCAGTGGCTGCAGAACTGTGTGTCCTTCAATCAGTCTGTTTTGGTCACAGCTGTGTATACAAAGCTGCAAATGAAAATGAGATATACACATGAAGGCTCTCAGTCTATTTCCCTTTGCAGCACTCATCTGTTTTTTCTTTACCAAACCCCAGAAAACATCCTCCTAAAAGGAAAGAGCAAAAGTAAATAGTGAGAAGATTTGTTTTTTCCTTTGATAAACATGTCATGCAAAGTGACTTTCCAAACATATCCCATTTCATGGAGATAATTTAGAAACCTTGAACTTCAGCATTGTTTGTTGCCCACAAGCATGAATCCTCAAGGCCCCCATTCCTCCTGTTTCTAATTCTGGGAGCTGTTAACTAAAGTCTTCTTTTGGCACATGGACCCATGTTGTCAAGTTCAGAGAGTCACTTTCTGTATTTTTCTAATAGTGGAGGAACTGTCTCTTGCATTTCTTTGCTGAACATCTCAGAGCATTGGAGATGGGATATTTTTTGCTTTCCTTTGTGATCCCCTATGTGTTAATAATTTTATGTAATCTTGAATCTCTTAAGAGCTAGCACTACTAGTTTCGGAGCTCTTAGTACTGCATGTGGGTGGGGACTTGGCACAGCTAAACCTGAAACAGATCTAGACAGAAGATAACTCATGTGAAAGTCAACTGGAAGGATGGATGCTACCTTTAAATGTGGCATGAAAGTGAGAGGAGTATGAATTAATACATTCATATAGCCTCCCCTTTTTATTTTACCATCCACTTCACATAAAGTGCTACTAAAATGCAGCTATGTCTGATGTAGTGAGTTTAGATACAGTTCTTTTTGCCAGAAACACCAGGAAGCAAATTTTTTTGCCATCAGGGCAGCATTAAGAAACATTTCTAATTGCATGGAGCAAGTAGGTCCTTGGCTTTTATGCTTTGCTTTGAAAGATGCAGCAGATTTCCTTTGAGTCAAGAACATATGCTGAGATACGTTACATGTAAGTTCTTCTTAAAGCTATATTGCTATATGATTTGCACCATCTGATTTTCAGACTTGCTCCATAAGTCTCAACATGGAATGGAAAAAGAAGGACAAATGTTGCAGCAAATAAAAGAAACATGTGTTTTCTAAGTCTTCAATGGCTAGAGATGCTTAAAGAGCAGCTTTCATCTTGACTCCTTCTCTGAGGGTTTATCATACTTGCATTTCCATGATGGTTTTTTTGCTGAACAGTCAGGATATTGTTGCATAGGAGATGAAAAAATATAAGTGAAACCACAAAGAGTACAGTTGTAGCTGAGGCCCCAGCTGCTACTAGAGATCAGTACAGTGTTACTCATTATGGATGGCCCATCTCACTGGTGTCATTAAATGGATTAGTCAGCAGTAACTGTGTTTGAGGTTTTAGGACTCCTACCATCTCCTGTTCCAAGTAAGGACAGTCCTACATCTTTTAGAGGTTGTGTTTTGTTTCTTCTTCGTGTTGTCTTCTCAGTAGCCTGCATCACAGCAGCAATCCATCTAGGAGTTTCCACAGAATACTGATCGTGCTTCCTTTAGGAGAAATCACTTGCATATCTTATCTGGTCAAAATAATTTTTTCACTATGCTCAGCTATTATCCCACAACTAATCAGTTAAGTGATATTTCTTTTTATTGCTCCTACCATAAAGATCCTTACAAAGATCTTGAAGGGCCTGAC
Source organism: Pachyramphus minor (assembly GCA_013397135.1). Lineage (NCBI taxonomy): Eukaryota > Metazoa > Chordata > Aves > Passeriformes > Tyrannidae > Pachyramphus > Pachyramphus minor. The sequence goes on along the minus strand of VYXB01003341.1, from coordinate 68,131 downwards.
CTCATTATGAGACTGAAAAAGATTACACAACTGAACTTTGTTTTCAGTTTCTACAAGGCAGGACTTCAATATGGATTCATCTCTATATTTGTCTTCCAGTATATGGCCTTTTACTCCCCTCTAGAAAGCACTGTGCAGCAACAAGAGTGTCCTTTTTTCTTTCCACAACAACTTGGTCTTTTGTCTAGTTTCTTACACTTCCCTGATTACCATAATATATGCATAGCATCAGTGTTAAGGCATAATGCTGGAATATTTACGGAATTTGCCTGAACTTTCTTCCATCAAAACATTCTTGTGGTTCATGGTAGATGGTCCATGGAAGTGTATTTAGTTGTAAAATAGGTGGCATTTAAGTTAAACTTTGACGAAGATACGAGATGTCCATGAAAAACTTTCAGGATTAATGGTAGAGTTTAGATTTTGCCTAAAGAAATGTTAGAAAAATAAAAAGGCTTTGTTTCTTTTTCATATAAATTAATATCTCTGTCAAACTCTTATTAAATGTGTATTTCTTCATGTGAAATACAGAGAAAACTAACTTATTTTCTTCTCAATCTTTAAAAAAATTATTACTATTTTTAAGGAAACACAGCGCACTAGAGTATTGTAAGAGTTAAAATCAAGAGATGCTACAGGACCATAGCCAAAAGCACACCCCTTAAGAGGGGCAGTTGGATGCCTTGTTGTTTCAGGTTTCTCTTAGTGCATTCATTCTGTTCTGCATTCAGACCAGTTCTGTAGTGGTAGTCATTTATAATCATCAATCTAGCTCATTGATATTGTAATGGGCTCCAAACATTCTCTGTGGAGCTTACATGCTCCACTGCATTTCCTTCTAAATAACTAATGATGACTTCTTCAGTCTTGTCATTAACCAGATTACCTTTCTCCAGCCAGTTCTCTTATTGATTTGTTTGCTTGGAGGTTCATTTTGTTTTTAAGTTTTCACAGTCGTAAAAGAAACTCAATATTGGTATGTGTAAGAGCATTTTACATGACTGAACAACACTGCCCAAGCAAAGGTCCGGGTAGTATACTTATTTTTATAAAAGAGGTTTCAACTGTTGACTCAGAGGCTCCTAAAAACTATGCCCTTTCCTTTCAGACTGTTTTTCCAGGCATTATAATTTGTGAAAGAAAATTAAGAAAACTAGCCAACAGTCTGGGTACTTGGGATTATACTTCATAGCCTATATATAGACTTATACGTAACTATACTATGCAGTAAAGTCAAGGAATGGCCAGGACTATGAATGGCTTTCAGTTCTTGGAAGATTCTCTTTTAAGTCAGGTTGTTGAATTGTTTCAGGTGTACACGAGCACAGAGAAAGATGTGCTAGACCTTCAGTGCTTTGTGTATCACTACCAATCTTGAGTTTCAACCACAGTGAGTTGACTGCTTTGTGTAATTGCACACTGGGGTCACTCTTGGTGGCATGTGGGATTCTCCTTTCTTCACGTGCCTGAACTTGTCTCTCATGGTTGGGCTCATGATGGATGTGTTTCAGAGAAGCAGTATCAGTGTACCTGCTGTGGTGATGGCTGTTGGTGAAGGTGCAGTTAACTGTTGAAAACTGCAGTGGATTAGTTAAGGGTTGGTGTGGAGCAGGGACAGGGGGAGACACACAAGGCTATCCCCGATTATGATATAAATTATGCTGAAATGTTTGTCTCTCTTCCATCGGGTGCTTGTAGCAGCTGCACTGTTCCTTGTACACTTCTTCCAAAGCAATCATTCAAAGAGGAAAGTCCAAAACGTTTCTGTTTTATTCACTGTTCTGAGAAAATTGTTGACTGTTGCACCTCATGCTTTTACATGCCACGTTGTGCCATAGGAACACATGGGAGATTCAAGGTATTGAAAATACGTGATTCTACTGGAATTGGTTCACTGGAACCTTTCCCTGGTGTTTCCTGGAAAAGTAAGCTAGAAAGAAACTGGAAGTCAAAGAGATCTTTGATCTGAAATAGCTGCAGCAATCTGCAGCATTTCCTTAGTTCATTGTGTGTCCTCCTTATCTTCCAGCTCCTTTTCTTTCTAGGTCAATGTCATAGCTTTCTTCTGCTCCCCAACCCTGTGTGCATGACACAGATGAGCTGTCTGCCAGCTAACTGTATTTCTAGGGGATCCAAAAGGAGAAAGGAAATACCAGACAGCAGTTGAAGACTGGCCATAGTCCCATATTGTCACTAGTCCTAGTACATATCCGAGGGAGGAGGGGTTCTGTGTAAGGTCCTGCACTGAATGAGATACAGCTGCATACCACCTGCCCATTTACTCTGCCCATCTCGTGACGTGTAGCTATGAATTCTGCAGTTGTTTTGAAGATCTTAAGCTTAATGACAACTTGTTTTCTTGAACAGAGGCTGATCCACATCCTGTCTAAAGATTACTTCTGCTGTTTGAGAGCTTGGGGAAATGTTGATGGTCCCCTTCAGTGAAGTGTTGCTGGCATTCCTGTACTTCACGATTAAGAGTGCTGTGGGTCCTGTTTTAAGTGGTTGAGCAGTCTGCCCCCCAGATGGCCAGAACTCCAAGAGGAATGTTTTCTCCTTATTGTTTACAAGACCAATTAGCTCTGGAATTAGGTTGATTATTTTCTCAATGAGTGACTAAAAATTCCTCAAAGTGAGGAAAAGTCAACTGTTGAACAAGATAAAAGCAGTCTAAATCACTAATTGCTGGGGAGATCTGCTAGTTACATCTTTAGTAACATTGCAGTGAAAGGGAAAAGTAATTAATGGACACATACAAAAATTGTCAAACGTTACCACATTTCAGTTATAAATTACTCTCACTCTGAAATGGTACCTTATTTCTAGTTTTCTAGTTTTTCTGTCTTAAAGGCCTGTCTTGTCTTGTTTTGGTTTCGGTTTGCTATGCCTCTGAAACATGATGGGTAGTCATACATTCTAATACTGTAATTCACGAAACTAGCCTCTTTCCTTCAGGCCTATGTCCTTAGGAGAAGCTAAATGTCCATTTGGATCATACTTGATGAGCTGAGAATATCTTTAGGATTATATGTGCTTCAGAATATGCATGGAATTATCTTTGTAAATGTTAAAGAAAGCTGCATGGAGCTAATTGGGTGTCTGTTTAAACCACCATCTGGTTGCTGTAGTCAACAACATACTGGAAAATTTAAACCTGGCTCTTTTGTTTGTCATCATCTGTCTTCTTTTTCTACTTGTGGAAATACTGACAGAAGCTGTGGATGTTTCTTGTTTCTTACTGTTTCCTGTTTCAGGAACTCTGAATTCTTTAAGCCCTGACTTCATTCGAAGTCGCATCCTACAATTATGACAAGAAATTAAAGAGTTAACGTTGTCTTTAGGGTTGCATTAGATATAGTATTAAGGTTCCCAAAGTAAGTAGAAGGATCAAACTTGAATCATTTTTCGGACTATGGATTCAGCAATATCACACTGCATCAGTTAAACTCTTCCAATATTGGAATGTTTTCTTTACAACCATGGGAGCTTCTTCTCTGTTTCTAATGAAAGTTTAAATTTTTCAGTTTGTGGATGTGCCATGTTAGCCACATAAGCACACCAAATTATAGCCTTGGACTGTACCTTTGGCACAGCTCATGGTGCCCTGAGTAACATTCACTCAAAGCTGAAGAAATGCTGCCACATGAAACACTTCATACTAAAGGATAATTATGGGGAATTTGAATGGGACTAGAGAATGATTAACATTTGTATAAACAGCAAGATTCTGGATTTTGGAGATACAATTGGATCAGTGCTGTATAAATTTTTTTTGTTTTTGTTTATCTGGGAAGTGGTTTGTTGATAAAAGGGTGCAAGATCAAAGTGCAGAAAAACAATCACACCATCTAGAAGATTCTACTCTTACAAAATCCTGTAGCTCACTCAAAGTAGGGTGCTACGAGCTTTGCCCATAATAGATCCACTCCTCAGTGAATTCACTGTTCATATGAACTGTCCAGGCTACCTCCAGAACAAATGAGTTCATTCTTCAAATCAGCTGCAGAGGAATCTTTTCCTTCTTATCTGAGTGCCTCAAAACTAGCTTTCTGCTCAACCCTAGTGCTAATCCCCTCTCTCTGTTCTCTCTTGCAGCACTCCCCCAACAAATCTGTTCAGGTCAGACTGCTTAGCTCCCCACTATATTCGTCCTGAGTCTGACACAGGTTGTTCCAGGCAAATCTCACTAAATCTCTTTCACTGTTTGTTTTTTCACATCATAAGCTGTGTCTTTCTGCCTAGTGTCAACAGGAATCACCTATCCAAGTGTGCTGTTGGCAGCCACGCTCCTTTTGTAGAGTGAAAAACATCTTGTTTGTGAAGACTACTTACCTGGAGCAGCACCTTACGTCTGGCAGGATTTTGCTAGTATTATCACAGGTCAGGAGAGGCAATCCAGGGTGCAGTGAGTGCTGTGGGTACCCATCTGGAAGACACCCCCACCCTGCACCCCACGCAAGAATCACCCCCTCCCCTCCATCCTGAGCCAAACTGTAGTAACTGTGCATTCTTCAGTTACCCTGTCTGCTTTTGCTGTCATGTCACATCATGTCATGTCAGACACAGAGGCTTCTGGGGTCCTTTTCTCAGGATGTCCTGGGATCCTTCTTAGGGAGGACCTAAATGGTATCAGTGGAAAGAGTAGGTTTTTGAATAACCTGAACTCAAATGCCTGCTTGGATAGTAAGGATGCCAAAAGTTCTGTCTTAACTGTGTCTGATACCAGAATGTTCACAAACCATCATAGCAGGTATGGTGCAAGTACAGCCAATAAAGCTGAACCTGCTTTTAATTAGGAGGATCATTAATCCTATGACATTGCCTTGCATAAATCCTGGACTTTAAGGATTAAAACATCTTAAGCAGGGAACTACTTAAGCCTATCTAACAGTTTTTATCTCCTGAGGAGTTAAGATTCTTCTGACCTTATGCACATCCTTCCCTCTTCCCTGCTCCTGGCTGTGCTCTTCCACAGCTTGCTTTGTAGGAACTTTCATCAGATATTTCTGAGAGCCCAGGGAAAAGGCTGAATCTTCTCAGCAAGAGGCCTGCTGAATATCAGAACTGGTATAAGGGGTGGTTCAGAACCACGTGGCCAGCAGCAAGTGAGGGGAAGGAAAAAGAGAGAAGTGAGACCTGTCCTTTTCAGCAGGAGTAAAGTTTTACTTTGGCTTAACTGCATGTTTGAACTTCACTATCAGAAAGACAGAGTTAATGCATCCAGTTCTTAAAATTAAGAAAATAATATATGCTAATATATGAGATTGAGCCAGACATTGGTACAAAGCCACAGTATTTAAAGCTACTTATGTCTAAGACTCCATGTAAAGAACTGATTCTTAAGCTGATTTGTGAAACTGATTTTACCATTATGCTCTTTAAACTGTTCACTAGAAAACCTTCCTTTCAACAATTAAGTAATTTCTTGTCTAACCTGGTAGCAATCTTTGGCATTTTCTTTTAGCTTAAAAGTAGCAAATGAGTCTCAGTTTTCTTCTGATTTTCCTATGTTCTTAGTACTATGATTTAAGGACTGTAGAAACTCTCTGTACACTTAAAGAACAGAATGAATCCTGCTGTACACATCTTACATGAATATGCTTATACAACTTAAGAGGAAAGTGTGTGATGTATAAATTTTTTGTGTAGTTTAGCTTTATTTGAGCTTCCATCTCACACTATAGGGAAAATTATGTGACTTGCTCCTTTGCTTTTTGTGTTTTAAAACATAAGGAAAATAAATTAGCTTAAGAATCAGTGGGTCTGATTTCTATTTATAAAAAAAAAGCAAATCAGTAAGAGAAACAGCCCTTGAATGTTTCTATTTTGTTTCAAATTCTTATTTAAACAGCCATTCTCTCAGGAACAGATTTTTTTCATGATGTGTTATAAAATCTCCCAGTGCAAAATTTTATGAATGATTAATTGAAAAGGAATGATTTTTTATTTTTAGAGTAGAAAGTGTTATGAAGAAGAAATGGGGGGTGCACACAGCTCTATATTGCTGTTTAGGTCCTACTTATGGATTAACTTTCCTAGAATTCTTGGCTTTCTGTTTGCTATAAGCACTAGATGTATGGAAGAAATTAGGCTGTAGGTATCTTGTGAACAAGGTACGTGCAGAGCTTAACCTACTAGCCAGCTGTTCATTGTGAAGTACCAGTATTATCAATACTCATGTTTATGTTCGTTTTTTGTAAAATTGTAGCTCCTGTAGGCACCATAAGAGCATGCACACTTTTATTTTTAGGGGCTTTTGTTTGTTTTTGTTCTTTTCAAACAGGTTGCAATCTTGCAGAGATATAGAAAGAATCCTAAGGCTGTGATATGTGCTTCTACCAGAAACACTAAAAAACTAAAGGCCAGGAAAGACTCTTCCAACACTTAAAAAAAAAAGAAATTAGTCTGTTCTCTGTTATATTTCCAGAAGACTGATTTATAACTCTGTGACTTTATGACTCTTGAATGACTTCATGCCTGTGGAAAAGCAACCTGTGGAAATTGTGTGTCCTACCATAATTCAAAGGGCACAGCTACACTGCCCAGGGCTCTTGGATATTGGTTGTACATAAAAGATGATGGGAATAGGGAGATTTAATGTATATTCATCAAAGCAATCCTTGTGTTTTTGGGAATTTACCAATGTGGCTTTTTGGGGCAGATTTCACACACCAGCTGCAGTAAATATTCTCCTACTGCTCTGGGCATTTTTAAAGTTGTCACAGTATTGTGACAACATTGTAGATAGCTGTTTCTTGTGCTGAAAGCAGCCTAGGTACAGCAGCAACGACTGCAATTCAGGCTAAATATTTATTGGCGTCCTGGGTAGATTTTGCAGCCTTCACTGAGCTCCAGGCTTCTGTGGCTAGGCTGCTGTCACTGTGAAAGATAAATAGTGCTTCCATCTCACAGGTGTGTCTACACCTGACACTGCACACTGCACACTGCACACTGACAGCAGCATAAACACATCATTTAGCATTCCTGGAGTTTGCATCACTTCGGGTCAGGTGCCATCTGTCAGCCACATACAAACCAGAAACGAAATGTAAAAAACAGCTTAATATGCACCTTGAAAGCCAGGGAAATATGAAGCAGCTGCCTTCATGTTTCTCAAACATAGGCCATTTTTATTTCGTTTTATCAAACTACTCACAGGACAATTAGATCTGTAGGGAAAAGTTAGGATTTTGGTGGTGGCACAGCAGCAGTAGCAGTGTAGGCTGGGCCAGTGTTTGAAGACCAGTAGAGCAAAAATTATGCTGAATGGTGAAAAGTACTTCCTGTTAAGCCTCCCAGCTCCTTCTTAGTGAACTGTTGTTTTAAAATTACTTTGGAATTTGTTATTAGCTGCTTTGCAGTAGAAGAGCGAAGTGTTATTTAGCTGTAAATGAACATGATTAACATGAAGACTGCAATCTCCATCCTTAAGCACATGGTATGACTGAGTTTGCTCCACTGCAAGGGCATGGTAGAGTGTGTCTAGCTCATTGCCCTGTGCTGTGGGGTCAGATTTAAACACTCCGTGATTTGCTTCATTTGTTACTGGAACTTGAGATGCAGTAATTTGTGGTAGCAACCAAAGTAGCAGTTGTGGATTCCAGTTTTCACTCATTCTGACTGGTACCTTCCTTCTTTTCTTTCTTTCTTCATCATGCAACATTGAACACTATTTACTCAGCTGTGGCCTGGAGACAGGAAGGAGCAACGTGGTCATGCACCAAAGCTGCCCTTGTTTATTCCAAGCAGCTCTTGGCAGACAATGTGGCACTGCACACTATGTAATTTTCAGCATGGTCTTCACTGACCTTGCTGTAGGGAATAGGAAAACAGTCATCACAGCAAACTGTAGACACCTCCTAAGGTCTGTGGTGATCCCACTTCCTGGGCAATAGGTACCCAACTATAGTCTGAGAAGTTGATATGATTTGTTGGTCGGGTGCCTGGGTTGCCTGCAGGCTGAGTTGTGTTACGGCCTAAAAGAGTCTGCGTGTGTACTTCAGTGAATGACTTGGTGCCATGTCCCCAGGAGTAAGAAGCAAGGGGCTTTCTTTGGAGAAGGAACTTCTCTGCACCACTTCAGCTTTGTGTGCAGTTCCCATCTAAATAGACCATTTGCTCAAAGACTGAAACCATAATTAAGTCCACTTTAATTGACAACAAATTTTATCTTCTTATGTTCTGGTTGCAGAGGATCTCTGCCACCCTTTCCCAAAGTCTTTTGGAGCAGACTTCTGCTTTTGTTTTATGTTCTTTTGTGGTAGAGGATTAAGTATGATGCTGTGACTTGCTATGAAGAGACAGAAGAAAAAGCATAAATAATTATAAGTTTTAAAAGTATGTTATTTCCAGCAAGTGAGAGATCTCTATTTATGCTTCAAAATTAAAGCTTGCGTAGGGCCGTGTTACCTTCTCAAGCTGCTTTTGTCTATCAACCACATAGGGACTGAGAACAAAGTGTAACTTTCTCTGTAAACCTCATCCTTAAAAAAAAAAAAAAACAAACTCAAACTCCTTCACCTTCAAAGGGAGAAAAGAGGAGGCTAAAAATTGAAATCAGTGAAAAGGGGCTTTGCTGATTAAAGTGGGCAGATTATCCTCCTAGAGCCTGTCTGTTCTGAATGCATGAAGGATGCTTTGTACACTGCTGGACACCACACTTTGAAAATCCAAAGGGGATCAAAGCAGAGCAACAGATATGACTGGGCTAAGTAGGGAGAGATATAGAGGGTAAGGTAAATAGATTTAACTTTACATAAATGTAGTTACCCATAAACAGATTGAATAAGATACAGTATGAAGAAAGGGTTATTATGTAATGATCTGTTGACAGATGAAAGAAAAAATAACAAAGAGCAAGAGGTATAACGATGCATAAATAGGAACTTGAACTTAAGCAAACAAAAAAATGGAAATTGAGTATTGCACAAAGCTTCTAAATGATGTGACTCCTTCAGACCAATATGTAGACTTTTTAGCAAAGTTCAGAAGTTTAATACCCAGCATTATTCAAACCCTTGAAGATTAAAAGGTCCATATTGTCCATACTGTCAATTGTGAGAAAGTGACTGCCTCAAAAAGAGCTTTTTTTCTGTCCAAGTTCTCTGTTTTCCTGTAAGCTGATCCCTGTGCTGGGCCTGTGGAAGATCACAGAATCATAGAATGGGTAAGGTTGGAAGGGCCCACAGTGGATCATCTGGTCCAACCTCCCTGCTCAAGCAGGGTCATCTCAGAGCACATTGCACAGAATTGCATCCAGATGGCTCTTGAATATCTCCAGTGAGGGAGACTCCACAACCTCTCTGGGCAATCTGTCCCTGTTCCTCCTGTACAGGTGGAAGTTCCTGTGTTTCAGTCTCTGCCTGTTGCCTCCTGTCCTGAGAAGAGACTGGATCCTTCCTGGTGACACCTTCCCTTCAGACACTTCTAGATATCAATGAGGTGCCCTCTCTGTTGTCTCTTCTCAAGGCTTAATAGGCCAAGAAGGCCAATGGCATCCTGGCTTGTATCAGAAATAGGGTGGCCAGCAGGATCAGGGCAGTGATTGTCCCCCTGTACTTCAGCACTGGTAAGGCCGCACCTCAAATCCGGTGTCCGGTTCTGGGCCCCTCTCTACAAGAAGGACATTGAGGTGCTGGAGCATGTCCAGAGAAGGGCAATGAAGCTGGTAAAGGGTCTGGAGCACAACTCTTAGGAGAAGTGGCTGAAGGAGCTGGGGTTGTTCAGCCTGGAGAAGAGGAGGCTCAGGGCAGACCTTATTGCTCTCTACAGCTATCTGAAAGGAGGTTGTAGGAAGGTGGGTGTCAGTCTCTTCTCCTGAGTAACAAGTGACAGGATGAGAGGAAATGGCCTCAAGTTGTAGATAGGATATTAGGAAAAATTTAGTCGCTGAAAGGGTTGTCAAGCATTGGAATGGGCTGCCTAGGGAAGTGGTGAAATTACCATCCCTGGCAGTGTTCAAAAGACATGTAGATGTGGTGCTTAGGGACATGGTTTAATGGTGGACTTAGCAGTGTTGGGTTAATTGTTGGACCTGATACTCTTAAGGGTCTTTTCCAACCTTCATGATTCTGTTATTCTAAGTTGTGGCTGTCATCTGGAACAAGGTTGATTATTTGGATGAGAGCCTAATGAAGACTGCAATGTGTTTGTGGCAAAAGAACTCATGCTCTGTACCTCAGTCCTAATGCTTGTGCCCTTGTGATCCCCTCCCTGACTACTGCTTGGCTCTACTTCCACCCCTGGCTCTTTTTTCCATACTTTGCATTCTTCTGTATATAGAAGTACTGCAAAATTGCTGCTGTTCAGCTAGTCTTTTCCTTAACTCCAGTCCGCAGCCTTTTGGACTATGAACATACAATCATGTAGGGCTTTTTGACATCAGTATATTTCAATTCCCTTGGGATTCTATAAGCTTCCCTAAGAGTCACCTCTTTTAGACTCCTTCTGCTGAACCACAGAGGCTCTTCTTGACCAGTTTTTCACAAAGCTCTTCTATAAAACAGCAATCGTTTGATTGGTTTTGTTGTGTTTTTTGGATCTTTGTTCTGTGCTTCCTATAATAGTGACCAGATTTGTACACATTATTCCAAAAGAGACTATCCAGCTGCCTTACTGAATGCCAAAGTAATAATGTCTGTGGTTTATACTCTGTAGCCTTCCATACACAACCCTAAAACCTTGTTTGCCTTTGTTACTGCTGCCAGATGTTCTGTGGATGATTTTCAAGCATATTGTGGGGAATGTCACCATGCCAGTGAATTTCAGCAAATTTAAGCAACTTTGAAATTATTTCTTTTTCCACATGGTTATATTCAAGTCAAACTAAACTGTGTTTTCACTTGAAACTGCCCTGTTTTGGTTACCCCTTTTTCACACTGAATCACTACCTGTTACCAGTTTCTCTGCAGGAACCTCTTCAATAGAATTTCCTCTTCATCAGGCCTCTTTTGGATTGTCTTTGCTGCAAACTCCATCTCAAGAGCCCGGCTCTTAGAGTCTAGGGAGCAGTTATATTGTCATTAGTACCCAGACTACTTGAATTGAGAGTAAAGGGAATATGAGGGTTTTTTCCTAGAGAGAAAGCAAGGGGAGACAACAGCTTTTAAAAGAATTATGGTGTTTTCACCTCTCTTTTCCTGCAGATTTGCTGACGGCACAGGAATACCACTGCCTGCTGCAGCTGCTTTGCCCCGACTTCCCCATGGAACTCACTCAGAAAGCAGCGAGGTGGGTCCTCGTCTTCTCTTTAAAGGGAAGATTAGTCCTACGTGCATGCACTAAGGAACTAGATCTGTGGGTAAAGGTATGAACAGAGGCCTTCAGCTTTTAAGGTTTGGGGAAAAGAGACACCCAAGAACAGGGTGTTTTTCTAGCAATGCAAAAGAGTATATATTTAAAATATGCAGAGACTGAAACATCAGTGCAGAATGCTGTTGCTGGCTCTAAATGCAGATGAAAGAATGTTAGCCAATGTGTTTTTAACTGACATGATTTTTAAACTCTATTTCAAATACTGTTTACAATTCTTAAAATGTGTTCCCCCTTGCCCCAGCTTCCTATGGTTGATCACATTTAAATGGTACTAACCTCTGAAGGATTGCCAGTGTTTTAAAGTACATTTGGTAAGAACATGGTAACTAATCTGTTTGAAATTTTATTTTAATCTAGACAAGGCAAAAAGCAGATAGTTGGCTCAGGGCACTGATAATGTGATATGGAATTTTTTACTGATTGTGCTTGCTGATTCCAGTCCAGCCCAGGCAGTTGATTATTAACTATCTGATAGTGAAAATGTAATAAGGTACACACATCTGTTGTTTTGGAGTGGGGGGGGGGGCAGTTCAGATCTCATTCGTAGGAGTGTGCACACTCACACATATATACATGATCACAGCAAGGTTACTGAATAAATGCTTTCATTCCTAGCCATCTCAGCATGGAAATTTAACTTTTTCCATGTTCTTAAATATGACAGTTGGAAATAGAGTCCAGACACATGATCAGAATATTAGCTGCTACTTATGTTGTTCATAGACTAAATAATGAAAAGGTCCTATTTTTCTATTTGTCATTCTGTAATCTTTCTTTAGCATCAAAGTCCTATGAAAATTATGATAAGAAAGAAAATTGAAAAAGAGAAGTGTTATCCATCCTCTAGTGCTTCCACTTGACTGATTCGCTGAATTCTTCCCTGGCTCCTAAGTGGTGCTATCCAAACTGAACTGCAGTTTAAGCTGTGTTGGTCCAATTGAAACTGAAAGTTGAGAGTCACTTTTCCCTCCAGTTCATCAGTGGGCCTTTGGAGTTCAGTGACTTGACCCCCAATGCCACTCTAAGAAAGAATGCTAACCCTGTAGCAGAGATGTATCTGCTGCTTCCTTTCATGGAGGTACACAAGCACCAGTCCCATGTGCTGGTGTGTATTTCATAGGATTCCAGCTGAGCTGAGCAGGAATTTGTGATGGTGCATGTGGTGAAGGAGACTTCAGCATATCTACACATGTTCTGATGTTTGTGTCAAGGAATTTAATCCACAAGACTGTTGTAAACTAGAGGCCCCATTCAGGGGCCTGCTGCACTGTTGTGCATGTGCCATAGAGACAGACAAGCCGGCTTTGGGAGCAGGTGTTGGAGAGAAATGAGATCTCTTCAGAGGCACCCAGGCTCAGGTGGGGATGACCTCACTCCTACTTTTGGCTGGCTAGAGATTTACTTACACATTGCTATTATTCTGTTACAATCTGTTTGAACAATTTTCATAAAACTTGTCATGTTTCTAAACCATCTTTCTCTTTGCTTATAGCTGTTGCTCACTCTCTTGTCCCTTTTCTGGTCTACATTTCCCATTGTCCTCCTTGGTCTCTGCCAGTTAGAAGGGTGAACTCTGCAGGCTTCTTACAGCACCAGTTGATCGAGCCCTTGCAAAGCATGAGCGTCACATGTAAACCTACTGACAATGTTCCTCCTTCAATCTGCACACCCCCAACGGTTGTGTTGCCAATTTTCTTAGGAAAGGAATTAAACAAAGTAGCAGCGGGAATAGTCACAGCATTCACTGATACAGCCAGGACCTATGTAATTACTGGAGCTCTTGGGAAGAGCGCTGTTGTAGTCGTAGTCTCAGTGCTGCATGACTGAGATGATCTCACAGCACGATGCAGTCTGCTCGTCCAGGAGCTGTTGCTATGCACTGATAACAAACACTGGGACTAAGATCAGGAAATGTCAGAACATAAGAACAGAGGCTGCAACAATATAGGTTTTATTCACGTGACACCTGAGAGCTCCATTTTTCTGTTTGTGGTGCTACACAAATGCAGAAGTCATACCCAAAAAAAAGAACCAGGCTATCTGTGTCTGTGAGATTTCTTGGATGTTTGTTTTCTTCAAAGGGTTATAGCCATTAGCAGATTAAAGATTTTAATCTCTACAGAGATACCTTTGATGTTCAGAGACACCTTTTGGCTTTTTGAATCTTGAAATTGCAGAAGGAAAGAAAATGAAGGGATCTTTCTGGTTTGATGCCATGATTTCAAGATCTGTGCCTGAGCAGACTTTTCCCTTGTAAGAGAAACATGAGGAACTCACTACCCACATTTGAGTAGTGGGAGCAAAGTAGTTCATGGCTCCTATGCTGTTTTATCTGGTGTGGGAGCTCAGGTTACACTGATCAATGCTAATGGAACTGAGGCATGCAATTCAGTACCCCTGTTGTTAAAAGATTGTCTGAGAGTGCAGATCTTGCTCTTTCTGTATGTTTTGCTTATTTTTGCCTCCATGTATCAATAAATAAACCAAGTCCCTGAAATGAGGACTCATTTCAGCCAGCTTGGCCTTCGGACAGATTGTGTTAGTCGGCCTTTTTAATGGTAGCAGAAAACGATAAAAGTCCTTTCAACTTGCCTTGTCTAGAGTTTTTCCCGGGGACATCCTGTCTGGTCTGGATTTCTTAGATTTTAACCACAATCAGTAGACCATAAAGTTTCTCCACTGGCACCACAGCAAGGTTTTTGTGCCAGCCCAACCCACTTGAACCCTGAAAGAGCACTACACCTTTAACCAGAGTCCCTCAAGTGTAGTCCTTTCCAAAGTTCCTCCTTGATTTTCATTATTCATTGAGTGCCGCCTAACTAACTTTACTAACTTTGTAAATACATCTGTTCCCCGAGGGCTTAAAGTCTAAACTGGACAAGAAAGAATGAAAAAAAAAAATCCCTTGATGTATGAAATACCTGGTGAACTCTCCTGAGTTGCAGTTCAGATTTTGTCCTCAATTTTGGTCCTGCTGTCTAGTTACAGTCCTTAGCTAGGATGTTCTTCTTGCCAGATATTCAGGGAAGAGGTACAGATACATTGCATATGATGCTCTCCCAGCTTCCTTGAGAGCTTATTCAGCTGGCTGTGTGGGGAAATAGCCAGCTGCAGTCAATCTCCTCATAAGTGATTGTATTGGATTTAAAGACTTCTCAACATTTCTGGCATGCAAACTCCTGGGCCTAGTGGAGTCAGTAACCCAGCAACAGAGTGCCCCTGCTTCTACTTAGATGCTCCTCCATCACATATGTGCAGTACAATCTTCCTTAGAGGCTCCTTGCTATCTTTAACAGCAAAAAATGCCCAGCAAATTCTCATACATCTGCCTTCTTCTTCATGCTCTCCTCTAAGTAAGAGACTGGGACTTGGTGCTGCAGAACACATCCATTGACCATAGTTTTAGATTTAACAAGTGAAATGATTTGAGTATGAAGAAGGAGATGTAATATTGTCTCTCTGTATGACAAATATGTTAAAAAACTCTCTGCTGTTGCTCGCCTGCATCTTCAAGATGGAGAAATGCATTGGGAAAAGCTTTGGTGCTTTAAGGGTATCTGGAAGACAGACCATCATTTCAAAGGAGGAACTGCAGGTCATCAGTGATGTGGCCAATTGCATTTCCAGTGCTTAAATAGTGGTTGGAAATGCCAGTGGCTGAGCAGTATTGCCTGAGAAGATGCTCTGCCTTCCAGCTTCAAAGCCATTTCCTTGATGTGGCCACTGACAATCTCAGCAACATGCTTATTAGTGAGAATTAAGAACTGAAGCTACTGCTTCTTTAGACAGGAGGAGAGGAGGCTTCTGGAATGTAATAAATAAATCAGAAGCACTTTGACATCTTCAAAGAGTTTTGTTTTAAATACTGGCTTTTCTCCTGGGGACCCTCTCAGTCCCAGTCTTTCTTCTTTGAGAAAATTAATTCAAGCTGCTCTACATGTTTGATTTTGCCACAGTGAACAGAACTGGTCTGAGTGGCAGGGAAGTCTTGCAAGATCTTATGTTCTTCTAGGTCAGCCTCCCACACAGCTCCCTGGAGTCTTTTATATGAGACAGAGCAGTGTTTCCCCAGCAATGTGTTTTGACAATTGATGCTGCAAAGTTGGTCTGTAGATTGCATTTGTCCCTGTGTTCAAAAGGGTCCTAATAGATGACCTAAAATACATCATAAAATGATGTATTTTGGCTATAGTGAACTGACAATCCTTCTCATATGACACAATACACCAGATACTGACTGTACAGGGTTAGTAGACCTACATACAGTTGAGAGGAAGTACCAAATACCTTTCTTTAGCAATGTCAGAATGCTCTGGGGTTTTTTCCATCAAAGTGGAATGTGCACTTCTGTTTTACAGTCTAAGCTGTCGTTGATAGATGAGTTTGATTTTCCCCACTTCAGAGACTGACCTTTTTATCCTTATGTAGTGGCAGTGACCAGAGCCTTGGTTTTGTTTTAATTTTTATGAAAGTTTTTGCCCTACCTTACTTCTGAAATCCGCAGGGATTTTCCTGAAAGGAGTTGTACTTTGCTATCTCTTATATTTCATCTTTATGGCCTGTGGCTGATATTTTCCATATTCAAGAAGTATGCTTCAAAATAGGAATGCATGCAGCTCCCTGCATGCACCTGGGACTTAGCAGGGAAAAAGAGGACATTGTCACTTGTTCAAGAAGTCTTCAGGTGCCATGAAGTTTGACCTGGTGATCAAATGATAGACCTGATATGAAAAGAAACTCATTCATTTGTCAGGAAGGGAGGGTAGGATGTTCACAGTGTGCAAATAGAAAGCTGATTGGTGCAGTTGGTGCAATGTTATTTCCTCTATAGTCAAGTAGAGTTTGTTTGAACCATAGATTGTGAATTAGCAACTGTAGTTATTTTTATGAATCTGAAAAATATGTCAGTTTGATGAATTCTGGTATACAGAGAAATAGCATGACTTGTTCTGCTTACACCAGTTTACTACTTGTGTAACTGTCCTGTCTGTAGTCACAGTTAGTCAGGAGTTGGACTTCTATGATCCTCATGGGTCCCTTCCCACTCAGGATATTCTGTGATTCTGTATAGTCGTATGAACCAGCCCTGCAATTTTTATGCCAGCATTTGTTCCATCATGTCCAACAGGCTTTGAGTGCTTGACATGCATGTCTCACTGCTCTGTACACAGTGTTGCTGAAGTGTGTGATAGCATTGCTATTGAGGATTTTCTCCTTGCTTCAGGTTCTTAAGCTGCCTTCATTTGGTATTAGGGCATCCACATCCATGCAGCAGTGGGTGTTCCTATTCCTCTTTCCTAACTTCTTATACTGGGCCACTGCCAATCCTCAGTTATGCACAGTTCCATGGCTGCACTTTCTCTAGATCTGGGGTTCCAGGTTACAGACTGAAGTTCTTTTGTAGATGCTAAACTGTTTCTCTCATCTTGTCATAGGATTGTGCTGATGGATGATGCAATGGATTGCCTGATGTCTTTTTCTGATTTCCTCTTTGCTTTCCAGATCCAGTTCTACTACTCAGGTAAATGCTGGGAAGCTGCTGACTTCACCACCAGTATAGCATTGCAACTTTACAGCTTCCCAATCCTTGCACTTTTTTGAAACTTGAAAGGATATGATTTTTCACAGAAAATATATAGATAATAGAATCTGATTTACTGATGAAAGGCATCACTGATGTCAAGAGATTAGCAGGCTTCATGAGTAGGTTTCAAATTTTTGTGAATAACAAGATACCTGCAACTGTTATGTCTTAGGCATGTATTTGTCTTAGCCTTGAGACATAAATTTTCAGCTTTATCTAGAGTATGTTAACACCTAACAATTAACTTTTACTAGGAATATTTTTTTCCCTTTCTTTAAGGAAATTATTCAACCATGCTGGAGACAGGATAGGAAAAACCCATTTCCTTTCAAGGTGCCTTGAACGAAAGGGAACTAGACAAATTGATACAATTCTTCCCCTCAATACTTGCCCAACTCTGAGGCGGTTTCAGCTCAAATAGTTTCTGAACTGGATATAGTTTCCACTGGTTTAGGAACCCCCAGAGGACTCCACTCAGAAACTTCTCCAGCCTCACCTTGAAATCATATAAAATTGCAACCTCCACAATGCCTTTTAGCAAAGAGTTGCACAGGTTTAACACCTGTCCTATGAAGAGCCACCTTTCTTGTTTGAATTGAAAGCCCCTAGTTGGAAAGGAAAATGAACAGATAATGCAAGTGAACATTCTTCATGTTGTTGGTCATTTGTTATATTCTACCCCTCTCCCACCAGCTGGAGTTTTAACTAGATGGGATACTTCTAAAATTTTTGTCAGGAAAAGTACAAATCAAGTGTGTGTGTATATTTTACAAATGCTCACTCACACACAAGCATCTGTAAAATCCCCAGGTATTTTTAAACTCAAGTTCAGAAGAAAAGGTGGAGCAACTTGAATGAGCATTTCCTTTCTCAAAGTTAGATACACTCCCAAGCACTGGGGACTGCTGGTGTGCCACTTTCTCGTCTCCTGGCATACTGCACCTTCTAACATAAAGCTCTTGGATTTCTGTGTGCTCCCACTGAAACAGCTCCCTCTGATGGACTTAGCTCACAATTGTCCTCGACGAGGCTAAACCGGCCAGGTCTGTACGCTGGGAGACACTGGCTAGAAGCTATGGAGAGCACAGCCTGTGTAAACTTGGGTGGCCTGCTGATCTGATCCAACCTGTCAGTTCCCATCTTTCTAGCAGTTAAGACTCAGCTGCTATTCCTAATGCAAAAATCTCTTTTTCTCAGTACTTCTCTGTGTATACTTCCCCTGTGCATATCACAACTTCATCCATGACAATTCACTGTAGACAAACAGTTGAAAACAGTGATTTTGGGCTGGGCAGAAGCAGGCTTGTTGGGCAGAACCATTAGCCAAACACAGAAAATGTGTTTGGAAAGTTTTTCTCTGATATAACAAATATTTCCACTGAGCTGGAGAACCTCAGCAACAGCCTCAGGGCCTGCTGACATCCTGACTTTACACCCACCTCACACGCAGAATTACATTTCATTCCCTTGGGACTTAAATGCCACTGGAGTCCTCAAGAGCTTGTTCTTGTGTACACACACTCAAAGATCCCATCCCTGTCCTGTTCACTCAGGCATGATGCACGCACACAGCCTGTCATACGCTCTCCCACCAACCCACACACATGCAAACCACTCCAAATGGAATCTAGATTTGTAAACTGCTGACCACATCCATAAACAAACTTGTTTAAAATTAGACTCCTGCAGTAAACAGTGGGTAGTATGAGGAGCCTGGGGAGAGGCTTTCTGCCAACTCCAGCCCTGACCTGCTCTGGCCCTTTCTTTAGATCCTGTATTATATTTACTTTGGAGCAGCAGACAGGCAAGCTGAGGTACAGCCTGGAACCCTAACTAACTTGCTCCCTTTCCTCCTGTTGTAGTTCAATATAGCTTGCTCCCAATTTGGATGAGTTCTTAAATGATGAGTGGCAAGAGATGGAGAAGGAAAACATTTTAGACTTTGCAAACTAGTTTTGTGTTTGCCATTAGCTTTCACACTCCACTGTTTTATCCATGTGCTAGCTAGCTAGCCTTTGTACCCTTCAGAAGAATCTTGTTCAACAGAGTGGCCTCTCATAATCATCCTGACAGAAAGAAGCCAGCAACTTCTATGGAAATGGTTGTTTGGGCCTGCATAATATCTGATCTGAATATGCAAGATACTGTAGAGTTGAGCTTATTTCCTGTTGGTGCTATGTACAACACGGAATGACAGTTTAATTCAAACTCCAGTAGGTCAGGAGGATGCTTTGCTGGTTATAGCCCTGAGTTTTCTGTTCTTTCAGAGTTCCTGGAAAGTGTGGCTGCCATTTATCAGGATCTGTTGGCTGGTAAGAATCCAAATACTGTGATTGTGCCAACATCATCCTCTGGGCAACATCGGCAGCGCCAACCCCCAAATGACTGCAACCCACTTGAAGGAGTAGAGGCATCTCTCTTCTACCAATGCCTGGAGTCCTTGTGTGACAGATCAAAATACAGGTATGAATGGAGTCTAAAACACAAATTTGAAGTCTGTGTCTCTGGAAACTCTTTGTAAGGATGGATCTGTGAAGAAATACAGGACTTTGAACAAGCATCTAATTCCCATGTGGATCTCATTGGAGAAGTATGAAGGGAAACATCATAGCTGAACAGCTTAAACCAAATGAAACATGGGATTTGAGCTGATTCTTCAAGTAATGGATTGATTTGAGTCTCTGCTCTCCTTCTCACTTCTGCATTGACACTTTCATCAAGGAGAGATCCATTATGAGTTAGCTACAGGAGATAATAAACAAGTGCAGTTGTGTTCTTGGGAGTTGAACCCCAAGAAAGGCTCACTGGGGTGGATGGAGCATGAAGCCTTTGTACCTAGGCAAGTTCACACTGCCAGTCTGTACCTGAGACTGTGATGGAGTTGGTGTCCAGCTACAGATCACAGGCACAAGACTAGCCTTAGTTCAGCAGAGGTTGGAGCAATACTGGACCTTATGGTATGGCTTTGACAGACTCTTTCTTCATAGTTTCTTGCAGGTAACAAGCACACACCCTTCTAGAAGGTCATGGCAGAGATCCACAAATTGACTCAGGACAGAAGTTCTATCTGACTTCTCCTTAATGTGCCTGAATCCAAATTTGTGATCCACAAAATTACTCCTGAGCTGCTGTCCATTGCTATAGATACCTAAGCATGGAGTTGACAGGTTGATTTGTTCTTTTAAACAGCAAAAGCTCTACATTCCCTGTATGTCCTGAGAACTTCAGATGGGAAGGGTACTGTGAGCCCATCTGGCAAGTCAGGCTTTGCACAGCACTGTGAGGGGAGCCATTCCCAGACTTTCATCCAGTAGGTCAATACTTGGCTAGGCTTTGGTAACCACCTTTGCCTAAGGGATCACCAGCCCAGACCCACATCTCTCAGGGTGACACTTCACTGTTGGCTGTTGAATGTGAGGCAATATGATTTTGCATGAAATCCCTTAAGGAGTATTGGCAAGAGCAAGAATCACTATGAAGATATTGCTTATAAGTCAGGGCCAGGGATTAAGGTGAGTGTAGGTTCAGGGAACATGTCAATTTAGTCCTCACCTAAATATTGTTTTCTGACATATTTAAGCTATCATTGGAGAGGTTTTCCTGCCCCTTGGATGACTATCATCGCTGATAAAAGGATGATGACAGCATCCCTGAAAGCATTCAAAAAGTGTTTAGATGTGGCAGTTAGGGACATGGTTTAGTGGAAAGCATGTTGGTGCTGGGTTAACCATTGGATTCAGTGATCTTAGAAGTCTTTTCCAAACTTAATACTTCTATCATTCTGTGAAAGTTTATTGGCTTCTAAAAGAAAGTATTTCCCAGATGATTTTTGAAAGAAAATGCTAAGAACTGGGTTATGTGTGCCTCTGAGTGAATCTAGGCTTTTCTCCCTGTCCATGGAATGGAGACAGGTAAGACTGCTCCTAGGGATGTACTGGAGCTCAAAGATCTTGCTTAGCAAACAGGGAGCAGATGGAATGCTCAATAAGCAAGCTGGTGCCTATTTGTTTTAAACTGAGTTAAGGCAACTTGACAGTGTTAGAACAGGTAAAAGGATTTATTTTTCCAGTTTAAGCTGAATCTTAGAAAAAAAAAGATTGTAATTTAAAAGACAAGATGACCTCTTTGTCTCTCTTTCCCTAGCTGTCCACCTTCTGCTCTTGTGAAGGAAATGTTGAGCAATGCACAGAGAATGACCTTCCGTGGATTCCTTGTGGCACTTGCAAAGGATCAGGAGATCAATCGAGCCCTAGGTAAGACTCCTGCAAGTGATTCAGCTCTAGATTTCCAGTCATTCTGCATTTCTGTGGAATTTCCTCTGTAATTATGCCCCACATTTTACACTGTCAGGAAGAGAGCAAGGGAAAGTTTTTCGTCATTTTGTTGATGGATTAACTTGAAAAACATACCACTGTGCCTTACTGTCTACTTGAAGCTGTGGAGCTTCTTCAAGGATAAAATTAGATGTGAAATGCTGCCCTAAGATTGTAATGTTTTACCTCTTGAATAACTGTAATTTTAGCAGAACTGTTGTTTTAACATGTTTGGCTGTAAAAGTTGGGCAGAGCTGGTCAGGAGACAAGTAAGGTGTCTGGCTGGTGTCGACCATATTGAACTGAAGTCCCATCCTATGTTTTAGCCTTTTGTGCTCCCACAGATTTTAAATGGCTGCTCTTCTCTACAAGAAAAGTAGGGAAAAACTCCTTGGCTCAAAGGCTTATAGCCCAGTCTTTCCCAGCTCTTCCCCATCTTCCCTCAAGGCAGTGTGATCTTGCCAGCAGCAAGATATGGCCTGCAGAAAATCTGGTGGTGTCATAAAACACAAACTGCAACAAAAATCTGTACCAGACTGCTGTGGCAACCACAGGGATTACCAAGCAGCATCTCACTGCTTGTTTTCATGTTGTGCCAGTTCAGAGCAAGCAAAGCCCCCTCTGCACTGGCAAAGGGGAGTATGTAATCCATACACGATTCAGACTCACACTTCCATATGTCCCCCATATGCCTTGCTTCTTCCTCTTGCGAAGGGGAATAGAAATGGTTTTTTGTGTTTGACAAGGCTTTATCTATCCAGGAGTTACATTTAAATGGGGAGAGTGGGGGTGGGGACTGGGTGTGTTCCCAAACACTGGTCTTCACTCGTGTGCACTCAGCAAATCATCTGGCCAGCAAGGGTAGGCTCTCTGGCTTTGAGTAGGTATCCTCTTCCTCTACTTCTAGGCCTCAGTATGTGCCAGTCCCTATATTACAAAGACAAAGTTCAATGGACAGGTGTACTTTGCCTGAGGGCTGCTTCTTTTGTGCAGGTGTGTGTCACAGTACAGTAAAAGTGTGCCCTCCCTGGCTGAGCCCCTCTTAAGCAAACTATTTGAGCTGCTCACGGTCCTCTGGGGCAGGGCTGCTTACACAGCAACATGGAGATTATATATCAAAAGTGCATGAATACAGCTCTGCAATCCTCTCTGCAAACAGGCTTAGGAAGCAGTGTATTCACTGGGAGGAAGGTGATGCCTGGATGGCAGAAAGCAAAATCTTTATTTTCCTTTGCCCTATGAAATCCATTTCTAGTTGAGCACAAAGAAAACAGATGAAAAGAAAAAAAAATCCTGCCCACATCTTCCATTGTGCCATGTACAAAGTGTGTGGGTTTTCGTTTCCATTAATGTGGGCCCATCCCCTGGCCCTCTGCCAGCCTACTGCCAAGGCCTCTCTCAGAGGAGGGGCAGCAGCCACAAGTCTGACAGGTGCTAGTGTTTTGGCAAGGAAAGGAGGATTCTTTTCCTGGTGTCTTTTAATCTCTCCTGAAGGGTAATTTCAATAGTCTTTGGTCTATAGGGGATCGCAAGCTCCCCAAAGCCCTTCAGCAAGAGCAGTTTCAGGCAGAGGAGGTTTTGGTGCCTTCTCTTTGGTGTCACAAAGGCAGTAGCCCCTCTTGAGGAAGAGGGGTAGGGATTAAAACAGCTTGTTCAGGCTGGGGCAGTGCTGATGAGTTTGCCAGGCAGTTGGAATATGCAGTGTAACTCCAATGTCAATGTTGATTTGTGAATTTTCTAAGTGCTATTTACCGACTCTCCCAAGTAATTTCTGTGCCCTAGAGACCTCACGGTGCATTCTGCAAATACAGAAACAAGTTAAGCTTTAGTTGCTTATTCTTTTAAATGAGCCCATGAAAGGAAGGAGGCTGGGACAGTTGCCTGGACCTCCTGACACCATGTTGCAGTGCCAGGTTTTCCTGTTCATTTGCAGGAGGGGAAGACCAGAACCGGAGAAAATAGGGGAGTTGGTTCTAGTCTAAACTGGTTCTAGGTTTTACTCTCTCATTGCTCCTTCAAGGGAAAGGTACCAAGGCCAGAAAACAGATTTTTGCACTTAATGTGCACCAGAGTCAGGCTTGACTTTCCTGAGTTGCATTCAAAGCAATAGCTTTACATTGGTGGAGTGTTTTGATCCCCAACCTCAGTGCACCACAAGACAGGCAGGTGGCACAGAAATATACATCCCCCTCGGTGGTGGAGTGCATGTTTCAGGCTATGGCACCGACACCACCACATCTATTGCTCTGATAGGATCTGGGACTGGTGACTATATAGGGCACTCAGCAAAGGCCTAAAGTCAGTAGTCAGTAGTTCCATATAGTGAACAAAGGCTGCCAATACTTAGAGCTGTGAGAAGTGAGACTACTGAGGCTGCCTTCCATTTAGTCTGGGCTCAGCTACAGCTTGTGTGAAAGGCACAGAAAATGGATCATCATTCTTTATCTGTGATCCTCAATATTGTTTCTATTTCTCTAATAGGTATAAGGAAAAGTCTTCTGTCTTGCAGGCCAGGGCTGGGATGCTGCTATGGCTTTAACACTTTTTATTAAGAATGAACAGCCTAACTCTGCTCTGATACTTTCTTTCATCGATTTTCTTTCCCCAGGGGCTTTACCAGATAAACAAGACTTGTTTCTGGACCCTGCCATGGATCAGGAACTTGAGAAATTGTAAGTGGAATTGCCTAAACTAGGAGGTAAAGCAATGGATTAAAGGTAGCATGCTGTGGAAGAGTGTAGTAAAGTACTGGTCCTATTCCTCTGCTTTACTATAAAACAGTATAGGAGCTAAAAGAGCAGCCTGAGCAGGGAGGGTTTCTTTTTTTGGGGTGCTTTGGTACAGCTAACAAAATCTTTAGAAAAGCCTTCAGAAACAGAAGGGAAGAGTGTGACTCAAAGAGGGACCTAGAGGAAGCAGCAGTCTCTAATGAACAGGGAAATTTTGGATGGCAAAAACTAGGAGTGTTGGAGGACACAGGCTCATATCAGAAGATATATTTAAACAGTAAAAGATTAACACAGTAAGTCTGGAATGTACCAGTGCAAGGTGTTCCCACTCTGTGATGTGAACATCTTTCCATGCCTGTGGTAGTTGTAGGTCCTCCTCCCAAGGTTCACTCCTAAAGTGCTATGGTAAAGGTTGGAAGTGACAAGTCAGGCTGCTTAGCATTTGTCTTTTCTCTTTCAGGGTAGCTCAGATTTCAGGGCTTTCCATGTCCGGTCCTGCCAGCTCCAGCGGGGACACAGCTAATATGCCTGTCCGTAATTCACCCAGGATTAACTCACCCTGGAAACCTCTACACCATCGGCGAAAAATGGATGCTGAGAGTGAAGGCTCCAATGAAGAGACTGACTCCTCTGAAAACTGAAGGTTGTGAGGGTGGGCACCATTCCCATCTTGGGTTTCTCCAGAACCCACTGGAGTTGGACCTCTTCCCAGAGCATCTGCACTGACGGAGGGTTCTGTCTACATCACCAGTGTGTGCGTGTGGCTGTGCTAGTCCCCAGTATCAGGTTCACCCATCTCTTCCCAGGAAGAGCTCTCATTTTTTCTAGCTCCAAATTTGTGCAAGAATAGCTTCTCTGCAGAAGCCATTTACAGCTTCAGAGTCATGCTTCCCCCTGCTGGCAGGCAAGACTGACCAGCAGATGCCAGCTCTGCTGCCACTTGGAAACAGCCAGGTATGCTCTCACTGGGGCTCTTCCTCACAGTTCAGCAGGTGCTGAAGCAGTGGGAGCACAAGCATAGACTGCTTGCCAGTGTTTTGGTGTGTAGCTCTGTTCAGATTTGGCCTGGACAATAGAGTGGTTAAATGCCCAGCAGCAGCTCTGCACTTATGTTCTATTGTAATTATTCCCAGTAAAGCTGCAGCTGCATATGATCAAAAGCAGAGAAATTCCTGAAGTTCCCAGAAAAGGGCGGCTTAGATATTGCCATGCCACACTGTGTCTGCTCTGTGCTTTCTCCTCCATGTGTCCAAGACTGGCCAAAGCAAATACAGCAAATAAGCAAGATTGCAGAAGATACTGCATGGTGCTCTCAGGATCTGCTGCTGTGCCAAGTTCCATTCTGTGACATCTCCCACAGCCTCCAATGGCATATTAAGGTCATTTGGAATGGTGAGTTTCAGGGAGACTAGAGGAGAGGGAGTCTTTAAATTCATTGGCCATAGGTGGTGTGGCTTCCAAGTATATAGAGCATCTGCTGAGTGGGCAGAGACACTAAGGGAGAAGGAAGCAGTTCTCAAATAAGATCTGGTTGGAGTTTTTTGTAGATATTGGCATTGTTGTAGCAGCATCGTGTAGCCCTTACAACTACAAAAATAAGTAGCATAGCATTGCATTAATGGTAACTAACTCTGCAGTTTGACTTCCACAGATCCGAACACTTTGTCTAGCCCAGCTCCTGTGCTCCAGCTTGCACAGACTAGTTATTTCCTGGGGAACTTCAGTTTCTCATGTGTCTTTGGGAGCCTCCTTGTTCCTCCTGGTCATAAAGTGCTGCTACACAGGCCACCAGGAGCTGGTAACCCAAAGCTTTTACTGGCCCTATGCTATGAATTTAACACATGCTGGAGCTGTTTTAAGACTAGTCACATAACTACTGCTCAGTCTTTACCACAGCCCCACCTGTGGCAGTAGTAGTGGGAGGGGTTATTTATTTATTTTAAGTTATATTATTTATGATCTGTGTGTTCTCCCCCAGCTCGGTGAGTGGCTGTGACAGCCCGGCAATAAAGCACGCTGTGTCAGGCTTCTGCTGCATCTGGGTCTTCTGGGCTGCCCTGGCGCTGCCTCTGGGTGCTGCCCAGAGCATGGCCCTGGGGGAGCATCACCCTGAGCACCAGGGCAGCACTTGTGGCTATGTAGGTGCCTACAAACTCCTGCCCTCACCCTGCGGCAGCACTGCCACTGCCCGGAGCCCTGGCCCCTTCCCAGACACGGGGATGGTAGAACCCTTACCCCACCCTGCCCCATCACAGTGGCCCTGGGTTGCAAAACATCAGTGTAGAGCAGCTCAGTAACGCTGATGGTTGAACCACACCAGGGCACAGTAACACTTCCCCTCCCAGCAGCTACCACAGTCCCTCAACAAAGCCCATGCAAGGCTTTTCCCAGTCCCACAGAGAAGGCTTCAGAACAGCCTCAGCCTCTCTTCTTTTACTAAGAGTGGTTTTAACAAGAACATGTTTTTCTCTTCCTTGGACTATCATGTTGAGGACCAGGTAGTAAGAAAAAGGGTGGGAAAGGGCTAGTTACACAACAAAGTCAGAAGCAGAGACCAAGTTGAACAGGACTAAAATGACAGTCCTCACTCGCTACTGCATCTCATGGTGATGTCAGAGGCTCAGTACTTTGACCTCCATCCAAACCTGGGCACCAAAATAACCAGGGATCCAGTAAGTATTTTTACTTCTTTAACTGGGCCTTTCTTGCTGATGATGTAGTCAGAAGCTAAAAAAATAATCTTTGCTTTGAGTTTTTTTCTCCTGCATCTATATATGCTGATTTAGAAGACCGTGAAAAAGACTGTATCATGGCAAAAGTCAGACCCTGCAAATACAGAAGACTCTACAGCACCATGGATTGGGAGCACTGAGC
This sequence comes from Pachyramphus minor, assembly GCA_013397135.1. Lineage (NCBI taxonomy): Eukaryota > Metazoa > Chordata > Aves > Passeriformes > Tyrannidae > Pachyramphus > Pachyramphus minor. The sequence goes on along the minus strand of VYXB01003341.1, from coordinate 41,318 downwards.
AGAACAAAAAACAGTCCATGTCACATGATGTTCAGAAAAATAGCATTCCCCTTTCCTCTGTCACTTGGTGAGTTAAGGTATGGGCCAAGAAGGACAGGAGCACTGATGAGGGCAGTCCAGGAGTTCCTATCATATCTTTTACAACAAGGAGGTTAACCCTGTAAGAAGGCCTGTCTCCACTGGCTAGTAGATACCAGTGGGTATGAGGGCACATTGAATTTTAATAGAGTGGAATCCAGAGATATTCAGAAAGCATCCTGGGAACAGCCATGTCCTGACTGCCTCCAGTTACCTTCTCCCCTCCCCACCCAACCCAGATAATAAGACAGTCCTGCAGAGTTTACTCCAGACAAAGGTGGCATCAGTGCTTCTTGCTTGCTTCCCTTTGAGTTGCAGTCCCTGGGTCATCAATATGAGCCATAACGATCCTGAGGAGGAAACAACAAGACACCATGCTACAACACCTTCATGCGAAATCTAGAGACCGATAACGAGAAATTGGGATATTTGGTACTTGAATGCTGTGTGTGGTTACCTAGACAGGACACTATGCAAAGACAGAAAGTAAAATGACCTTAACTTTTTAAGTTCCACCTGGAATTTGTGGGAAAAGGCATAGCTGACATAACCAGGTGTCCTGTACAGCAGAGGAGTAAGAATGGCCGAGTTCACTGGCCACCTGGAATTGCTCAGCTACTGTACTGTAGTCATCAGCTACAAAAGACTGGTTCTAACTGGGACTTTCCCCATCATGAGAAGACAACGATAATTCCAGTAGAAACCAGATTATTGTCAAAGTCCTTGAGCATGACAATAGCCTGTCTGAAGGTGCCATAGTGTAACCTCACCTGGAGGGAGTTCATCACCCCATTGGCTAGGACAGCCATCTTGCCAGCAACTGATTTCACTCCTTGCTTAAACTGTGCAATGTCAGCCGCAGGCAGGACATTTCCAATAGACACACCACCTGCAAGAACCAGCAGGAGTTAGCCTGGAGTTCCTTAGCTCCAGAGAGCACCCTGATCCCCCTCCTCAACCCGCTGAGTGCTAACAAACCTGAGTGTACACTGTCAGCCTCTCCAAACAGGTCTGCAGAGCTGATGGCACTGGTGCCCGAGAGCTGCTGCAGTCGCGATCTGGCTTCATACTGCAGCAGAAAATAAAATAAAAAGGTTATAAAAGAAGGGAATAAAGTAGGACCTGAGCAAACAGGAGGGGGCAAAGCCAGATATGTACTAGCATAAGTACTGCAGAATGTATCTACCTCAGCATCTGCCTCCCGCCCAAAAAACATATCTGAAGAGATAGCTTTAGCCCCTGCAAACTTCTGCCGAGCTTCATTGGATTCCACAATGGATGGCCTGTTCTCAGTCTCCCGCCTACTGGGGGGTCTAAGGAAACAAGAAGAGACATGTCAGCTGAAGCTCACCAGCACAGTAAAGAATCAGACTTCTGTCTCAGACCCCATCTGATCAAAGGAAAGCAAGAAATCCGCAAGTGCTAGCTACCATCTCTCCCCACCTCAGGACAGCCAGCACTTGATGACCATAGAGGCTGTATCAAACTTAGGGATATGACATGGAAAGAAGTGCCTAAGGCCTTTTCACTCACAGCCCTTTTTCTTGGGCTTGTCTGTGCAAGGTATCTTTTGTAGCACAAGGCTCCTGCTGTAACACAGCAGCATCTCTCCCACAGCTCCCAGACTTATCCCTTTGTCCCACACACAAGGGGTACAGGGTACACTAGCAGTGGCAAGCATTACCTCTCTGAAACTGGCCAAATACTGGAAACAGTCACTTCAGGTTCCTCCTCTTTGTCCATACCCCATGAAGAGTCTGTTTCCCATCGCGAGCCAAATGCATCTTCAAATGAGAAGGGACTGTATTTGTACCTATCAAAAATAGGTTAATTGAGGCCAGACATAAAATTTGTGAATAAGCCAAAGACTACACTGAAGCCAAGTCTTACTTGGGGGGTCCAGATGTGAAGCTTCCACCATCTTCAAACAAGTCCAACTGGGAGCGGGAAGACTTTGCTACCAGCGGTGTCTCCTGCTCAATTACTTGCATTTCAGCCATCACCGAGTGTGAAACAGAACTAGCACAACAAACAGGCAGTCAGGGCTGACAGGTCTGAGAGCATCCAGCCCCTACAATCAGTCTGCCTCAAAACTGAATCTGGCCTTTGCAGGTGGGACAGGTGCCACAAGCCTGGAGGGAGAGCTGTGGGATTGTCAGCCCCCTTCACCACTTATCTATGCTCCTTCAGAAGTCTTGAGCTACCTTCTTAAAGGAAGGATCCTGCAGGGGGACATCTGTCAAGCAGCAAGGCTCTAGAGCTAGACACTAACAGGCCACACATCTGTGGAAACGCTCAAATGAGTACTTGAACCTTTGAGCAGAGTGCCCATTCCTTCTGGTGCCTGAAGCATTTTTAGATCTAGACCAGCAAATGAGCTCTTTAAGTCATCTATCTGTTACAAGAACAATCTACTGACTTCAAGAAACTTTTCCAGAGCAGGGTGCTTCCAAGACACCTGCCTGTCCTGTGCCATCCACAGCCAAGTACCTTCTGGACACCAAGCCCATGCCCAGCCTCTCTGCTTGTTCACGCTTCTTCCCTTCAAGATTCTGAAGCTTCTTCTCTTCCTTCTTACGATCAAGCTGCAGTTCCTGATAAGCCAGACGCATTGAGGTGACTCTGAAGGAAAGAGGTATGGTGGGTACCAGCTCATTACCCTCCCTCGCTGCCCTGGAGGGCAGCTGTGGTGGAGCAACTGGTAACCCCAACAACCCATCAAAACAGCCATTTTCACAACAGCTCTGCCAAAATCCTTGCACAACACTGCTTGTTTTCCCATTTCATCTCCCGAGATTCAACTTTTCTTCTGGCTAACCATGATTTCCTTACTGTAAGCACTGTAGCATCTGCCTTCCCCTCCCCACCATGAGAATAACCCATCCAGTTCAGCCTTTGCCTTTTTCAGTCCCGTCCAAACAAACACAAAATATTTGCATATCTGCTCCCTAAACTCTTCCAAGGATGAGAATTTAAATAAAATATGTCAGTATAACTTCTGCCCTACTACAAGGGCCATATTGGCTTATGGCTACTGATTCTCCTATCATGCAGTGTGTTCTGTACTCACATTAGGTGGTCCCAGGATGAACAGCATTAACCTCATATTATTTCTGCCTTATGTATGCAAGGCACTGATCCCAAGCAGCGCACTTACATGGACTCCTCGGCTTGTTTCCTGGACTCGACTGCCTGCTGCTCCCTCAGCTGCTCTGCCACCTGGGCTTGCCGCTCAATCTCACTGAAGCTCTGGCTGCTTACTTTCTGGGCTCCGAGACCTTTTTTTGCACCCAACTAGAAAAACAGAACAAAAAATGGTGATTTTTTCACGCTAGATTGTTCACTGTAGAAGAAAACCTGAATCCTACTTCTTGCTGCACTGAGCAGGCCTTCAGGCTCCCCATGTGGTCACAGCCTACAGACCCAAAAGAGCTTGCAACACAGTATGGAAGAACACCCAAGAGTTAACCCACCAGTGGCCAGCACTAATAGATCAGCCACATACACTTCAGACCGTAACCAGTAATGATCCAAAACCTGATTTTTTTTGTGCATTAATATACAAGCTGTCTAAGCTCTGCCCTCCCCAAACAGATTTTGCAGTATGCAGCTTTGTTACGGGCAGAAAGCAAGGGCCAGGGAAAGGACAGCAGTAATATGAGACATGCCTCTCCATAAAACAAGAGCTCAGACATACCCCTTTCTTGGCAGCTCCTGGCTTCTTCTTTCCAATGAGGGAGGATTTAAGTTCTGCAAGGGGAGGGAAGCAGCAAATAAGCAGAAGTGAATTAATTTAAAAAGCCAAAATTAGACAGCAACCCACATGAACATCCACCAAAGCCCAGCTGTACTGCGTCCAGGGCACACCATGCACTTTACATCAGAAGACTGGGTGCCTTCACCCAGCTAAGTAAGATGCACTTAGAAGCTCCACAATTGCAGGCTGTTGGCCTAAAGAAGCACGTCCATTGCTGAAGAAACGTGCAAGTGAATTAAGAACTGTGAGTAGCTCCTCTGAGTGTTATGCAGTAGGTAACCCCACCCAGTAGGGATCAGGGTAGTTAGAGAAAGACTAGATTTATTCCATACACAAATTCAAGAAAATGCAGCTTCAGAGGCATATGAACAGTGCCTCTGAACAATGCCTTAGGGACAAAGGAGTCATGTTTACATGAACATTCCAACAACAAAATGGACCTAAAGTGCAGCGAGCTGTAAAAGCAACAAGGTTCCCCAAAACCTTGCACTTATCACTCTGAGGGCATACCACACTTGTAAAACCAGGCAAGGTCCAGCCAAGCAGCAGATGCCTGGGGAAAAGGGTAAGAACAAAGCAGAGAGGGACTGCCCAAGACATTTTTCCAAGCTCAAAAATCTCTTTTCACCCTTGTTGGGCTTTTCTTCTGCATGTGTCTCCTTACTTTCTACAGCCACATGACTTTTGTTAACCCATAGATCATTCTTGACAGCCTTTCCTGTATCTTTTCTAGTCTTAACATAAATTTTTGAAATAAGAGGATTCAAAACATTCACACTATCCCAGACTGGTTTCCACTCGCTATTCCTAACATTTGATTTGAGGTTGTTTGAGTTGTTTTTATTTTAACTGTTAGAAAACATTTAACAAAAATGTCAACAAGGTGCCTTTACAGATGTGAAATTGCTGGTTTAGATCCCAATACAACACATATAAGCTTTGGCTCATTCTCTCCCCCCAGGCACAGGAGGTTAAGATAGAATTGGAGGCAGAATTACAGAAGGGGCAAGCAGAGTTGTCACAAGCAGCCAGTGCAGGCCAGCTGTTAGCCAGTTACCTCTGGCAGGAGCACCTTGTGTTGACAGATACATGGACATGTCTGAGGAAGAGACATAAACATGGGGAATGAACAGACACTTGAGGACACAGGTTTTCCACCCAGAATGAACCCACTGTGTGCTCTCAGTAAGGAAAGAAGCTCCAGTTAAGATTCTTTGTGTGCAGCCAGGACAGTAATGGCAGGAGAGAATCAGATACAAATCCCTATTACTCTGATTCTAAAAATTCACTTGTCTCCAAAAGTTCTGTGGGGAAACAAACAACAACAAACAACCAAACAAAACCAAAACAAAACAAAAAAACCAAAACAAAACAAAAAACACCAACCAAACACCAAAACCACCACAGGCACATGGCCTTGATCACCCAGGTCCTAGATAAGCACATGCCAAGTTTTGTCCAAAAAAAGCTCAAAAAATTAAAACGTTTTTGGGAAAGCAACAGCTTTGAACTCAATCACCTGAAGGAGGAGGAAACCTCCAGCAAACTGTAGCTTGGCTTTGGGGTTCAGGAACATACTTAGTACTGGCTCCATAGGAAGGTAAGCTTCTTTAGACATTCTGGAAGTTGGCTCACAGGTTCCAGCTCTGCTGAGCTTACTACTGAACAGTAGGTGTAAGAGCAAGACAGATCAAAGAGATGGTGAAGAGTCTTACTTACCTAGAGGAGCTTTAGGAGATGTGCTCAACAGATCAATAGATGGGCCTTGGCTGGGATCTGTGGGCACAAAACCAGAAGAAAACATGCAGCAGACTGATTCTCAACACCATCTTTCCCAGTGTGCTCACGGGTTCACTGCATCTCTTCCAGTTCCTCTGCCCCCGCAAACAAATCAAGTTACAGCCTAAAACATGCAATTTCCCAAGCACAACAACTTTATGTCTCCATAGACCAAATTACTCTCTCTGCAGCATTCTTAACACAGTAAGAGAAAGCAACCACTCTGCAGGGTTGAAAACAAAGAAACAAATTTGAAACAAAGCTGTTTCAATTTACAGCTATGCCCCCAGATTCTTGGTTTCTTTGTCATTCACCCTAGAAACAGTTTTCTGCTCTATATTCAGATGTCATTTTCAAACCCACACAATTCAAGCAATAATATATATTATTATATAATAATATATTAACTAAATATAGTTAAAAAACTATAAAATAGTTTTTTAAGTCTCCACAAATTTAATAAACAGAGTGCAGACAGCTTCCACTCCTTCAAATCTGAACCAAAGGAAAAGCTCAGCCCTTCCAACTACGATACAGAACTGTATTCTCCTGGAAATGAAAGCAGGTCCTTGGAAAAAATAATTCAGCAAGGAACTCACTCGACACTTCACTGCCTTCTGATGACTTCGCTGCTTTTTCCACCTCTGGGGAAGACTGTGCAGGATTCTGGCTGGTATCTGCTACATCCCAGGTACTGGAAGACTGCAAGGAGATGCTCATTCCAATGATTTGTAGAAGATGAATAAACAAAAAAATCCTGAACTTACTTCAGGTTTGGTAACCCATATTCAATTTTAGGCCAAAGGAAACTTGTTCTAAACTCCAGACTATGTCTTCACTGAAGATAATATATGAACAAGTCAACATCCCCTTACCAGGGACAAAAGTTAAAGAAAAAAATGAAAGCTAAGCTGAATGAAAGACCAGGAGGAATGACAGCATCATTTGACAGTTGGCTACTGTGAAGACTTCCCAGGTTTAAGGAGATGAGTTTAAATCTGGGAGAAAGTGTGAATGAGTTTTCCTGAAAAAAATTAAACCTCTGCTCCCACTGTCTCTATTTGCCATTCTCATCCAGTTCTCACATTACTCTTATTTACCTGAAAAAGTCTGCACAACATTGTGCAGACAGTTGCCCAAATCCGTTTTACCAGGGTCTGTGCACTGAAAAGCTGACTAACCAGAAGTCCAAAGGAGTAGCCAGTTCTTGCTTAAACTGTACAAAGAAACTATGCATTAACTCAGCACACACTACCAGGAGTAGCTGGTAGCTCCAAGTATTGTTTTTAAGAGCATCTTTACCTTCAAAGAAAAGACATGGATATTACAGGCCCCATCAGGGACTGTTCAAATCTGTGACTATGCCCTAGACAGATGACTGAATCTTAGTTCTTCCATGTAACTACTGATTAATTACACAATTTAGAGTCCTTCCAAACTAAGTGGGACTGCTCCTCATTAAACAGCTGGCTATTTGAGAGCTAGTAAGGCTGCCTGGTTTAGGCAGTTCTTCTCACCTGTGTGTGCTCTGTGAAGAAATCAGCATCACTCTTGTCAGGGGAGTGCCCAGGAGCTCCACTCAGTCCATCTATAAGCAGCTGAAGAGAGGAGAGGAGAAAAAAGAAGGTATCCTACAAGACTCAGCATCCAGCACTACCCATCTAACAGTGCCAAGCTGCTCAGACTTACATCAGTGCCATACTTGGCCATGGCAGCACTTGCCAGCTGCCGGATCTTCTCCCTGTACATCTGGGCAGCTCGGCTGTTATATTTAGCATTGGCATCTGTGGTAGTACAGCCATGCTGGCGGAAGAAAGCAGTCTGAAAAGAGAAGAATGTTCAGTCTCCTGACTGCTAGATCATAGTCAAGCATGCATTAGACAAACTCAACAGAAAAGGAAAGCTCTCCAGAGACAGGGGATGACATACGGAGAACACAGCATGAACCAGCTATTCACTGATCAACTTTCTCCAAGATGTCTCACTCCAGGTCCCAGAGGCTTATGAAAACCATCCATATCCTCCACAGAAGGATGATTCTGATTCACAATGCTGAGCATGAGCTTTCAAACTGATAAGTGTTATTATTAACTCTATCATTAAAGAAGACTGCGCCTCATTTAAACGAGGTGCAAGAAAATGACAGAACTGCACATCAGAAAACAATGCATGCAAAGGTCACAGTCTGACCTCTAAGCACACCCCACAAACACCCCCCCTTCATTACACATTTCAGAAGAGTTTGCTATCCAGAAAAAGAACAGGTGACGTTGGTACTGAGAAAGCCACACAAAGGAAAGGGACAAGAAACAGAGGGTTTGGATTAGTAAGAGGGAAACCAAGCAAAATGCCCACAGAGCCTCCTCACCGCATTGGCATTGCTGCCCACTTGCATACACCTCAGCTGGAACCAGTTCCAGTTAGAATCCAACTCCGTGGACCTGTGTGAGAACCAATTATTTCTATTAATGAAGAGCAGGCATACCAAATGCAAAATTAAGCTTGGACCTAGAATGGTCAGATATGCTACTACTATCCTAGACTATACAAGGCAAAGGGGGAAAAAGCATCTTAGTAACTTCTTTGCTTCTGTAAGAAAATTAATTTGAACTTTAAAAGTGAGGAAAAAAAACCAGCTTCACATCAAATAATATCCAAATGTTGAGGATCTCTCACTCATACTGCTTGTTTAGAGGGGAGAGCTTGAGCTAGGAAAGTACAGCCACGAACTTTTGTTCTACACGGATCTCACATGTAGAGACTCATATTCAGCCTGTCACACAGATTAGGCCAAAGCACGTGACAAGGGAACCGAGAAAACACCCAAGTAAAGTCAGGGGACACAGTGTGTCTAGTATCAGTTACTCAACTTTTCTCTGAACAAGTAAAGATCCCAGTTCTATTACTTAAAATGCTAACTTTTCTAAGTACCAAAAAGAACTCAACTGAAAATCAAACACCATCTTTCCCACTGTGTTGATACAGAAAATATTAAATAATATTCCTCTTTTTGCTTTGTGCAGCATTACAGGAAAGACTACCATACTGCTATTTTACTGGCAAGATTCACACCCCACACTCCCCTCTCTGCTTCTACAAGTCAAAATCCAGACAGCATTTCTGGAAGGCTAGCGAAAGTAACGTGTCGATGGTCCACTTGAGGTGCTTTGGAAACTCCATCGCGGAAGGGATGAGTGACCCAGAACCTCCAGCGAGTGAGGCACACACACCCCGAAGCGATCGCTCCTCTCCCAATCGCTGCTTTTTCCCCCAGCAAGGAGGCACGGCCGCCCCAGGCCTGCTGGCGGCGCCGCAGGCCGGGCCCCCGCTCCCCACGTACCTGATGAAGCTGAGGTGCACGCCCAGGGACCTGTGGACGCCGGAGCAGTCGATGCACAGGAAAACCCCGTAGGTGATGCTGGCCCAGCTCGGGTTCTTGGCGCCGCAGTCGAAGCACGACTAAAGCGAATGCAGAGGAACAACAGGGCTGAGGCAGCGGCTCTGCCGCTCCGCCACCCGCTGTCGCAGCCCGACGGCCCCGGCTCTCCCCGGGCCCTCCTCGAGAGCCACTGCCCGGCCGCCCCAAGAGCCGCCGCAGGGCGGCCCGGAGCCCACGGGGGCCCGGTCTGAGCGCAGACCGCGGCCGCAGGGCAGCAGCCCGGCACGGAGAGTCTGGCAGCCCCCCATCGCTCCCCGCTACCTTGTTGGCCGGCGCTGCCCGGAGCCGCTTGAAGAGAGTCTGAATCTCCGTCTTGCTCGGTTCCGCCGCCATGATATCTCCTTCCCACACACCCCCGCGGGGACGGGAGCTGGCCAGGTCCAATCGGCGCCGCGGCCGCGACCGGTCTGTGCTGGGCCGGCTCGCCCCGCCCGCTCCGGGGCCGCTCTCCAGGAGTGCCCACCCTCCCCGGGACTGGAGGAACACCGTCGCTGCCCCGCTGCTGCTCGGCGCATCGCCTTGCCCACACCGGAGGCTAAACGCGATCGGGGACGTTCCGTGCCCCGAGACCCCCCCTCAGCTCTGAGTGCTCACGGCGGTCCCGCAGCCCCGTACCCGGTACTTCTGGGGGAGTCCTTCTGGCTGTGCCCGTCCTTTTGAGGCCGCTGCGGCCCCGGACAAGGACCCTTTAGAATAGCAAAGAGGCAGTGCCTGCTGCGGGTCAGCTGGTACCGGGTTAAAAGCTCAGCGATTACAGGCAGCACCTGCTCCAGCAGCCCGACCTCAGGACACCGCGCCTGGCACACCGGCTCAAGTGAGCGGTGATTTGGAAGCGAATCACAGAATATCCTGAGTTGGAAGGGACCCACAAGGATCATTAAAGTCCAGATTCTGGCCCTGCACAGGACCATCCCCAAGAGTCAAACCATGTGCCTGAGCAAATTGTCCAAACACTTCTTGGACTCTCTCAGGCTTTGTGCTGTGACCACTTCCCTGGGGAGTCTGTTCCAGTGCTCAACCACACTCTTGGGGAAAACCCTTTTTCTAATATCCAACCTAAACCTCCTCTGACACAGCTTCAGGCCGTTCCCTCTGATCCTGGTCACCACAGAGAAGAGATCAGTGCCTCCTCTTCCCCTCATGAGGAAGTTGTAGATTGGAACGAGGTCTCTCCTCAGACCGCTGCACTCCAGGCCAAACAGACCAAGTGACCTCAGCTTCTCCTCATACACCTTCCTCTAAAGGCCTTTCACCACCTTCGTAGCCTGATTTAGTGAGGGGGGAGACCTCTCAGAAAGTACTGGCTAATCCTGTGCAGTAATCAACGCAGCATGAGGCAATAATGAAGGTAGGGAAGTTATTACTTCAGAGCAAAGATGATGTCAGGGCCTTTAACTGCTGTATTACCCTCCTGGAAGCAGGAAGATATGGAATAGAAAGCCATTCAGGTATAACAGAACTAAAACAGAAAGAAATACTGTTGTACTTTACTAAAACTAAAAGTCAATGGCATATAGCCCATTTCATGCTTTAGCAACCCAAAAAAAAAAAAAAAAAGGTGCAGAGTAATGAGAGATTCAGAAGGGCAACAACAGCAAAGGCTAATCAGTAGCGTGGTATTGCAGAGACGGAATAGGTTGGGATTTCCTTACCTCTGAGACTGCTCTGGCACACTAGCTTGTCACTAAAGGGAACAGTTAAACATACTAACACCTGGACAACTTTCAGTTTAAATTTAAAGACTTTCATTTCACTCATTTCCCCATTATCCACAGATATTAAGGCAGACAGTAGAATTCATTGCAATGGGAACCTAGGACCCATGATCTTATTAATATATGTAAAGTCTCGGGACATAGAGATGCAATCCCTATGAGAAATCCCATTGAGAAAAAAAAAACCTAGAGGAAAAAAATGCTAAATTGGCAGGATCTCATATTCTGGGAATCAGAAAAGCTCTAACTACACGATTAGAGTGAGATCTGATATGGGAGGCACACATAGTAAGATGAGAGGCTTCTAGCTGACACATCTGATTCAAGCTACTCTGAGATGAGTTTCTGAACTGGGTAGTGAAGCCTGATCTGGTGTGACAGGGATCATTCTTGGCAGCAGTCTTGTCTTAAGTAGTCCCAGGTTTCTATTGCTCTTCTGCTGCTACCTTAATTGTGCCTATATGCCCATTTCTGGGATTACACAAACAGCATTGGGGAACCAATTCAGGTGAAAGTAACCGATAGCAGTTTCCTCACAGCTATTTTTAAAGGAGTTGAGTTCCCTGATGCCATTCATGGTGCAGCTGTCCTGGCAGTCATACCAGGAGAGCTGATGTCACAGTGCAGTAAGGGCTGGTTGCACACTAGGAGAGGGAGAGCTGTGAGGGGGATGTTCCTGAGGCCAACAGGCAAGGGCTCTCACCAGCCATGGCCCACTGCCACAGTACCTGATCATGTNACATAGTAAGATGAGAGGCTTCTAGCTGACACATCTGATTCAAGCTACTCTGAGATGAGTTTCTGAACTGGGTAGTGAAGCCTGATCTGGTGTGACAGGGATCATTCTTGGCAGCAGTCTTGTCTTAAGTAGTCCCAGGTTTCTATTGCTCTTCTGCTGCTACCTTAATTGTGCCTATATGCCCATTTCTGGGATTACACAAACAGCATTGGGGAACCAATTCAGGTGAAAGTAACCGATAGCAGTTTCCTCACAGCTATTTTTAAAGGAGTTGAGTTCCCTGATGCCATTCATGGTGCAGCTGTCCTGGCAGTCATACCAGGAGAGCTGATGTCACAGTGCAGTAAGGGCTGGTTGCACACTAGGAGAGGGAGAGCTGTGAGGGAGAGCCTGTTCCCGAAGCCAACAGGCCAGGGCTCTCACAAGCCATGGCCCACTGCCATAGTACCTGATCATGTAGAGCAAGGCAGGCCCAGCACAGTGGCTGGATTTCACCAAAAATTGAGATAGCTAGGCAAGCTCGTGGTGATGAGGTAGTCTGCAGTCAAGCTGGGTCAGGATCAGCCCAATGATTGCCAGGCATGTCTCTGGTGAGAAGGCAAGTCAAATCTGAGATCAAGCTGGTAAACCAGCCTACAGGTCAGGATCAACAAGGCACAGACAGAGACCACTACGCCTCCAGCTTAGCTCAGGCAGGGACTAGTAGCTGAGTTTAAATGCAAACACATCCAAACCCCCAATCCCATGGGATGTTGGGTAGCACCCCAGGTGAGACTGCCCAGAACAATGAAGACATGTTAGTGCATTCAGGGCCCTGACAAAAGAGCAGGAGAGGGAGTCTGTGGAGCCAGGGTGGAGGCTGTGTAAGCTTCATCTAGTGTAGAGGAGCAAGTTCAGGTGACGAGTGTGCATTGGGAGTGTTTGTGTTCAGGTTGGCTAGAGCTGCCTCAACCTGAGTTGCTTGCTCCTGCCTTGTCATCATCTGTTGTGTGGTGCTGCTCTCCTCTTCCTCTTGCTTCATTCTTGTGAGCTCTGTTTGGCTGTGTGGTGGAGGTCACACAAAGGTTAGGAGGTATAGAGTCTGTTCAAGCTGGCATTCCTCCAGCTGAGGTTTGTGAGATAGTGTCCTGGTTTTGACTGGGATAGGATTAATTTTTTTCCTAGTAGCTGGTGTTTTGCATTTAGTATGATAAAATGTTGATAACACAACTGATGTTTTGGTTGTTGCTGGATAGTGGTTACTGTTAAGCCGAAGACTTTTCAGTTTCCCAGGCTCTGCCAGTGAGGAGCTGCTTAAGAAGGTGGGACAGAGCATGGCCAGGACAGTTGACCGAAACTGGCCAAAGGGGTGTTCCATACCATAGAATATCATGCCCAACCTATAAACTGGGGGGAGTTGGCTGGGAGGGGCTGATCACTGTTTGAGGATGGGATGGGCAACGGTCAGCAGGTGGTGAGCAGTTGTATGGTGCATCACTTGTGCTTCTTGGGTTTAATTCCATTATAATTTNGTTTCCCAGGCTCTGCCAGTGAGGAGCTGCTTAAGAAGGTGGGACAGAGCATGGCCAGGACAGTTGACCGAAACTGGCCAAAGGGGTGTTCCATACCATAGAATATCCTGCCCAACCTATAAACTGGGGGGAGTTGGCTGGGAGGGACTGATCACTGTTTGAGGATGGGATGGGCAACGGTCAGCAGGTGGTGAGCAGTTGTATGGTGCATCACTTGTGCTTCTTGGGTTTAATTCCATTATAATTTTTATTATTATTATTATTGATATTATTATAGTTTTATCTTTTTATAATTCTTCTTCCCATCCCATGGGCGGTGTGGGTGGCAGAGTGAGCAGGTGGCTGTGTGGTACTTGGATGCAGGGTTAAACCACAACAGAGAGAAACGGCATGTGCCCAGGAGGAGACAAGGCAGCCTCAGAGGCCAGTAGGTCAGTGTCACACTTTGTCTGTCTGTGCTACGGGACATGGGGAGATACAGTACAAGCTCCTCTTCTCTGTGGAGGGAGCACAGTTTCTGTTCACTGCACCATGTCCTAGGAAGGCTTGCTACAGCGGGGTTACTTAAATTCTCTACCTCAGCAGGGTCCCTTGCAGACCTTCCAGCTCATGCTGGTTGCTCCAGATCCTGGCAAAGCTGCTGATCCTGTCCATCAGTTTTCCATAAAAGCAGCAGGAAGAGCATGCTGCTGGTCTGAGAAATAATCAGGTTCTTTTTGTTGCCTTTGTCAGTTACAGGAAAGACCTCCTGCTGCTGACTGTTCCCCATGACCGTGTGCTGTCATTTCACTGTTCTTGCTATTTCCTGCATCTGTTTCTTTTGCATCTCATATGCTTTAGTGCTGAATTCCTGAGCCCCAAGCTGGCAGCCTGCTCTTTGGCCCTCAGCTTCCCTGTCCATCGACATCACATCTGACACCTGCCTCTTTCTTCCTGACTGCTGTGACACCAGACCCTGAGCCTGATGAGGTCTCCTAATCAGAGATCACCTTGCTGTTACCCGCCTCTATTAATAAAAGATAGTCCCCAGCATCATCCAAGAGAACAAAGGAAAACAAAGGACCGTGACTAGGCTTGTTCTTGGAGGCTGCCATAACACTGGGAACACATTAACAGTACAGAAGTCTGGTTATCTAAGCGCATGAGGTTACTGTGAAAGAGCTGGAGAGACTCAGGAGTGAAGTGCTGTGATGGGGATCAAACATGCCCTGCACTTTCAGGTCTGAAAATTAGAGAAAAGAAGACGAGAGGAGAAGTGAAGAGAAAGTGCTTCTCTGTGAGTCTTTCCAAAAGCAGTGTGGCAGAAGGAAAGAGGGATCTTGCTGTTTTAGGACTGACCAGCAAAGAACATGGGTGAAAGTACTGTGCAGGAGAGAGGCGAGGTGGCTGAGTCCTGCTCTCCTACTCAGACCCATTGGCTTCTCATACTTTTGCTGAATGAGAATATTTGGGAAAGGGTCTGATGGAGTCAGTAAAGTACCCAAAAAATAACAGGGAGATACAGTTTCCCATAGATCACAGTGTTAAAGTGGTGTGGTACCAGGAATCCGCAATGATACCTGGGGCAGAGAAGCAATTCCTAACACAAATCTGTTACTTCCCTACCCCACCCCCTCCTTCCTTACTAAGCAGTTTACAGACACGAATTAATCCATGATTTCCCTCAGGGATAGTCAGTAACCCTAGGAGAGAGCTCTGCTCAGTATTTCAGGGCTATTTTCAGTAGTGGAAAGAGCAAGCATAGCCATGAACGAAGGAGTGGAGAATCAGGCAGAAAGCATTCTCCTCTCACTAGAACAAGGGATGGCTTCTTAGCAGGGGTGTCCCCTCCCAGAGTAAGAAGATGCTCCCAATTTCCTGTGGTTTCAGGGATCATATGGAAACTTTTCCATATGGTTAGGTTAGGTTTCTGTCAAGTCAGCAAACTGCCTGCGTTCCTGTAAGGCCATATATTTGCTGGGATTGATGTGAGGGAAGCAGATGGCTGAGAGTCGTGGGTGACCAGCCTGCTGGTGTGCTGGACTGAGTGTAATTATGAGAAGAAGTACAGCACTGAGGCAGGCAGTCACGTCACACACTGACTCTGTTCAATGCTTCCAGCAGGATCTAAGATAAGGAGCTAATAGACTATGTGTAGAGTGAATATTTTGTTCAGGTTTACAACTTACACAATTTTACTGCAGTCTTGCAAATGTTGTGGTTTGGAGAAAAGCCAGCAAACATCGAAGAAACTCCTAAGTTAAGGAACGCAATGGATGCGTAACTTGAGAGATACTGAGGAGCAGGGTCATGGCTGGCTTGCTCTGATTTGGGGTTGTGTTGCAGCTGAGAGGCTGGTCCTGCTGCACATGCTGTCCCTTGCACCCGCCCAGGCAAGAGGCAGCCGTGGGCTGAGTCGTGTCCCCAGCCCTGCTCAAGGGCTCATGGTCACTGCACAGATGAGCTGATCTCCTCTTGCTTGTGTGATTGCTGAATATGCAAGGGAAGGGCTAGGAGTTTTGAAAAGAAGAGAGGACTGTCCCTTTCAGCTGTGCCAGACAATGTTGCTGGGCTGCCAGGCAAAAATGCTGGGATTTGATGGAAAGGGTAACTGAAGTGTCGGGCCAGGGGAGGAGCATGCTGCTCCTGGGTTAAACAAGTGTGTGTGTATACATGTCTGACTTCAGGCTTTTCTTTTGTAACTCTATTTCCAATATTATAATCAAATGTTTATTTGCAAATGTCTAGTAACATCACCTCTGGCCTAGCAGGAGCTTCAGACTTGGGAGGCTTTGGGATACCTCAAAGTAGGGGTGAGCAAGTTTTGCAGAGCTGATAAAAAGACGAGACAAGCAAGGCAAAACGAGAAAGCTCTTTTGAAAATGTACAGAGTGCAAGCACTGCTGTCAAACAGGCCATTATGAGAGATTTGTGTGGAGTGAGAGTAAGTAGCAGTCCTTCAGCTCCTCATGTGTAGAGGGGATGCAGGACCAGTGGTGAAACAAACATCCATAGGATTGTGGATGCAGCATTCCTTAGGAACTGTGTGGCACCTGTGGGGAAGCCCTGAGGAGAATTTGAGAGAAGGGCTAGTGTGGTCACAGCTGGGGACAGTGACTGTTTTGGTGTCAGCCTCCTGCTGAAAGCAAGAGCAATAGACTCAGGAAGGAAGAGGTAGTGAAGTCAAAGGGGGAGAGTGCAGGACCTGGAAAAAGACTTCCAGCTGCTTGGATAGAAAGGAAACACAAGGAGGAAGGTACCACAGGATCTGTAATTAGCAGGACCCAGCAAAAGCTCTGAAACTGAAGAAATTATGGGCCCCCCACACTAAGGAAGACGAAGTGCTGAGCACCACTACACTGCCTGTTGAGAAAGGAAGTCTCAAACTGAAGCTATAATTGCCATAAGTCAAAAGACCGACAAACCAGGAACCTCTGCAAGCAGCGTTCCTGAATGATGAAAAACATGAGGACATGGCCAGAAAACGGATATACTGAAAGCAGCTGAGGTGATTTGACCTGAAATTTGGTTTGGAGAAGTTCACCAGAGCCATGTTGCTTAGTTAGATGTTCTAAAGATAACTAGCCAAATTTTTCCAGTTACAGAGCCTACTCCATTACCTTCTTCCCCTCCCTTTCAGCAAGGATTTGTTCATTTTCTCATATTAATCCTCCTTGATCTTCTAAGAACTTAGGTAGCTTAGTAAACAGTCTCATTCTCTTGCAGCCCATGGGTTTTTCAGCTCCTTGTATCCTGGACATGGGCAGCAATTCAACATGTGGTTGCAAGTCATTTTCGGTTTCTCCTTTTTTGTTTTTGGGTTAATTTTTGGGCAAGGTCCCTCTGAAGACACTTTGTTTTGTATCATGCAGCCTTACTATTCTTGCTTGCTTTGCACAATCTTTCCCACCAGCCTGCAGTGAGTATTTTCCAAAATTTCCATGGGTCAAGATGGAGTTTGTGCCGCTGGCCATGTCTCGTGTTTAGCCCCCTTACCTGTCAGCAGCTCTCTCAGTGCAGTTACCCTAGAAACAATCACCTACTGGTCTGAGTGGAGTGTTCAAGCCCATATTGACTCCAGCACCAGCTTTCTTCACAAGCAGATTTTTGCAGCCTGCTGACCATAAGCAAAATGCCAACAGCTCTAGAAATGCAGCTGAGGCAGCTCCAGTTCACGCACAGCCTGCACAGCAGGCAGGGGGAACCTGCCTGAGACAGCAGAGCTGAGCTTGCCAGGGCTGCAGCCTTGGGCTGGCTCTGCAAACAGGGCAGGAGCAGAGGGAGGACAGCACAGTTTGTAACAGGGCTGGCGGGTCTCTGGGCAGGATTGCCACATACTTGCACCTGCCTCAGTGTTTAGTGCCAAGCAAAACAGCCACAAGGACACAGGGGATGGGGAAGTGGGATGGAAAGTAAACTGAAGCAGCCATGGCCCCAAGCTCCACACAGGGCTGGGGGAGCGTCACCCAGAGTTGGTCGCTGACCGCAACTCTCAGCTGCTGTCAGAGAGCACAGCTGTCCTGGGGGCTCTACCATCCAGATTTTGCCTACAGGGCAGAAACATCATTACTGGGTTGAGCAAGCTCAGCTGCTGCTTTGGGGAAATGGGTGTGATCCATCATAGAGAATCTTTAACTTCCTCTTCCTAGAAAATTCATCATCAGCAGGAAATCCAAGTTTTGCATGATACTTCCAAAATTCTCTTCCAGGAAGGACCAAAGTAATTATCTGCTAACCAAAGATGTATGAGCTTTCCACAAGGAGTGGCTTTATTAAAAAATAAAATATGACTGGATACTTTTTCAGTGTTTGCCTGTCAGACACAGAGATGCATCTGTATGTTTTTACAGAAACCATGGGGGAAGAACAGGCTTCGCTGGCCTTCTGGAATTTAGGCACAGCAATTAGTTCATGTGTACATGTCTCTGTTTGCACACAAAACTTTTGGCATGGCATGGATGGCAAGTTTCAACTTGAGCCTTTGTGATTAACAAAACCTCATTTGCTTCTGTGGAAAACCAGGTCTCCAGGCAGAATTATTAGTTTAAAATAAGATCATTAAATGTGGGTTGTTTTGTTGGTTTTTTTTTTTTACTTCCCTCCAGCTGGTTCGTTACTACACCGACTCTCTTTTACTAATCCAGATGGTTTTGGGTAGCCAGGGCTAAGTGCCATGCCAGTTTATGAGGTACACTCCATTCTTCATTCTCGATGTATTGTCTGCTGTCCATTACTTCAGCTCTTGGCAGGACTTTATGATGTGCAAACATTCCTTAGGGGACTTGTTCACATAAACTGCAGTATATCACTATTTATGGAAACCTTCAAGCAGCTCATTCTAATCAGGTGGTCATGTTTTCCTAGGACAAACAAGTCTGTTCAGACTTTGTCCTGTGGAATTTCAGGTTGTTTGTACTGTAATCAGAGGTTCTGTCTGCTGGACATTTCTGTCCTCTAGCATGCTCTGGCCACACCTAACTCCATCCCAAATTACAATCTAACTCAAACTCCAAAGAGGAGTTGGAAGTCAAGTTTCCATGTTATCCTTTGTAACTTCTAAAATTTTTTGACCTTACATGAAAGTCAAGCATTAGTATTTGAAAATATCCAGTCTAACCAGGTAAATTTCAATATTGACTTCAGAACATCTCAAGTCATTTTATATTTGACTTTGTCTCAGTTATCTCACAGCCTGGCAGGCATAATGTCTTCATATTCATGTGTGCTAGGACAAAGGAGCAACAAATAATGCTGTTGTGGATCTGCAAATGGAACACTTGTAATTACTGTACAACACTAATGATACTTTACCTGGGACATAGAACTGAAAGGAGAGACAAGATCTTAAATAAATCCAACTGCTTATACACCAAAACCTCTTACATGGTATAAGCTTAGAGGTTTCTTCAGATATTGAACATAGAATAATGGGTAAATTCATAGCTCAATCCAGGCATTTTTTAATGTCTGTTGCTTAGATCTTTAATTGCCTTTTGGAAATATTTTTCCTTAAGAAATGACATAACAGATTCAGAACAAAGTGCTTTAGCCTTGTTCCTTCGGTTTGCGCCCCTCTCCCCCCTTCATGAAGTACAGTGCTAGGGATACTTTCACAACCTTTCAACTGATGTGTTTCTGCGGTCTCACAAGAACACTAAATAGCATTAGTCTCTGCTCTCTTTGGCCACGGCAAACTACATTTCAAGGCAGCCTGTGTGCTGTAAAAGGTTCAATTTCTGCTCTAGCAGGCAGGCAATGAGATGCTTGTGATACTTTAATCTCTCATAAACTACCAGTGTCTGAATTTGTCCATTTTGGTTTACTAGCTGCTGATAACATTCTATTGGTCTTTCATCCCAGTGCTCACCTATGACTTACGTGTATCACCCATTTTCCAAACAGCTCTGAAGCACTTCACCGTGTGCAGTTGGTGGAGGCTCAACTGAGTTCTGTGAGCCTGACTTAACCAGGTTACTCACTCAGGCTAAGCCAGACTAAGAATTCAACTACAAAAGGCTACTACAAACTCACAATGCATTTCAACAGCAGTTTCAAGCAGATGTACTAAGTAAGCCATTTTGCTTGTTTTTCTTAATTTCTCCAACAAATGGGAGCTTTTCCTTTTTTTTATTGTTCTCTCAAACTCTAAGGCTTAGCAGTCCTTATGTTTGAATATGCAGAGCATTAGGATCAGGATCCCACTTTGTTTCAGCAGCCTCAGAGGCTTTCAAAAGCAGAAAGACAGGTGAGATAAATATGTTTGATACATCCTCCCTGCTGAATGGCACTTAACAACTGCAGCAATTCAGGGCTAGAAGGGGAGTTACCTCTCTATAGCTAATGTTGTCCCAGCCAGCAGGCAGCTTCCACACCGTGTAGCCCTCATCACAGTGTAGGGTATCTTTGGCATAACAGGGAGTGCACTTCCAGCCCTGTAAGTCAAGAAGACGTAGGAGAAGAAAAGAGGGTCTCTGCTATGCACTGAATGTTCATGAAAAGAAGTGTAATCAAAATTATCTAGATGCATTTGAAACCCCAACACTTACTTGTGAATGTAGGGGTTCCAAGCAGAACAGCACTGCAATGTGGCTGTCATTTTGTTAAAATCAGCCTTCAGCACATGTCAAGGCCCACTTTAGCTCAGGGAGCCAGACAGTTCTGTTAACAACTTGTTAGTCTGAACAGCCACATCATGCAAGATAGAAGCTTCTTTCTCCTGTCTCCCAGCTATACTATCATTCATGCCTGGGGCTATCCCAATAAATAGGAGGGCAGTAGAAGGGGATATCTAGGTTGCTGAAGTTGTATCACTTATACCAGCTGCCTTACCAAGGAAGCCAACAGCCTTGCAGGGATACTAGAGACTTATGAAAGATGGGGGAGAATAAATAGATTTCTGCCAGTCGGCCTGACTGAGCTAAAAAGGGGAAATAATAGAAGTTCCCTATTACCCTGCACATCCAAAATCCCTTGAACAGGAAGACTGGAGGCAGGGCAGACCTCAATGCCCTATAGATGTATGTGCATTGAAGCCAAGGAAATGTGATTTCTGTTTTATAGTCACATGAAAACAGTTATCTCCTTGCACTGAGTGCAAGTCAAAAGCATCTGTTTCCTTCTGCACTCCTATGCTACTATAGTGCTCAGTCAGAGAAGTCTTAATTCATCCTTGTTTATTTTTTAGAAAATCCCTACATATCTAGGCGCTTAAAATGAAGCATTAGTTACATGAAATATGTGCCCTCAAAGTCCAGAAGTTGCTGGATATACTGCAAAGGTGTATTGGGGCCAAGAGTGACCCAGTGACCTCTGCCGGAGATGCTGGTATGGCTGTGAGGCACTGGCAGGGCAGCAGCAATCATGATCCAACCTTCTCAACATAATTAGCAGGATAGAGTCCAACTTGGCCAGTGAGAAGTTGGCCCTTGCACCAGCCCTGCTCATCTTCCTCACTGATCTTCATTAGTTCTTCACCTAAAAGTAAAAACAGGCATTAGTAAGCAGCCTTGAGAAAGGCAGCATGGCATTTTTACCCACCTCAGAAGACCTGGTAAAAAGCAAGCTCTATTGGTCTGAATCACCACACTTTTCTCCCCTTATCAACACTCTGTATCGTACTGCACAGTTTAATCAAAGCCAGAGTTACTAATCTCTTCAGTATCTGTGATTGATACCATCCCCTAGGCCTAGGAATTTAAACAGGTCTTGACTCCTGCTATTCAACATCAGAAATACTTTTGTGCCCTATAGTTCTGCCTGCTCTCCTGCCCCAAGGAACATGCTTACAAGCCAGAGCAATCAGAAGGATCTCAGATTTCCTTCTTAGTGAGAAGATAGGCAAGTGGGAAGGAATCATAAGAAATTGCTAAGCTCTGTTCCATGACTGTTCCATGATGGAGTGTCTGGTTTAGCCAGCAAGGCATGCAATCAACTAATTTCACAGAGTTTGACCAGAAAAGGCTTTTAACCATCCCACATCTACTTTGGGAAGGGCAGAGAGGTCCCCGTCTCCACCAGTAGGTCATATTTCTGCCAGAAACAGAGGTCTGACTGCATCAATAGACACATGCCACACTGGCAGAGTCTCTGAAAGTCATTGCTGTTAAGCTGAAGCCTTACTGGTGTGTGCTGCTCAGAGCAGATTTGGAAAGGAGATGACTAAACCTAAGAAGTTAGACCCCATTGCACCTGCTGGGTGGGAAAAGAGAGTAGAGTCACGTTCTAGAGCACCCATACTGCGAGATATTTTAAAAGCCACAAGTTAGTGTTAGGAAGTTTACTAGTATGGTAACACTGCAGCACAGATACTGGTCTCAGGCACAAGCCCTGTTACTGAAGGACTGCAGGGCCTTTTTAAAACAGGTGTATTTTAGAGCACTACTGCACAGAGATACCATGTAAAACTCAAAACAAGTGAGATGAGAGACACTCCCAGATGTCCTCTTGAAGCTGAGAAGAGGGTACATGCAAACTAATTTATGTGCAGGAAGCAAAGGGGAAGGGTCTGTTTGCTTCAGCACTCAATCCTCTTCTGCAAGCAAGGATCTCCATTCTCAAGATACCCATTTTGAGCAACAGCTGTTTTTTTTGCCAGTTGAACTCTGCCTTCAGTAGTGCATGTCAGTCAGGTGAGCTTTCTCCCAAAATATCTACGTTCAGTTACTTCAAAGAACAATCCAGACCACCTATGAAATTTTTATATCAGCGGTACAAGGGAGAAGCATTTCATCAAGCCTCAATGCAGAATAAATGCCTTCGGGGAAGAAGGATCTGTTTTATCACTTGGGGCCTGCTCTCCCTCCACTGTGTCCAAGGCCTAGACAGCCTCTTTTCATGTGGCCTCACTGTCTTTTAGTCTGGAACAAGCCGGACTTCTCAATGTACCACCCACCTCACAGGAGCTGGCAATGCATCAGACCAAGGGAAGAATAAGAAGTATCAGTTTTCAAGGGGACATCCAGTTCTTAGAGTATTTCAGTCAGTCAGCCCAAGTGAGGACAGCAAAAGGTTAGTAAGAGATTAGTGCTTCTGTACCTGCTTTAAAGCTCAGCTCATCAGCCTCTTGTCCTGTGTAATCGTACAGCGCTCGTACCCGTACACCTGGTATCTTTATGTCCTCCTCATGCCCGTTGGCATCCAGGCACTTCTTGGGAGTGTCTCCATCTGACCACTCTGAAATGTCTTCCTTCCCTCCACTTTGTATGCAGAAGGCAAGAGGGGATAATACGGTTGTTAGTAAATTTATCTCTCACCCACCTCCTCCTGAATTGTGCACCACCCTGACTCCCACAGAGGATGCTCTGCTATAGAACAGGGTGCAAGAGGCCCAACAGCCAAGTGAGGGTGAACAGATCCCAGGAGATACTGGATTTTGTTGAAGGCATCCTAGCATTAGAGCCCTGAGGGCAAGTAGGGTAACTCAAAGTATTTTCACACATGCACACCCTTCATGACCCAATCCTACTCTAGCAGACCCTCTCATACAAGGAAGGTCAATCCTAACTGGAGAGCCCAGCTATGTCCAGAGTTATTCCAGCCAAGAATAAGACAGAGAGGAAGAGCCATGTTTCCCATTTTGAAGAGATGTCTGGAATTAGGTTTTCCAAGTCAGGGACAAGAGCAGAAGTGAAGAGCAGCAGAGGACAGACACATGGAACCCAAAAACCCCTGAGGAGGCTGTGTTCCATACTAACTTCACATGGGTGGGTGCCTTCAGGGCGTCATAGAAGAGGCTGTTCTGCTCCTCTTGATAGGAAAACCTGTAGATTGACAAATAGGCCCCCTGAATCCAACAGACTGTGAAATACAGTAGTGGCCTTGAGAAATCTTGATATCCCCGTTCTTCTCTGCTCAGTTCACTTAGGCCAGAGCTCATCTTTTAAAGCAGGACAGCTACTGGAACAGTAGGATGAGTCTGTGTTCAGCCTCTCCCTATTCTCCAGCTTGCTTCCTGGCAAGGGAAGCAGCTATACCCAGATTTATCAGGTACTACTCAGCACCATGCCAGGGAAAAAACAAAAAGCTGATGCTTGCATTTAGGAAACCACACAGCCAACTGGCAAAGCTGCCAGTTCCCAATTCTTCTCACCCTGTCTGGAAGGATGAAGAATAATCAGTGAAATGCATGCCAGAATCACACAACATCAGCCTGACCGGGCTAAGTTTCGTCACTAGAAGGATCTTTACAAGGAATTCAACTTGTGAGGCAGTACGTACTGGAAAAAAGAAAACCAAACCAAACCTAAACAGCTACCCTAAACTGCCTTTTCTACCTGGTCTTTTCCAGAGTGACACAGGCAAGGCCATGAGCAAGAGACAGGAAGTTCAGGAAGAGATCACTCTTCTCAATCCAACTCATTCATGACCCTAGGCAGGACTAACTGATGCATCCCAGACTTTTGCCCTTACCTCTGCCTTGTCTGCAGAGGGGTCTGTGAGACAACACCATCTCGTGTAGGCATAATGCTGGTCAGTGTGACATCATCAGCCATCTTGCCACTCTTCTCCTTCTTGGTGATCTGCCGCTGTGTCTCAAGGGACCATTCCTGTCCAAGGAAAACCAGTAACACTATCAAGCCACTCAGACAGAAAAGTTCTGTGCATCTTTTCTGCCTGATATAGGACAGAAGACCAGGTTGTACTTCAGTAGCAGCTGAGCTGGCCAGCCCAATGGCCTTGCTGGCATAGCAGGCTCACTTCTGTTGAATCCTAAGGTGCACCAAGAGGCTGTGAGGAAATTATCACAGGAACTTGTCAGAAGGCTCTGAGCACCACCTCCTGTTTTTCAACCTTGCAGCTGGACAGCTGGAGTATTTGCATTTTGGCAGGGTTGCATATGTCCCTTTGGGCACCAAGCAGCTTGCAACACAACAGCAATTTTAGAAGAGCTTAACATCTTAAGCTTGCTGAGCAAAGACATGGTCTTTCCAACACAAGACTAGTAATCCCCCAGTTTCAGAAAGCAGCTAATTGTTTGGAAATAGTATACTCTAGAATGCTACATCACCTCAAACTGAGGCCAATTCATCGCCATGCCCGGCCCATGAGTGTTGCGCCACCACTTCAGGTCCTCCTGGTTGTCTGCAGCCATGATGACTTGGTGGAGATCTCGATACAACGCATGAAAGCTACGACCAGGAACAGACAGAACAACTAGTAACCAAGTCTCTCGGCAGTTTCCCGAAAGCAAGTCGGAAGGAAGAGATTAAATTCATGCACCATTACACAGTATCCTAAATCCCACAGGATTAAGGATCCTAGTGCAGCACCTGTTCAGCCCTTGGAAAACACAGCCACCCTTACAGAAGAGTCAGCCTGGCAAACAGGATGGGCTTGTTTGGTGTGGCACTGTTAGCAAGAGCCAGCTCTCAGCACAGCTCATTAAGTGCGCACTGAAAGAACCTGGCACATTCTTGCACATAGACAGGGAGGTGGCTCAGATTTGTTGCCTCTACCTTAAAAGTAGAGGGGCACAGAAGATTTTTGACTGCAACTATTTTCCCTGTGTAACCCCTACTTAAGGGCAACTTGTGTGCTTTACAGTTATTATTTCACAAAAGGTCTCTACTGAGGACAAAATGGGTGGAATAACTATAGATACCAGAAGGCAACAGAGCTGCATTCCTCAGACCGGGATTATGTATAGCAACATGGAGGCATTTCATAGAATAGAAACATACCCATGGGACAGTACTGGACAGTAGTGAAAGAGGAAGTGTTTAAAGGCAGAAAATCATCCCAGGGAAGCCTGGCATTGCCCTCAGAGATACCAGCTGAGGTATTTGGTCAGTCTAAAGGGACCAAACACCAGTTTTAAGATACCCTTAACAGGGGAAGGAACAAAACCTGGCAGATGCAAGCAGCCAGCTCCCTTTCACTGACACCAGAATTGGCACCCCTCACACCAGAACCTAGGGCACTCCAAGCTGGCAGAATTCCCTCTGTATCAGGGCTGGTACCTTTCACTGGTGGAGAGGTTGAGATGCTGGTGCAGATTCAGGAGCATCTCCTTAAAGAAGGACAATCGCTTGCGCTCTGCCTCCTGACAGCCCTCAAACACTTGCTCCATGTCCTCCATGTAGCGGGGATTGTAGCGGTTCAACTCCTCCAGCATCTTCTCGTATTGATCCTTGCACTATATCAGCACAGGAGGACAGCAATGGTGAGATGTGTTGCCCTGATGTCAAACAGTAACACTCCCCCTACTCTGGCTTGGGACTGACAAGTTTTTTTCCCCCCTGCACTGCTGAACAAACACACCAAAGAAAGAAGTAGTCCCATAGCTGGTATCCCAGTCTATTGCTCTCCTAATATTCTTGCAAGTTCCCTGTCCTTCCTTGCTACTCTCTTCCATAGAGGACCTTCCACACATTGACTGGTGTGGACAGGCAAATCAGCTACTTTTGGTAGCAAAGTCTTCAGCTCTACAGGTTCCACCCCCTGCACCAAACCCCTACACTTTTTTCCTTTTTTATTTTAAATTCACTTACGAATTAGATCTTACCCAACTCCAAAGACAGAGACCTTAGTTACCAAAATCTCAGTCTAGCTCCCTAAAACCTTGGACAAGGAAATATCACACCTCCTTCAGCAGGAGCCATTGCACTGAGTGACATTACCACCACTGCTTTTTCCTTGAAAACCCCTTGTGACCCACATCCATACAACACACTCTCACCTTCTCAGCCTCCTGAGTGCACTTCTCTACACGCTCCTGCAACTTGCGCAGCTGTTCCTGTGACACAGTTGAGTCTGCCTTGGCATGGTTTTCTCTCGTATGGGCTGTTTTTTCCTCCTTCCGGGCTGCATGATAGTTTTTCTTAGAAGTCTCCACCTGTAGGAGGAGGGATGCAGAGAAAGTGATGATCCAGCCCACACTGATCCTCCAATACTCAGAGCAGGCATGTTAACATTTATTACAGTGTGCAGCAACCTATTAGGAATGCCAATTTGGCATTTAGTAAACAATGCTCCAATGGGAAGAGTTACCTTCAAATTATTTCTTTTTCAGTGCTTACCTGCTATGGAGGAATATAGAACCTGTTACCAAAGTCTTCCCACTTGCGAAGGAAGTCATAAAACCACAAGAACAAGAGCCCATCTAGACATCCCTCCCTCTCTGGAATTCTCTGCTACTTTGGTTAAACCCAGTTTGTTTGCCCACTGGCTCTGCAATCAGGCAGCCAGCTCAACTGTCCTTATCTCTCCTTCCCCATTCACACTTTGCTCACATCTTTCATCTTCTTCACCCAGGGTTTCTGGGCTTTTCGGAACCCATCCTCTGCATCCTTTGTTTCCTTGAAGCCTCCAATCATCTGTTTGTGATAGGCCTCCTTCTGCCAGGCCTTGATCTTATCTGAGTCTTCACCAGCCAGGTGGTTCCGGACAGCTAAGTGAATTTCACTGAGTTTGTCTGCAGCTGTCAGGAAGGCATGCCAGGCCTTTTCCAGAGTACCATACTGCGGACCTGCAGGAACAAGCACCAGAGGGGCTCTTATACCTCCTGCCCACAGAAAGGAATGCGCATTTCTTCCCCTCCTACATACATCTACCAGTAGAGTCACTTTCTTAACTTTGCCCCATCACACAATTCAGCATTGACTGTTCTCCACAGACCCACCAGGCAGCATCTAAACTGGCTGTTACAGACGGGCATTTCTTTCAGGCAGCTGTCTCACTCAGATGGTCCCTGTTAGGAGGTTTCTGTACAAAATCCTCTTCACAGGTCTTGCCTGAGCTTGACTGAGATAGCAACACTAGTTCATGACTGAGGCTAAGCTTCTGCTCCACAGACCAGTAGGTCCTTTGGGACATCTGTCCAGCTGTTTCCTGTTACTTTGTGAGATGCTATCAGTTTGAGCACACTGCCACTAAGTCACAGCATTAGGAGTTATTCTCGGACTGGAGGAGGAGACACAGCCAAGTCATCCTCAGAAGGGGATATGTGCCACTTCATTTAAGACTTGAACTACCCAAGGACTTGCCAAACTAAACAAAAGGATTTTTTTTCTTTTGTAACCAAACATATGACAATGCAGTGAACACCTCTCCGAATGAATCAGAGGACTGACTACAAAAACAGGCACATGCAAAAAAGACACCCAGGAAAGCCACCCCCTTACTGGGGAAGGGAAGCCTGTCCCCCACAGAAGCAGTGTCACCTCAGTAAGAGATAGCACTCCAGGAAGAGAGTGCATAATTGCTTCTTGCTCCCACTCCAATCTGCCAACTTTACCTCTCTCCACATTGGTCCTCCACTTACGGGACCACTCTGTTAGCTGTTGGGCATAGTTCTTCTCTATCTTGGCTCGCTCCTGGAAGCAGGAGATTAAGTCATTGCAGAGCCTGTACCCGTCATCCACACGCTTCACTGTTCGCTTGTAGTTTCCAGCCTGAAATTTCACACAGCATTATTGTTTATGCCGTACTTTCACTTTCCTTCAGAACAGACAGCAGCAGGTCAGTCATTGCATGAGGAGGGAGCACAGGCCCTTCTGAAGCCAGCATCTGGGTTCAGACCCTCCTCTGACACTCTCAGGCAGACACAGCACTGGAGGGAAGAAGCTGAGATGCTCTGCTTTCTTCTCTCACAGCTCAGATCAGTGTCAGCTGAACAAGGAACTCAAACTCCACAGCATCTGTGGAAGAGAGGGTCACCTCCTCCCTGCAGTAACACACAGCATGGTGCTGAACCTCCCCCCAGTTCCTTCCTTCTGCTTTCCAAGGGCAAATTGTCACCCACAAACCTGGAACCCAACCCCCTAATTCCACTGATGGGTGATGGGTGGTAAGACAACATTCCTACTTCCCTCACACTCCAATTATCCTCCCTTACCTCCCAGAAACTGCCCCCGGGAGCCTCCCCACCAGCATCATCTTCTGATGACATCACCCCCTTTTTCTTGCAGCAGAGAATTTTTGCAGATTTCAGTTAACCTGAGAAGAGAGAAAAGTGATTTCAAACACAGCACTGACTGAGCCTTTGAAGACAGCACAGTTCTCCATGACTCTTGGAGCTGGAGGAGCCCAACTTGCTACCCTACAATCAAGTACTGGCATCACTGCCCCTTCAGCTGCAGATGGCCAGGTCCAGCAGATGCCCACGACTGAACCAGCCTCCTCTATCCCCTGAAGACAGGAGGCTACCTTGGCAGGCCTGTAACACATTAGGAAAGGATTTTGTAGAAGACAATCTTGCTAAACCTTGGCTGTACAGGTATTGGAGATGCTTGTGAATCCAACACTCTCCAGCAGCACCAGATACCTTTGCACAGATTCCTTTCTTAACCAAGGGCCTTAAGAGGGTAGCAGAAACTGAGGTAGCTAAAGCTATTTGAAATCTGCCTTGAAAGATTTTAGTAAGTCTTTTGTCAATGGAGATGACTCCAGCTTCCCAGTATGACTCATGATTACAACAACTGAGTGGAGAAAACAAGGTTGAGCAGTCAGCAGGCAGGCATGTCTTGAATGGGGAGGAGCCCTATAAGCTGCCCACCAGTGGAGCTGGGCTTGAGCAGAACTCCAGAAACATGCTGGGGCATACCCAGCCAAACAGCAGCACAGTGTATGTGCTGGTTACCCAGCACTGCTTCCCTAGAAACAGCACTGCACAGCTGGCATTTTCACTACCCTCAAGTCTTACTGCATTAGGCTCAAAATCTAGGCTGGAAAGTAAAAGCTTTATCTCATTCTCCACTGTCTCAGAACTTTTGCCCATTTCCCTGTGCTAGCTGCACTGCCAGTTTGTTCCGGATGGTGCAATGCTATGAATTCCTTAGGGAGAGGTTCAGGGTTGTTCTTGTGCCGGAATGAGAGCAGGAGTAACAGGAAGAGACCCAAGCCCAGTCACTTGCTGACAAACCTAGTCCTTTCCAGGCAAGCCTAGGTTACTGTAGCATACATGGCCTTTGCTGCCCCTTCTCCTCTTGCACATTCCTAGTTATAAAAAGCTTCCCTCACACCCCAGAGAGGTATCTGCTCATTCTGCCAGCCCACAGAGCCCACAGATGAAGATCAGGTCAGCAGTCCACATCTCTCACCTCCAGCAAATCCTTGTCAGTGTTGTGAGCTGCACCATGAAGCACCCCAACACAGACTGCAAGAATTTCCAACATTTGGCTCTGTTTGCCCAGTGTCATCCCATGGCGTGTGTCAGAAGTATATTAATGCTGTTCCTCCAGCATTTTTCAGAAGGCTGGAAATGCTGAATTCCAGTCACTGAAGCAAGTTGTTAAATGGGATGTGACATTCAGGTGGGCAAACCTTGAAAAATGATGAATATCTCCACGACACCACCAGTTGTGCCTGTCCTCCCTCCCCACCGTTGGTCAGCTGGCCCCAAAGCTTCTGGGGCATGCAACTCTACTGCTGTCCCAGTAACTACATACCTGAAAGCTGAAAGCCAGACGCTGCAGGGGAGCAGTGGGAAGCTGGAAAGTATGTTTCAAGCTCTTCAAACTCTGTGGAAAAACGACTGGAGGAGACAGAGATGGGCATGGTCAGACACTTCACAGGGATGATGCCTGTTCTGATGCTCTGCAATTCTAGGGATGTCCCTCTTCCACCAGTTACTTAGGAGGGGCACCCTCTGATATAGCAACTGCAGCCGGCGTGCCTCCCGAGATGCCATGTTCCAGCACGTAGCAGAGATGCCAAATCCTTGTGTCACAAGATTGAGCCCCAGAGAGAGTTAAAATAGAAACACTGGAGCAGCATGACAGCACTGAGCGGGAAAGGTAGCATCACAACAGCTGAGCACAGGGAACGGCTTGGGCCAGAAAGGCCTAAAATAAGCACATGCCCCAGGCACCCTCTGTGGGGCCTGGTCCCCCCTCACTGGACAGTGTCCAATGCAGCAAACCCCACCACCTTTATGCACTGCTGCACACACTTTTATAAATAGGTGGCTTTGGGAGAAAAAGAGAAGGACAGACACACATTTTTTCCAGTCCCTTTTAAATAAAGATGAAGAGGATTTATACACAAGTCAAAGGACTTGATAATTCTGCATTTAAAAAATAAAACCAAAACTCACCAGAATGCATATTCTGGTCTAGAGTCCCTTTAGCAGCAGAGCACCTGGCACTGCCCTGGTAGGATGTGGCTCTCTACCAGGAGAGCTTTTTTATCCCTTGGTTCTATAAGCTGTTCCCATCACATTGTCAGAAATACTTTATTTTGCCATTATGGCACAGGTAACTGTCATCAACTTTCCACAGAGCAAAGAGATGCAGAGGCTAAGGAAAGAAAGGGCTGAATGAGGCAGTTTATTTCCCATTTACATCCCTGGGTATTTACTTCAATGTAAAAGTTTATTTATTTAAAAAAAAACCCTCAACAACAGACAAACAAAAAAACCCTTCTCAGTCACCAATGTCCACTCAGCTGAGGCTGGAAGGTTAGGAAACAGAGCAGAAACTGCATAACCTGGAAGTGGGATTTTTAGTCAGACAGTAAGACCATTTTTGAGAAGAAATGAAAGAAGGTAGGAAAAGAGGAGGAAGGAAAGAAAAGCAGATGGGTTATTGCAAACAGACTAATGACCTTTGGTGAGGAAGAGGGGGGGAGGCTGGGAGAGAAGAGTTGTGGCCCTTTTGTGTGGTCCAGGTCACTGGATAAAAGGCTAAAGCTCATCATAAACCTTCTAAGGCTTCCCAGTAGTCCCCAATAAAACCAGACTACACATTCCTGAAATTGCTATGTAAAAGTATATTTAAAACTGTCCCAGACCCTTTCTTTCCTTCTTTTTCCTAATGAAGACACAGATCAATTATACATGACACATGAAGGCTGTATCACTTTTTCCACACCACACCCCCATCCCCAGTTTATCAGGAAGCAATGAATCACAAACATGCCTTCCATCTCTGGTTTCCAATTCAGGCTGACTACACAGTGCTAGAATTTGGGGGGTAAATGCGGAAAGCTGTTGTGTGTCACTATGTGCTTGTTCATTTGAGGGACAGCCAGGCAAAAAAATCTGAAACAAACCCCAAACCATTCCAAAACCTGAATCCGTTCTTTCTGCAGTTTCCATGTTAGAATTTGAGCCATACCTGCTTACTTTCTCAGAAGTTGCAAACCCAAATAACCAGTTTTACTATCACTAAGACCAAGAGGCTCTGAAATATAATAGTAGCTCTGCTGGATCGGACTAAGGTTTATCGTGGCTGCATAGCCTCTGTAGACAGCAGCCAAAAGCAGATACCTTCCCTCGCTTTAAGAGCAGAACAAGCATGCATGATGCCTCCCTGCATACTCTCCAAGCCTCTAACCATTTGCTGACAGGATCTTCCTGAGCTGGATGTGGCACCTATGAATGAGCACTCAACAGATTTCTCTTCCATTAATTTCTTCAATCAGCTTTTAAACTAGCGTGAGTTTTCAGCATCCATAATATCATGTGCATCCCACAGCTCAAAGGCCTACTGTAGTCGTCACTACCAAAGCTAGGTGGGAGAATACAATAAAGTAGGATATTTCTACAGGCTAATCTTCATGATATGAATAGCAGCTAGTTGAATACATATTTCCACAGCAGTTGTACAGACTTTATAGAAGTCTAGAAAAATCTAGCTTGTCAGAAGCAAAAGTCAAAGAACAAGGAGGACCCTTTTCTGCCAGGCTTTTTCTGGAGTTTACATACTCCATGAGCCCATGTCAGTCAGATCAAATTGGATCTGCATGCAGACATAGAGAAGGTACTTAGTACTGGACAGAGAGGCTGAAGAACAGCTGCTGCTGTCACCCTGAGCCCTAGAGGAGCAAGTAGATTGGCAGTCCATCCCTTCATGCCTAGCTATTCCTGAAACACCATGTGTTGTGAGCCACCAAGAGCTTGAGACCAGGGAAAACCAGAGTTTCGCAGAAAAAGCAAGTATATGTGTCCTACATGCCAAAGCTTGGAGGCTGTTTTACAGCAGAGATGACAGGAACACCTTGTGGACAGCCTGATATAACAAAAGCCACCAAATGATTCAGGAGAGCTGGCAGAGCCTGTACAGCATGAACAATGTAGCTGGAGTTATACTGGGTCAACTAGAGTTTTATGTGGGTCAGTGCCACATACAAGACTCCTGCTGATGCCACTGCCACCTTGGCTAAGAGGAAGCTATTTAGCAAATCATATCTGCAGGGGAAAGGAATGTTTATCCCTACCTTCCTCTATCAGCTCTCATAGTTAAGAGCTACTTAAGACCTCACTGCAGCTCCTGCAAGACAAGCTCTCTGAAGAAAGAGGGAAAAAGTGACTACATCGCTATTCATTTCACACCTCCACAGGTTTATGGATAAGGACATCACAGACACCACTACAACCACCAACATTAGGCAAACTCAACCATGCAAATGAGGTTTCTGCAGAGCTACAACCATTTCTGCTAGTAGTGCTAGAAAAGGTACTCCCCTCCTTCCCCCACATACCTGTTTCTCTCTTAGGGACCAACATAATTATTAGGCCACACCTTCCATCATCTCCCTATTAAGCTATCAAAAAATGCCTCTTGTTCTTCAGCTGCAAAGACACGGAATGGCTCGTGACTGCCTCACTGGTTCTGAGCTCCACTCAGGAAAATGCCAGAGGGCTTGGCATAACAGAGCTGTTTCTACCTTTAAATCATGTTGTTAGTCTCACCCCTGATCCAGTCAGGGATGCATCTCAGACCACAGATCCCTGCCCTCACACCAAGGTGTCAGACCTTCCTTTTCAAAAAAGTGTGAATCCAATTAAGCACTGCAAGGTGTGCCTCTTTGTTTCATGCTTTCACAACATCTGTGCAGCAGCGTCCTGATCCACAAAGAAAACTTCTAGACCCAATAGAAATAATAGCTCTTCTCTCCTGAAAGCTTTCCCTAAGGCAGGTAAACCACAGAAATCCTATTCTATCTACATCACATTCCAATACTTCCAGCCTCCAAATGCCCAAGGCATCACTTCTGTACATTGTTTAACTGCCTCCTGAGGCTCCTTGTAAGCAACTGTTTTCCTAAGTTTGACGAGATCAAGCCTCTGAACTCTAAAAATGCTCAAAAGGCTGGTGCATGCAGCCCTGCAGGAATTCATCCACACAAACAGAGGTTGTACACTGCACCAGACAAGGCCTCCTTCCTAATTCCTCTTCCCTTTCCTAACTGCAACAGCAAACGCTGGATATGGACGCATGTAGGAGCAAACTGAGTTATATTTATCTAGTAACTGAGGCTTTGGTGGAGACATATTTTTATTATGGACCAATTTCTACATAGGTGTTAAAGCCAAGCTAAGCCAGAGTTTTAATAAGGAATGGGCTGCTACTAACATCCACCTCAAGACAACAACTAACACCACAAGGAAGCAACGTGATACTTTCTGCAGTCAATTTCTTTGATTCCCAGAGTTACTTTTCTGTGTAGCAGACAGTGGTGAAGGTATTGTTTTCACTCCAGGGCACTCTGGTGTAGGGTAAATCTGAAGTTTCAATCTGAACAATTCAAATACACTGAAGGATGGCAGCCTGCCTCTCCTTACGGAATGATGGGCCCTCCCCCCCTCCATTAACTTGTCAGAATGGAGCTGGAGCCAGGAGGTTCCACATGACTCCAGCAGTGTAACAAACTGGATCGCTGCTGGTACAGCAGTTAGGAAGGTCCCCAATGGATAGAATGAAATCGGGCATGGGGCAAGGTGTCCTTTCCAGGCTCACCATCTCTGGAAGTGCACATCCAATAGCTCTGAACCAGTAACTGTGATGATGTCCAGTAATGTGCTCTCCACTGCCATTATATAGGAGGACTGATGTTTACAGGTATACTCACCTTTCTCCATAGGGGTCTGTTCTTCTCTACTGCTAGAGAAGATGCCAAGTAACACAAAGATGCTCCAAAACTTCCCTTATAGGTATTTATCTCAGTGCAGTGGTCACGCCCTAAGTAGAGTCACCTGACTGGGAAAAGGACTAAGCCAGTGTTTTCCAGCCACTCCCTAAGGACAGAAGCCTGCCAGGGCTGCCTAATACAGTTTCAAGCAAGATTTCAGCTCATCTCTCCAGGCAGGGAGAGGTCAGAGAAACATCAGGCAGAACAGCAACTACACACAGAGGTCACTTTAGCTGTGTGCAAGCTGTAACAGAAGCCTATCTCCCAGACAATGATTCTCTAGAAATCATGTGACTGTCCACTAGCAAAATTCTTCAGGATTATACCAAAGTACTAAATTACAGAGAAGATCCTGTTCCACTTGAAGGACTGACCTACTGGCTCTACGTGCTGCTTCATTATACTCTCTTATTTCAGACTCCAGCATCTTTATATTGGTCTCCTTCACATTCAGACAAAGCTAGTGTACGGATGACAGACATGCCCTGTGCATCACCCAAGCTGTCTTCAAAATGTTCATGCAGAATTCAATACTTTCCACATTTATTAGCTATTCCCTGTCAACAGCCAAGGCTACAGGACAGGCTTCTACTAACACATTGCTGCTGATCTAAGGGTTAAGATTCCTGGCTGACATAGCTATACCAGGCAGAAATTCTTTTACCAAGAAAAGGAAAAAATCTGCTTTCTTTTCCAGTATGATGTAGGAGATCTTTAGTATTACAGGAACACAGATCTATCCTGGTTAACACAACAATATGAGACAACGTTAATGAAAAAATATATTGAGCTATCAAGGTATGTTCCAAGTTTTTCCACAGTTGTTCTTCCTATTAAAAAAAATTATAATAATCTCAAATAAGAGTTAAAGGAGGGAGGAAATCAGTGTTGGACCATTGGGTACCACACTCCAATGGGGCAACAGGCCATGTTAATTTTTATCTGAAATGGTTGTTGGAATAATCTAAACATGTACGCTGTGTCTATGTATTTAACATAAGCAGATGACAGTTCAGTAAGAACACACACATGCAAGCTACCAGGAACAGCACTACAGTAGCCTGCTTTCTTAGCCCTGTGAATAGCATTGCTCCTGTTCCACACATTAGTCAGCATGCCCACTTCCCAGCTCTCACTTCCTGTCTTACCACTCTCTCAGGGCAAGGTTTTAACTCAGGCAGATGTTGAGAACCTGCAATCTCTGCTGTCCCACTCCTTGAGCCTCTTCACTTGTTTGTTTCTACGCTGGGTATTTCCCAGGGTACTTGCCAACCTGCTGCATCCATCTCTGCAAGCAAACACCAAGCTTGCCAGCAAATACATGAAATCAGCATTTCCTTTTTAATCTGAAGGGACCCCAAACAACTGGAAGCTCTTTCTTCCTAAATGACTGATAAACAGGTGTTTAAAGCTCCAGTCAAAGCTATTACATCCCTCCTCAGCAGTCTCATTCTGCACTGAATGCAAATTTCCAGGATTTAATCTACAGTTTACCTGGTAATGTTTTTCCTGCACTCAGTGACTGGCAAGACAAGATCAGTAGTCCACGCTATAATCCAGTTGGCTGTAATTTAGTAAAGGTAACTCACTGTAACAGCAGGCTGAGCTACTCCACCCACTCCAAGCTTGAAGGAAGAAGTTTGGTTTGTTTGGATCTTTATGTGAACTGATCAAAACAGAACAAAATGCTCCAAACTCATCCAATCCTGCGTAAAGAAGACAGAAATAATGGAAAATGATGTTTACCTGGTAATGCTGCAGTGGGGGACAGCAGAGGGGTGGGGGTGAGGAAGCAAACTCCAGTAAGTTCCTATCAATGGAATATTTTCCTTCTGTGATTTAATCACCTATCAACCCCCAGAGCAGGGATCAAGTTTACTGGAATACATTAAGAAGTCTTAAGGAAGCAGACTTCAATCAATGCAATCAAGCAACCTTTAGAGAAGCCACAAGGTAGTTAGCTCCATTCTAACACTGAGATTCGGGTGGTTTCTTGCTTCCCTAGATTGCACAGCAGTCAGATATCTCCAGCCCTCTCTGCCCCTTCCTCCCATTTGGAAGTCACACTGGTTTTTTAGCCATCTGCAATTCTGCAACTTCTGGCTTCACCAATAGTCATATTTTCCATTGGCTGCCTTTTGAGGAAGGGGGAAATGGAAGATAAAGAGTTGGCAAGAAATTTGTCCTTCAGGGCAAATTAATTCAAAGTACTGTATTTCTTTATCTATGATTGCATCAAACAGATTTCTGGTTTTACTCAGTAAAAGCTGATTTACTAAAACTGCTTATTATGTGAATACTTTCCTTCCAAATATTCATATAACATAGACAAAAACATGAAAGATCATCATCATCAAGGCATTTCTGAAGTTCATCCAGTTCCCTGCAGGCCTTCAAGTCCCAAACAGGCTGTAGAAGGGAGTAAAAAGCAACTTGTTGAATTGAGAACTGAATAAGGTAAGAGTGAGTGCTAGGACATCTCCTCTGGTAAAAAAGAAGAATGAGGTAATGCATAGCACATATTACTCATTACTTCTGTTCTACACGTGATCAGTTCCTCCACTTTGATGGCAAGGCTCTTTGTTCACCTTTTTTCACTAGAACTCGGTTTACTCAATTGCTTCCTTGGATGAAAATCTAAACAGCATAAAAAGCAACTGCAACAGTAAGGCAGACTTCAATGCCATATGAACTAGAAGGTCTGTAGGCCAGCTTTTACATCAAGTCATTTGACATAGTCTTTTATGGGTTCAGGCATGTGGAAAGAAAGCATTGTTTGCTCTGTGGACTGAAGAGAACATTCAGTAATTTAGATTCCCTTTGTAGCATCTCCTGGTTCAAGAAAGTTTGGCAGATCATTCACTTTGTAGGTATTTCAGTCCTAAAGTTACTCTCATACCTTTCTGACAGATTTGCTAGAGATTTACACAGACAACAAAGTTGAAGTAGGAAAGCCATTAGGAACCAGCCTGCACTGTGGAGATTCATACTTCATAAAATCATAGCAAGTCTTAGGTTGGAAGGGACCTCAAAGACCATCTAGTTTCAAGCCCACCTCCAAGGGTAGAGACACAACCCACTAGACCAGGTTGCTCAAAGCCCCATCCAATCTGGCCTTGAACACTTCCAGGGATGAGGCATCCACAGATTCTCTGGGCAACCTATTCCAGTGCCTCACCACCCTCTGAGTAAAGAATTTCTTCATAACATCTAAGTCTCTCCTCTAGTCCTAGTCCCATTCCCCCTTGTCCTATCTCCATCTGTCCATGTAAAAAGTCACACTCTTTTTTATAAGCTCCCTTTAAATATTGAAATTCTTCTACTGAAAGGCCACAAATACTTCACACATTCTTCTTGAAGTTCATTGTCCTATATGTCATGGAGCAACTTTCATCTGCTTTCACAGTATCTACACAAAATCTGCTCTTTGGTATCAGTGGTGCCTCTTCAAATAGATTTTTGGATCTCAAGCTGAAGAATAGGACTATTAATATAAATTACTTCATATCCCAGATGTTATCCGAAAGACTCCATGAGAACACAGGCAAATAGGACAGTCAGCCCAAAGGGCACACGTGACAGGACAGATTTTAACTGTTCAGCATCACTGGAATGTCATCTGCTTTCTCAGTCTACTGCCCAAAGGAATGATCTCAGTTTCTGGTCCTCAGGATTCAACCTGACATGTGAGGAAAAAATACAGGAAGGTTTTTTAAAAAACTGCAAGCACAACAGAGCAATCCAGTGGGCTTTATCTCCCACCTCCCATGCCAACAGAAAGTCACCTGTAGGTAACTGAAAAGACTATGTCCCCAAGAGCTCAGGAGGCAAAGACCATATCTTCCTACAGACAGAAGAGCTACAGGCTGGACAAACTCATAGTACAGACAGGACCGAGGAGGCTGAAGGCTTGCTAACACTGTTAGTTATGGGTTGCCTGCAGCAATTTTAATTCCTCTAGTCTGGAAGAGCTTACTGACACATTGCAACAGAGTGCTACCACAATCACCTTCTTAAAATCCCACACAAGCCTAATGCCTCTGGATCCAAGCCCCTGGTACCATGGAGATCTCACACGCGTCTTCAACAAACTACAGTGCCCAGGGACAATCACTAGATTTAACACACAAATTCTGATTATCACAAGTCTGAAAGGCTCTTTCCCATCATGCCATTCACAACAAGAAGAAACCACTGAAGGCTCAAATATGATTAGGATGCCAGTCACACTTACTGCCTTACAGCAGTGCCCAGCTTCAGCCCGCACTTCAGCTTGAAGGAACTTGAAATTAATGTACCAGTCACTGAAACAAAGCTGGATGATTAGAGCAGAGGATGCACCAGGCTATTTGCACCAACATTACACTTTGTTATGCTGGAAAAACTTGTGCCCAGTCAGAGTGCATTTGGATGTTAAATTACAGCGGTCACTGTGCTGCAAGGAAGTAGCAAAAAAGCTACCACTTGAACAGCTTCTTAACTGTTCCATGGATGCAAAGTTCTTTTGTAATTGTTCAAAGAGCAAAATCCCAAATTCTTCACGAAAACTTCCAGATACAATGGCCACTGTTTTCTGACCCATCCACTATGGCCTCAAATTAAAATATTAAGGCTTTTTCTTTAATCTATCTGACACAGTTGCCTGTCACAGAGTACCCTCTACACCCATCACACTGACTGACTAGTGATAAAATAGCTTGCCTGATCACAAAGTCTGTTTTAAAAAGATAAGAGCTGCTTAAAGGGCTTAAATAGCTCTTCTATTGTTTAGGCATTTCCCCACGAACTCTCAAGAGCAGCCCAAACTCACACACCACTGATCAGCTGATGGCAAAAGTAGAGGGAGTTTATTAATGCTTGCTGATCAAGAGCATAGCTTTTTCCACTCAGGCTACAATCAGATACTTTTAGCTTTTGAGGTCCCCAGTTCAATTCCTGGATGTCAGCCATGACACAGACTAAATAGATCAAATAACTAAATAATCTCCAGCCTTTAAGATGGCCAGAATAAAGAATATACAGTATTTGCCATGCTTGGTGATATCATGAGTTCTTGACAGAAGCTCACATCACCCCTGCTGCAGTAACTGATCAGTTCTCACAGCTTTGCATCTCCTAAAAAGTCACATTACAAATATACCTGACTATATTATTGAACAAATATATATATATTTGTGTAACTATATTTGTATGTATATATATTTGTGTGTGTATATATAGATTTTTTTTTTGCTGGAAATTCATAATTGTCCATGGAAAGCCCAGAAGGTTCAGGCTAGGTCTTGTATAAGCCACAAAACCCTACAGTGACTAAAACCACCAGTCATTGTCCTGTGAAGAAATTAATTTGTGTCCGTAAGACTTTCAAGCTTTTATGACTTAGTTACAAACAGTCTGTCAATGACCTGCAGCATTTTGGTGTAGTCCGGTCACACACAGTCCTATTCACTTGCTGACATTTGATAATAGAGTTACAGGTGGGCAGTTGTTCTCAGGCCTACACATAGCTGACACACTGAAGCTACTGCTTTTTACAGCCTGAGAAGAAGACAGTCTTCACTTGAACAAGCACAGGCAAGCCAGAGAAGTTCAAACTCATAGGTCAGAAGAAAAAAAAAATAAAAAAGCCAATAAAGCAATACAATAGAGCAAGCACAGAATAGGAAAGGCAGCAGGCAGCTGATCCAGCTCACACATTCATTCTGTTCCAAGCTGCAACTCAAAGGACAATCTAGCAAATATTTTAGGGAACTTCTAGTGAAATACTATTAATTACACAAAACACAGTCAAAGAGAACTGACTCCATCTCACACAAAACACATTGTGCACTTCAGAGAAAGGTGAATCCTTGCCTGAAAGAATGCGTCCAGTTATGCAATGCATGGGGAGAAGCTCCACTTTGACTCCACCCAGAGACCAGCTCACACCTGGAGCAAGGAGTATCTGGACCCTGTCATTTTAGCCCACATGCTGCAGTTTTGCATTCTGCTCCCACACCGCCCCCAGAATGACTTGAGTCACCCACTGTAAGGCTTAGTGACATTTCAATTCCAGGGTGGAGTGGGAGGCTCTGCTTTGGTTCTGTACTGCAATCAATTACCATCATATCAAAAATTCCTTTGTGTAAATTAGACTGGCACTTGATTTGAAGGGGAGAGAGGCTCATCTCCAGTTTCAGGAAGTAGGGAGCATGCGTTTCCAGCATTAAAGAGTGAATGAAAACGCCAGACTACTTTCTAGGGCCAGGAACAAGTATCCAGAAGTGGTCAGCTAACCTCGGCCTCACCACCAAGCTCTGAGCCTTCTGCATGCCTGAAGAACTGAAGCAAGCAAAGAACACATAGTTGGCACAGAAAGTGGTGAAACAGGTTAACGTGTTCGGGCCATGGTAGCTTCACTTATCAATAGCTTTGCAGAGATCATGGAACCCTCCTCCTCCCGTGCACAGTGACAACTGAGACTGTCTTCTCAAGCACTGGATGTTCAGGCCCACTAACACCCTCCATGTTTATCAGCTTTTTCCTGCCCTGGGCTGGAGAGGACACGGTAACCCCAGCAGCCTGCCAGGGGCCAGTGACACAGCCGCAGGCAGCACCGCTGTGCCTGCCCCCCGCCCTCCTCTCCCCTCCCTGCTGTCGGGAGCCAGAAGAGACGAAGAGAATGAACAAGGGCAGAACTGTCCCGCCTGCCGAACCCCTCAATCCGGCTGTCAGGAGTCCGGCTCACAGACCGGCAACACGCACCCCCTGAGACAAGGGAGTGCAGCCCCCCCGAGCCCGGGCCCCGGCGCGGCCCCTTCCCCCAGGGGGTCCTGGGAAGCTGCTTTATCGCCGCTTTCCACAGCGCTGCCAGCGCCCGCGGCTTCTGTTTCAGAGTGGGAAGCAGTTCAGCGCGGATCCCGCACAAAGGGGCCCCTGTCCCCACGGCGGAGCGGAGGCGCGGGCTCCGGAGAGAAGGAGGGAGGGAGGG